>CM038793.1:246859200-247366104 GCA_021764765.1 Vicia sativa
CCGAATACTTTACTCAACAGTTATTCCAGGATAATAAATCAACATAATTCCAAAACTATTAAAATATCCATTAATGGATTCCAAACAATCGTTTCCCCAGTGTTACATCTACCAGAGCACGACACTGACACGCGGACTAATGAACTGACTCGAATCTAGAGAGCTATCCTCACCAACTCCAAGCGGCTAATCACTTTGGATCTGAAATGGTTAAAGTAAGGGTGAGATTTCAATTCAATATAATATGTATTATAACGTTCTTAGATCCAATCAGAATAATCGAATATATTAGTTCATCAACCAAACACGAGGTCATAAACAATACAGAAAACAGTTCACACAATGATCATGTATATATCAAACAATGGCAATTGCAACACTGGAAACCATCCTAACATGTTACAATTCCATATGCAATGCAGACTCTATGCATGTGGTACCAATACGTGAACCGCGTTCACCCACTGCTCCGTTTACTCGTGGAAAGACAGTGTAATCCATGATTCGCCCACAACCATTGGGTCAAGAATCTAGCCTCACTACCTCCGACCAGGTAAGTCTATTGGCTCTGCAAGCTCACTTCCGCACAATGGGAATGAACCAAATCAACAAATGTTTATGCATGCATCATAAAAGCATGCAACATTAATTCAACGGAATATGATAACAACATAATTCCACATAATTGCCAATATCAACTTATATCGCATGATAACAACATAATCATGAACTACTTATCACAAAGCATAAATGTGTCGAACGCTTACTCCTCAATCAGTAAGACTATCACCAGTATACACAATAACAACCACACATGATATCAATACAATCATGAATAAACAACATCGACAACAACACATGATATTAATACAATCATGAATAAACAACAAGGAAAACAACACATATACGTCAGTCTTCATTCACCCTGTCAGACCAATCTAAACCAATTCCCAGACTTTGATCTCAACATAATTTCCTTAATGTCAATCACCAAATTATCGTATTCAATCATAATAAGTAATCAACACAACATGGTAAGCATTAGCATTCATCCGATAACTCAGACCATTCTTATTAATTACCCATCATCCTTAATTAATCAATACTTTTCAAAATCGGGAGCGCGACCATTTTTAAAATAATTTGGCAAAATAACATTTTTCTCTTTTCAAAAGGTAGTACTTTAAATTTAAGAAATAACGAAAGCGGCTTTCGAATCGGAGTTCTGGTTTAGAAAATATGAAGTTTTGAAGTTTTGGAAGTTTTGGAAAATGCACTTGGAACCGGTTCCTACCTATCTGAGAACCGGTTCTGAAAATTTTATAAAAGCACGTCCCTGTTTTTGAATGGGGAACGGTTCCTACCTATCAGGAACGGTTCACGAGTAAAAGTCGTTTTCTAATTTTGACAGGAACTCGGTTCCTCCCAGAGGCAGGTTCCCAAGACCCAACAACATTTGCTACTTTTGACATTAGGCATCCATTATCATTACCAAACTTCCATATCGAATTTGGACATCAGGAACACTATTTTATCATCACTTCACACCATTATAACAACAAACAAGGTAGTTTAATTATCCCTATCATTTATTTGACATACTATGATCAATTTCCAACAGACACAAAATAGGGTTTGTTCCTATAACTCCTAATCATAAAGATTCAACTTTCTAACATACCCATTCATTCCTATGGTTCCCAAAACCCATAAAACATATTAACCGATTAAAACCACCCTTACCTTGCGATGATTCTCGGTTTCTCTCGGTCGGCTTTTCCTCTCTTCTTCTTTCTCAACTCTACGTGAAATGATTTCTCCAAAACCTTCTATTTTCCTTTCTTTTCCTTTTATATTTCCTTTTAATATCCCAATAAATTAAATAATCAATATCTAGTAATTAGTAGAGTGATTTACTCTCACACCCACCATTTACTCACACCTCGGGCCTTTCCTCATTAAATGATCCAATCAATCCAGATGAATTAAATATTTAAGACTTTTAAATCAATTAAATAATTAATTCTCACTTATTTAATATTTGAATTAAATCGGGGTGTCACAACTCTCCCCCACTAAAAGAGTTTTCGTCCTCGAAAACATACCTTAAACGAAAGTTCGGGATATGAGTCCTTCATCGACCTCCGGTTCCCAAGTCACATTTCCTTATTGGTCCTCCCAAGCTACTCGTGCGAGCTATCTCTTTACCTCGCAATTGCTTCACTTTTCGATCTTCAATTCTTGCGAGCCTTTCAACGATCAAATTATCCCTTTTGAACATCATCTACTTGAATCTCATGAGACGGATCCATGATGTACCTCCTCAATGAGACACATGGAAAACATCATGCAAATTTGCAAGTGGCGGTAAAGCAATCGTCATAACTTTCCCAACTCTCTTGGTAATCAAGCGGACCAATAAAGCGGAGTCAACTTCTTTGACTTCAAAGCTCGACCAATACCGGTCATCGGAGTAACTCTCATAAACACGTGGTCTCTTTCATCAAACTCAAGATCTTTCCTCCTCTTATCGTGATAACTCTTCTGACGACTCTGAGAAGTCTTCATCTTCTCCTGAATCATCTTAATCTTTTCTGAAGTTTGTTGAACGATTTCTGGTCCAATCACCGCACTTTCTCCAGATTCGTACCAACACAACGGTGTCCGACATCTCCTACCATACAATTCCTCGAACGGAGCCATACCAATACTCGAATGAAAACTATTGTTGTAGGTAAACTCTATCCATGCCAAGTAGCTATCACAAGCTCCACCTTTCTCTAACACACAAGCCCTCAACAAATCTTCTAACGGTAATCGTCCTCTCGACCATCATGCGTGGATGGTATGCAGAACTCAATCGTAACTTAGTACCTAGAGCTTCCTGCAATCCTGTCCAGAACTTAGAAGTAAACCTCGGATCTCTATCCGACACAATGCTAGACGGAATACCATGCAAACTTACCACTCTCGACATACAATTACGCCAACCTCTCCATCGGATAATCCATTCTTATCGGAATAAAGTGAGCAGACCGTCAATCGATCAACAATCACCCGGATAGAATCACGGTTCTTATTTCTAGGCAAACCGGACACAAAATCCATAGAAATGCCATCCCATTTCCATTCGAACGAATAACGGTTCCATCGGTCCGACGGCCCGATGCTCGATCTTTGATTTCGGCAAACCAAACACACATACAAACTCGGCAATTTCCTTCTTCATTCACGGCCACCAAAACAACTTCTTCAAGTCATGGTACATCTTAGTAACCGGGATGAATACTCGACCCACTACGGTGTCCTTCCTCCAAGATACTCTTTCGATCTCGGAACATCCAACACAAACTCTATCACCAAATCTCATGACACCATTCTCGTCAATTCAGAATTCACCTCCTTGACCTTGGTTAATCAATGTCAGCTTATCTACCAAACCAACATCAGACTTACGCCCATTTGAATCTCTTCCAAAATACCACTAGTCGACAACATGCCCAACTTCACACTATTCGGAGTAGTCTCACATACCAAACTCAAGTCTCTGAATTGTTCCACTAAATCCAATTCACGGACCATTAACATCGATATATGCAAGGATTTCCTGCTCAACGCATCTGCCACGACGTTTGCCTTACCAAGATGGTAGTTCAAACCAAAATCGTAATCCTTGAGAAATTCCAACCATCTCCTCTGCCTCATATTCAACTCCTTCGATCAAAGAGATACTTGGGCTCTTATGATCCTTTGAACACTTCAAACCGTGAACCATACGGATAATGCCTTCAGAACTTCAAAACAAATACACCGGCTACCAAATTCAAATCATGGGTCGGATAATTTCTTTCATGCACTTTCAATTGTCTCGAAGCATAAGCCACCACCTGCTTATCCTTCATCAACACACCACCTAAACCCGTCAATGACGCATCATAATACATAACAAGGGACTCTTCCGGATTCGGCAAAATTAAAATCGGAGCACTAGTCAACCTCTTTTTCCACTCTTGGAATCCTTCCTCACAATCAGAATCCCAAAACAATATACACTTGGTTTTACAAATTTATTTCTCTGAGCACCTTCCAATAGCTCCTCCAATTTTCTATATCTAAAGTTGACGTCTTGTACGGTGTCATAGAAATAAGTTTTGTACCCAGAACGACATTAACAACGACTCCGACTCTCCTCAACCATCATTACACGATAAATAAATTACTTACAGGTGTTGGAACCATTTTTAAAACAAAGTTCATCCCATCATCTTTCCAACACTTCAAGCGAAACTCAAATCGGACATCAAAACTCAATTATGGATTTTACAAGTTTTCGAAAAATAATGTTGTCGACCGAAATCAATTCCTGTGATAGGTAATCGATTTCTCACCTTGTAGTGAAAAATCCCAAAACATCATAGAATGCAAAATTTGAGATTCTAACTTCAACTTACAACACACATCATTCACCATGACTAATTTCGTTAAATTCTGGTTCAATAACTAATTCACATCATTGCATACTTATATCAACCACGACAATTAATCTTTTCAAGAACACAAGAGGTCACTCACGACAACTTCACGAGCAATAGGGCGTTGCAGCGATTCATAATCACTTGGTTTACTTCAAACATTCAACCCAAGGGTAGCCTCTAGCTAATCCAACATCTTGCTCAACGATGAGTCGCTATCATTCTCGGGAACATTAGAATTCACACAACTCTTCCAACTGTTTCTTGACTCGAACAACTCGGATGCCGACATGCGTCTGGCGCCCTCGACACGGACCGGTTCGAATTAAATCTATAGTAATTCCTCCTCTCTCTAGGAAATTCACCGACATCTTCTGGAAACACCTCTGGAAATTCATCCACCACTGGCAATCCAACTTACTCGGAACAATCTCAAGACAATTCTTCACTACCGGTAATTCATCGCTCTTAGATTTTCCTTTCACTTCCGTCGAAGAATACAACATAAATACCACAGCACCATCATTAATATCTACGCCACTCTAACCATCCATCTCAATTCATTATCCTTATTAGATCCTTCGTCAACTCATATGGTTCACAAGCCTCTACCAAACTTCATCCATACTCATCACTTTATGTCTCCATTAGGTAGCAAGACAATTATATACCATCCAATACGATTTCGTCTACCATCAACAAGAGATTAAGGGTGATCAAGTCCTCAATTTGTCAATAGACATCCGATAATCATACTGGAGTATAAACCATCATTACCAACACTTTCTGTTCTCAGAATCGTACTTGCCTCTTTGCACCCAACTCGACTCGGGGTCCAACGATTCCAACACTCCAACCACTCTTGTCTTGTCTTCTCAAGCGGTACCTCGTACCAATGACTTACGGTCGGAACATATCCGGAAGCATCTCTCCTCCCCACATAGTTTCACTACTCCTGCAATAATCGATCGAAGGCAACAATGCAAGCGGTGTTGCACACACTTGTCGCGTACAAAGGAATAATGACATTAAGACCTTTGGTCACACGACCGACTATGCTCGATACCACTATTGTAACACCCTTCTAAATACCGCGTTTATAGAATTAAATAATCGAGTTTATCCACAATTAAGGCGTCACAATTTAAATCATAAAATTTGACCAAGCAGTCATGCTTTCAGCGAAGAATATGCATAAATTAAATCATACTCAAAATTATGTTTAACGTGAAATGAAACATAATTAAATCCGAATACTTTACTCAACAGTTATTCCGGATAATAAATCAACATAATTCCAAAATATTAAAATATCCATTAATGGATTCCAAACAATCGTTCCCGATGTTACATCTACGAGCACGACAACGACACGCGGACTAATGGCGACTCGAATCTAGAGAGCTATCCTCACCAACTCAAGCGGCTAATCACTTTGGATCGAAATGGTTAAAGTAAGGGTGAGATTTCAATTCAATATAATATGTATTATCGTTCTTAGATCAATCGAATAATCGAATATATTAGTTCATCAACCAAACACGAGGTCATAAACAATACGGTTCACACAATGATCATGTATATATCAAACAATGGCAATTGCAACGGAAACCATCCTAACATGTTACAATTCCATATGCAATGCAGACTCTATGCATGTGGTACCAATCGTGAACCGCGTTCACACCGCTCCGTTTACTCGTGGAAGGCGGTGTAATCCATGATTCGCCCTGACCATTGGGTCGAGAATCTAGCCTCACTACCTCCGACCAGGTAAGTCTATTGGCTCTGCAAGCTCACTTCCGCACAATGGGAATGAACCAAATCAACAAATGTTTATGCATGCATCATAAAAGCATGCAACATTAATTCAACGGAATATGATAACAACATAATTCCACATAATTGCCAATATCAACTTATATCGCATGATAACAACATAATCATGAACTACTTATCACAAAGCATAAATGTGTCGAACGCTTACTCCTCAATCAGTAAGACTATCACCAGTATACACAATAACAACCACACATGATATCAATACAATCATGAATAAACAACATCGACAACAACACATGATATTAATACAATCATGAATAAACAACAAGGAAAACAACACATATACGTCAGTCTTCATTCACCCTGTCAGACCAATCTAAACCAATTCCCAGACTTTGATCTCAACATAATTTCCTTAATGTCAATCACCAAATTATCGTATTCAATCATAATAAGTAATCAACACAACATGGTAAGCATTAGCATTCATCCGATAACTCAGACCATTCTTATTAATTACCCATCATCCTTAATTAATCAATACTTTTCAAAATCGGGAGCGCGACCATTTTTAAAATAATTTGGCAAAATAACATTTTCTCTTTTCAAAAGGTAGTACTTTAAATTTAAATAACGGCGGCTTTCGAATCGGATTACGGTTTAGAAAATATGAAGTTTTGAAGTTTTGGAAGTTTTGGAAAAATGCACTTGGAACCGGTTCCTACCTATCAGAACCGGTTCACGAAAATTTATAAAAGCACGTCCCTGTTTTTGAATGGGGAACGGTTCCTACCTATCGACCGGTTCTGAGTCTAAAAGTCCATTTTCTAATTTTGACCTTTGAACTCGGTTCCTCCCAGGAACCGGTTCCCAAGACCTGACATTTACGCTACTTTTTGACATTAGGCATCCATTATCATTACCAAACTTCCATATACGAATTTGGACATCAGGAACACTATTTTATCATCACTTCACACCATTATAACAACAAACAAGGTAGTTTAATTATCCCTATCATTTATTTGACATACTATGATCCAATTTCCAACACCGACACAAAATAGGGTTTGTTCCTATAACTCCTAATCATAAAAGATTCAACTTTCTAACATACCCATTCATTCCTATGGTTCCCAAAACCCATAAAACATATTAACCGATTAAAACCACCCCTTACCTTGCGATGATTCTCCGGTTTCTCTCGGCGTCGGCTTTTCCTCTCTTCTCTTCTTTCTCCAACTCTACGTGAAATGATTTCTCCAAAACCTTCTATTTTTCCTTTCTTTTCCTTTTATATTTCCTTTTAATATCCCAATAAATTAAATAATCAATATCTAGTAATTAGTAGAGTGATTTACTCTCACACCCACCATTTACTCTGCACACCTCCAGGCCTTTCCTCATTAAATGATCCAATCAATCCAGATGAATTAAATATTTAAGACTTTTAAATCAATTAAATAATTAATTCTCACTTATTTAATATTTGAATTAAATCGGGGTGTCACAGTTATCATACATACGGACCTTCAAAAGGACGTTGTCAACAAAATTAAATTGGAAAGGCGGCGTTCAGAGTATATAATTTATTTAAATGCATAATAACGGGGAGTTCATTGACCAAAGCCTTCAATGTCTCAATATTTTTAAAATAAGGGGAGTTGTTGCTAAATACTACAGTAGCTAAAAAAAATAACTTCTATAGGTGACGTCAAGGAGTAGTAAGCTGCATATCATGATATTTATCTAGATTTGTTATATTTTAACAAACGTTTTATTTATATCATGGCTATACGCGGCAATACCAACATTTCCGAGTCTATGGAATTGTTTGAAGCAAAGGACAATCTGCAAACAGAGTTCTGGAATGAATCGTTGGGCTGAATGTATGAAAATTTATGATTTAGTATTATTGTATAGAGCGAGTTAATATCTATGTTGTTTGTAACAAATTTTTTAGATAATGTGTCGTCCTTATCCCCTACGTGGGCGGGAGGCATTCTATTTTTGTTAGGACTAAAATAAGGAAGGGTCCGGATAATATGTAAGAAATGAACAAAGCACCCAACATAAGTACTCGAGGAGCAGAACGACAAAACTGAGTCCTCCTTGATAAGGATGGCTTGGTATCAAGCACTTCATTTTTTTTTTCAACAAAAACTAAGCGCTTGGGGGGCTCATATAACCATCCCAATCAAGAATGGTATACAGCGAAAAGCCGGGTAGATTGAATATTGTAAAGAATAAAAAATTGTGTAAAAAACCACCGTTGTATAAGGTGTCGTCTTGATCTCCTGTGTGGGGGAAGAGGCATCTTGGAATTAACTATAGTTTGTAAAAAATAGGATGTAACGGATAAAAAGTGCTCCGCACCTCAAGACTCGGATATGGCGGGAATCAAAGGCTAGGTACGTACTGCTGAGCTCGGTCTCGGATCGTCTCTCAGTCACGGTAAAACCCTCTTCCGAAAAGGCTCTGTTCCTACGCGGAACAACCTTCTGGTCAACCTCGGAAGAGGCTCTGAACCCCCTGGTCAACCTCGGAAGAGGCTCTGAACCCTCTGGTCAACCTCGGAAGAGGCTCTGAACCCCCTGGTCAACCTCGGTAGAGGCTCTGAACCCCCTGGTCAACCTCGGAAGAGGCTCTGAACCCTCTGGTCAACCTCAGAAGAGGCTCTGAACCCTCTGGTCAACCTCGGTAGAGGCTCTGAACCTTCAGGTCAACCTCGGTTGGGCTCTGAATCCGTCTCGGATCATCCCTATAAGAGGCTCTGAACCTCAAAGGCTCTGTTCCTACGCGGAACAACCTTTAGGACAACCTCGGTTGGGCTCTGAATCCGTCTCGGATCATCCCTATAGAGGCTCTGAACCTCAAAGGCTCCGTTCCTACGCGGAACAACCTTCAGGTCAACCTCGGTTGGGCTCTGAATCCGTCTTGGATCATCCCTATAGAGGCTCACGAACCTCAAGGCTCTTCTACTCGAACAACCTCACGGTCACCTCGCCTAGACTATGATTCCGTCTCGGATCAACTCCTAGTGGCGGTTATACCTATAATTTACGGCAAGTCACGGAGCTCTGGTCCTATCTCGGATCAACTCCTAGTGGCGTTGAAGCCTCAGGTGAGCTACCAAGAGCTCTGATTCCGTCTCGGATTAACTCTTAGCGGCAATGATATCTCCAACCTCGGGTTCGTCACACAGAGCTATGGTCCTATCTCGGACCAACTTAGTGGCGTTGAACCTCTAAAACCAGCAGGGCTCTGTATCTAGCGTTAAGCGGTAAAAAAACTGAAGTGGTGTCATGAATAGTTGTTATGTGCTTGGAAAAGCCAGCATAGTCTGCTTGATGCATCATGTGACTCGGGGGCTGGTCTAGTTAAGCTAAGTCTTACTACCAATAGCCCGACAAAGTTCTGAGCCCAGCTCGGACTAAGAATGAGCGTTATGTTTGGGTTAAACTGGAGTATCGATTCAGCGACGAGGATAGGAATACATTGGCGTTGTGAACAAATTGTTACGTACTCGTCCAAGCCATCAGGGTTGTTGTTTGCTACACCCTATGGCTTGGGGGTTAGTAGCATAACATAAAATCGTTCACGAGCAACCTTAAAAGCTCTGTCTGTACCAGGCATATAAGGCGAAGGACCTTAATCGGATTCCGTCAAAACATTTCACCAAAGCCTTGACTCAAGATACTCGGGGGCTAGTCTGTCTATATATCTTACTACTCCGAGCCGAGATGTGAGGACGAAAGGAATTTTTTATCCCGGCCATGCGTCCTGGGATCCAGCCCGGGCTAAAAACGCGCGTTACGTTTGGGTTAAGCTGGAGTGTCGATTCCAGCGACGTACGTTACATTTAAAAAAAAAACCTCAAAAGCGAAGAATGGTAAACCACTGTGTGCAAATTCGCACTAAGGCACAGATTGGTATTGGAGGTCGGCCGGGGTCAAAGTTTATGTTTCTATTTAATCGACCATAAGGTTTCAAGGTCTAGAAACCATATGCTCGGGGGGCTTATGTTCATACATAAATTCCCCGAGATGTAAGTAGGAGGGTTTGCGAGCATCCGGATGAATCTCGGATGAGATATGAGACGCTTATCCGGCATAGTTCCCGGAATTGGGATAGGAGACCGGGTCAGCCCCGGGATATGACCCGGACGTCTATCCGGGCTAGGAGGGTCGGATTGGTCTCCGTTACGCTACTTATGGATCAGTTACGAACGTTACGAATCATTAAGTAGCGGTTTCAAGTATTAAATGGACGGTTACGTCATTATGATCATTAGTGATGGCTATGCTATAAAAAGAGGCCTTAGGGCCATGGGAAAAGGATCATTCTCTCATTACCTCTCTTAGCCACACGCTCAAGAGGGGTCAAATACTTTATCTCTAAGGGCTCCCAACTGCGGGGTAAGCTAGACCCATAGCTTGGAGGTCATTCGTCCTTGTATGAGCCTCCGAATCCCTTAAGATCTTACATGAGGTTTTTCCTGCAAGAACAATTACAGTATGCATTGATGCAAAATCACTTGTATCAATACATAAATGGACTTGTGTCGACGCATACGAAACTTGCATCGACTCATACTCAATTTAACTCTCTGGAATTAATTTCAACACAATATGCATCAATACAAAACCACTTGTATCAATGCATCAAGTCACTTGTGTCGACGCATAAGATTTTGTATTGACGCATAAGTTTGTTTTTCAACTAACTTTTAATGTTTCCATATACAAGATAGTTTAGCAGTTTTACAAAGACAGAGGTTGTTACAACAAGCAGTTTTGTGAGCATCCAAATATTCTCTGAGCATAGAAATCTGAAAGAGACTTCATCTTCATCATCTTCTCAATCATGTTGGTTCAAGAACACTGACACATATTCTGTTTATCCAAATTCTGACAGTATTATGTTATATGTTGTTTATACATAACCAAATTATGACAGTATTCCTTATATGACAGTTATATGACAGTATATGTTATATAGCCAAAATATATATGAACTGAAAGGACCAAATTGTATGAACTGAAAGGACCAAATTATATGACAGTATAATAGTTTGAACATTACATCAAAACCTCAATGATTACAACATCAAAATCATTACATAATTAGTTGCAATCAAAATCATTACAATCAAAATCCTCAAAATGATTATAATTAGTGACATCCTCCTTCAAGTTTCTTGTAAGCAATATGACAATCAAAATCCAAGAAAAATCAGAACATAACCAAATTCTTGATCTTCCTTTGGAGTTCCTCACCAATTTTCTTAGCTACACCGTCCTTATGCTTCAAATCATTAACCTTCGCCAATAGTGAGTTTATGACTTCCGTGAGCAGTCGGAAATTGCTCATCATACCACTCAAAGAAGGAACATCCTTTTCGTCCATGTATCGAACAAACATAAATTTTGGTTTCAATGTATCAAATTAAGCGAAATTTAAGGCGTAAAATTAGGGTTTTCTTGATTACCTTGTATAATCCACATCCATGGAACCTACATACGGATTTTGAGATGTACCAGAGTGGTGATTCAAGCCACAATAACAGACCATCTTGCTCCTCCTAGAATGAGACGAAGAATTTGATACTTGAAACGATTGGGAACCCATAAGCGAATGAATCGACCTCACAAATGAAACAGAATCTGAAATTTCTGAAATTTGAAGGAAACGAAGAGATTCTGGAAAGAAGGAAAGAAGACCGTTGAGGAAGAAGGAGTGTGTTTTTTGGATGCCACCTGTAAATGACATGTAAAATAATTTTATGCCACCTGTTAATAACAAATGACACAGACTTTTTTGGAGCCAAAGTGGGGATGGAGGACCAAAAGTGTTTAAAAATAAAATGGAGGAACCTAAATCGTGAAAACACCAAAATAGGGGGACCAAAGTGTAATTTAGCCTAATTTTATTTTAAAAAAATTAAATTTAAAATTATCTTCTAAAACAATGATAATTATACATTCTTGACTTTCTTATTTAAATGATTCTTCATATATATATATATATATATATATATATATATATATATATATATATATATATATATATATATATATATATATATATATATATATATTCATTTAATTTTATTAACCAATTTTATTTTCTTAATGTGTTTCATTGGTTAATACTTTTATTTTAATGTATTTTTTTAATTTCATAATATTTGTGTTTAACTTTTTATTGTGTTACATTGTGTAATGTTTGTTTTAATTCATATATTATCTTACTAACCAAATTTACATTTTATTTAGATTTTAAGAAAATTGTCTTATGAATATCAAATTTATTTGACAAAATTTAATGTTATTTATTATTAAGATTTATTAAGTTTTCAAGCATATCATGACACATTAGCATACATTAGACAAACTTATCTACTACTCCATATAATAACGTCAAATTTAAAG
Source organism: Vicia sativa (assembly GCA_021764765.1). Taxonomy (NCBI): domain Eukaryota; kingdom Viridiplantae; phylum Streptophyta; class Magnoliopsida; order Fabales; family Fabaceae; genus Vicia; species Vicia sativa. The sequence continues at coordinate 246,871,889 of CM038793.1, forward strand.
CATCTAATTAAACAAATGTCTAGACAAATTTTTTATATATATATATATATATATATATATATATATATATAATAACACACAATCTTTATCATTAAGATAATAAAAATAGTAAAATAATTTTATACTATCATCAAATAGAAATTTATCAATCAATAATATCACACAATTACCTTAAAAATATCAGAATGACTTGACAGAATATATGGTGGTGATTGATTGACATTGTAAAATTATTTGTATGTTCTTCTCAAAATAAAATAATTATATTATTTATATTTTAATTAATTAAAAAATATAAATCTATATTATAGTCTAAACTTTTCTTTTAAATTAATTAACAAAAATATAAATATGTATTTACACTTTATATATTTTTAGAAAAACAATATTAATATTAAATTTAATATAAAAGAGAATAATAACAATATAATAATAAGATATGGAGACCAAAAAGGAGGAATATATCTCATTAGTTAAGGTACACAGTACATAAAATAGGCGTAATGTAGAGAATCTCTACATTCAATGGTTCATTTTCATTTTTCATTTCTCTCTCCTCTTTCTCTCTCTACCCTTAAAGCATCACCGTAGTTGAAATTCGGGTCATTTTGGTAGCAAAATCAAAACCCCTTTTGGGTTCTTATCATTTTTTCTCCTTCAATTTCTCGTCTTCGTATTCTCAATCAATAAAAAACGCAGCTTGCCCTAAAAGAATCGAATCCCTAAATTCGATTTTTTGTGTTTGCAATTCGGAAATTTTTGCGCCATTTTTTCACTCATGGGTGAAATTGAGGAAATTGGAGCTGATGGGTATGTAAAAGTTCTATTTTTTATTTTATTTTTTTCACTACTTCAATTTTGTTTTTTATTTATTTATGTAACATGTTTTGTAATTCTATGTTAGTGTCGTTTTATGTTGTTTTGCTGTTGTTAATGTTTTATCATGTTTTAATTTCAATGATGTTATTTTTGGGATAATTGTAGCTTAGGTCACCGAATTTGTGTTGATTTCCATAATTCATGATTTAGTTGGATTTTGCTGAGGAATCTACTGTGTGTGAAAATTTGGGAGATTCTGAAGTTGTTTAAATGTTTAGTGTTTGCAAGTTCAGTTATTTAAGTTCAAAGTTTGTGTGTTTTTTTTGTTTTGTTTGTTTGTTGTAGTAATTTTTATTAGCAAAGATGATTTGGAGAATTTGTTGTTATTTGATTGAGTGTGATGTGACATCTTCTGATGATGATGTATTGATTGCAGCTCGGATTTAGATGTTGACGATGTTAGGTATAATATACCGGAGAAAGATGTCAGTGATGAAGAGATTGATGCGTCAGAATTGGAGAAGCGGATGTGGAAGGATCGTATTAAGCTCAAAAGGATCAAAGAGAAAGAGAAGCTTGCAGCGCTGCAAGCTGCGGAGAAGCAAAAGCCGAGGCAGTCGTCTGATCAAGCTCGGAGGAAGAAGATGTCGAGGGCCCAAGATGGGATTCTCAAGTATATGCTGAAGCTTATGGAAGTCTGCAAAGCGCGTGGGTTTGTGTATGGGATCATTCCTGAGAAGGGGAAGCCGGTTAGTGGTTCGTCTGATAATATTAGAGCATGGTGGAAGGAAAAGGTGAAGTTCGATAGGAACGGTCCTGCGGCTATAGCTAAGTATGACGCGGAGTGTCTTGCTATGACTGAGGCTGAAAATAACCGAAACGGGAATTCTCAGAGCATGCTCCAAGATTTGCAAGATGCAACGCTTGGATCACTGTTATCTTCTTTGATGCAACATTGTGATCCTCCTCAGAGGAAATTCCCGTTGGAAAAGGGTGTTCCTCCGCCTTGGTGGCCGACTGGGAATGAAGAATGGTGGTCGCATTTGAATTTACCTCATGGTCAGAGTCCGCCTTATAAAAAGCCACACGATTTGAAGAAGATGTGGAAAGTCGGAGTGCTAACTGCTGTTATAAAGCACATGTCACCTGATATTGCAAAAATACGAAGACACGTCCGTCAATCAAAGTGCCTGCAAGACAAAATGACGGCAAAAGAAAGTTCAATTTGGCTAGGGGTATTAAGTCGAGAAGAAGCTCACATTAGACAGCCTAGTATTGATAATGGTATTTCTGGAATAACCGAAACGCTACCTGTTCTTCTCATTGAGAATAAGCAACCTGCTGCTAGTAGTGCTAGCAACTATGATGTCGAGGGTATTGATGACAATGTTGGTTCTGTTTCTTCTAAAGAAGACAGGTGCGTTCATTGTATGGATACTGAGCCATCGGATAACTCGCGAAGGAATTCTGTCCAAGATACTGATAAAGTTAAGAAGCCATCTAGGCAGAAAAGACCCCGTTCGAGGTCAAGTGCATCCGACAAATTACCAGCACAGTCTGACAATGAAATTTTACTGATTGAACCTAGAAGTAAAGTGCCGAATATGAACGAGAGAGATGAATCACATTCTGTTGGACTCCTTATTCATGGAAATGAACATGTCAACGGGACAAATTCTGTTTTGAGACTGACTGAGACAGGACACGAGGTGCCAGCTCAACTACCACCACCCGAGTTCATCGATCATTACTCTTATATGCATTCAAACAACATAGTTTCCTCGGAAAGCGTGTATATGAATAGACAGCCACCACTGCACTATGCTCCGTTGCCGAACCCTGACATGTCTCATGAAGCTACTTATAATCTCTACAATCCAGTTGCTGTATATGATCCTAGTCACATTCAGGATGGGCAGCATCTGCAGCTGCCCGAGCCCGCTCACATCGAACCAATTGGGCCACCAGAGAATAATGTTGCAATCTCTATACCTGCCGAAAATACTAAAGGTGATGAAATTACCGGTGACATAAACTATTTCGGTAAAGACACATTCCAAAACGAGCTCGATAGGCCTATTGATCCTTTCTTTGGATCACCAATCAGCAACATGTCATTTGATTTCGGAGGACTTAACAGTCCACCATTCCATTTAGATGATATCATAGGCGATGAAGAAATGATCCAATACTTTGGAGCATAGAACGTTATCGAAAATAGTGACTCAGTAGAAGCTGTGAGTACTATTCTTCTCTTAAATTATGCTCTGAAATTCTTATATCTCTACAAAACCTCACTTGACTTTTCTGTTGCATTTGTTTCATCTTTTTTTCAGAAATTCCAGTGCTTGTTGAAATTCCAAGGTTTATGCACTTGTTGTTGAAATGGATGAAGGTAGGTTTCTGGGATTGACATTAAAGGTTATGCAGTTTGTCGCGGAAAGGTGCAATGATCTTAAAGTTGAGAAGTCTTGGATTTGCAGAAGTTGAAGCAAAGCACCTATGTAAGAGTATGAATTTTGTTCAATTAATTTTATCCCATTATCATATAAATATGTTTTGGGTTTCATGTAAAAATGCATCAATTATTGTTGGGATGGTTGAATATTTAGTTAAATTTCTTTTTGGATAGAGTTGTTGCAAATGCTTCTTAGTTTAATAAATTATCAGTGTTTGTTCTCTTTTATGATGTTATCTTATTTTGCTTGAGCCTTTCATCAAGTATTCTAGTCTAGTGACTGGAATTCCACATTTTTAAAGTGAATATCGGGCACGCCTTTGCCTCCAATGTTCCTGCACAACTATCAACTAAGTTAACTTATCCGTTATCCGAGCGAGTAGTCATCTAATGTTCGTGCACAACTACCAACTAAGTTGGCTTATCGGAACGAGTGACTTTGCATCTAATGTTTCCTTGCACAACTAATGAGAATAAAAGAGGTTTTTGTGTATAAGTTGAATATTTTTAAGCATAACTTTAGAGATAAGTTTTACTAATTAGGTAGGGCCACACTAAATTTCAAAGTTTTTTTTCAAATTGTAAAATGAAGTATAAATTAATTGAAGGATATTTTAGAAATAGATTAAAAGTCTCCATATGTTTTAATCATATAATAGTCTAGTTGAGTTTCTACCGTTTTACATGTCATAGTTTAGAGCTTTCTCTTTTGTTTATAAAGTTGTCAAAATGGACTCATTATTCACATTGCATCAACTTACTTTAGTTTTTTTTAGGCGGTTTACAAGCGGAGTCAAATGTTTATAAAAATTAAAATTTAATAATTATGATTATTTGAGTAAAATATTTTTATATCATTGGTGCATAACAAGTTTGTTTTTTTTTATTTTTAAATTGTCAATATACAAAATATTTTAAATTAGATACTAATAATCATTATTTTTTTGTCGCTTTTCGTTTCAATTCTACTAAAAACATCTCATAAACACAAAAATACAAAAATACTTTTAAATGGCAGTTAAAACATCAATAAAACTTACACTCATTATTTTTTACTAAAGAAAAAGTAATATGACTTTTAAAAGCTTTGTGGTTCTCGTGTGGATTTTCTAAATTTATTGAGAAATTAACACGCCGCCTCCTAAATTAAATTAAATATGTCATCTTCTACTTTTTATTATTCTATTTCTATTTTTGGAAGAGATGTTCACTATTTTTGGACGAAATTTTTGGTAGAAGAATTGAAATTTTCGTTACCATCTAAATTTTTGGTATATTCTTACAAAACTTTTGGTATGCGTAAGTTTTTGGTAGTGTAATTAAAGTTTTTGGTGTATCAGAAATTTTAAATTAACTGAAATTTTCGGTAGATATAAAAACATGATTTTTTAAACGACAGAGATTTTGCCGACATGTTTGGATGGTTCTGATTGCACAGACACATTTGTGTGGTTTTGAATGCATCACTATTTGTATAAATAGGGACATGTGTTATAGAGAAAATACATCTAAAAAAATGTCTCTTCCTCATTTTCTGATTAAGGCAGAAGTGTATCACAACGACAACAACCCTCCTATTGAACTCAAGCTTCAAAATGGCTCTGAATTTTTTGCCACCTTGAAAGAAACGTTGAATAATTTGTTGTGTGATTTCGATAACAGAAGGGTGAGAAAGGTAGAGTTTCAGGAGGATTGGATTGATACAAATGGAAGAGTGAAATACAACCTAATCGAGTTGAAGAATGATGAAGATCTGAAGGCCATGTGTCTAGGTTTTCATGTTTAGTTGTTTTAGGCTTATGTTTGTTGTACTATTTTATGTTATGTTCATCATTGGTTCGAAATATGTAATCGCCAAAATATTATGCAATAAATAAGAAGTCAGTGTCATAAAATACATATAATACAACTAAAATAAAACAGATCGACATAGGCCCTCCACGGGCTACGTCGACTAACCTAGCTAAACCTCTATAGATTTCACCATATAGGGTTTTTCAAACCCATTAGTCTGTCAGCATGAACTGCAATAAATTAGAGGCGGCTATCCTGATCTACTGTAGGTGGTAGAGGTGATGGCGGTTGCTCGGTAGAAACCCTGGCACCATAAGGCCCTGGAACATCAGATGTTGCAGTCGGTGGTATGACCCGAGGATGTGGCACACTATGAAACCACTCCAGGTATCCATCCTCGCACTGCCCAGGCTGGTGAACCTCAACGGTTGTATATATGATCTTACGGGGAATTTGAGGATGTGACTCTGAAACTATCTATCAATGTTACCAGCTGGAGACTCTGGAACTGGATGAGGGATGCCCTATACATAACCATACTGGCATAGACACCTCTCAGGAAATTGTCTAGCCACATGGCTCTCCCATCTAATATGTCCTGAATATAAAGTGGATGCCTCAAATGGATGATAGGGTGATGAGATATATATATATATATGGTGTCTAGAAGACATCCTCCAAGGTCAGAGCGTCAAGCCTCCTCCAGTACTCCATCAAATCTCCTAGAATGGCTTGCTTGGCCTTTCATCTCCTAGCACATGACTCAGATGCCTGAACACGCTAAACCTTCCGCTCACAGATGTGAGAGAAGTGTCATATCCAACACTGCATAAATAAAAATCATCAAATAAATACACTCAAATAATTAATGAAAACCCTCAAATAAATTATAGTATACCTGTAACAAGCCGAGGTAACCAACAAGTTGTCTGATCTTAGGACGGGAAACAACATCAAGTGTTATGTACAACATGGTCAAGGACGCCACTACCCAAGCCCAACATGGAGTGTCAAGTGCGCTGAAGAAAGATAAGTACGAACATCAATATAAATTCTAGACTTGTCTGCAAAGAGATTACATGCCACCAGATATAGCATGTACGCCATAGCGGCAACCTGGTACCTATGTGCCTCCACAAGCTCCCCATACAACCTCCTCAGCCAAGACATCTGAAGGTGAAATCTCCGAGTCTCACCAAACTCCTATAGCACCTGCGTCTCAGAAACCTCCAAATCATCCATAACCATGCACACTACCGTCACCTGGTCCCTATAAACTGATGTAAAAAATGTATTAACAATCGTAATGTGAAATAGGGCGTCCACATCATCTAAAGTCATCGTCATCTCCCCAAATAGAAGATGAAAAGATGATGTATTCGGGTGCCACCTCTCAACAAAAGTTGATAACAAGAAGGCGTCCAACATGGTCAAGGAGCAATCAGCAAACTCCATGAGATAGAACTCTCTAACAATCCTCCTCACCTCCTTAGGCATGGAACTCTTAGGGAAGTTCTTCAACTTCGAACCATGAGAAGCGACCTTCAACACCGGATGCTCCTGTAAAAAGCAAAAACAAATTATTATACATCAAATCTTGTAAGAAAAATAAAAATTATGCAATTAAACAAAATAAAAAATATATACCTCGCCATCCCATATCCTATAAGCGACATGGTTCGCAAATTCTGTCAGCACAGACCTGCCTGAAGGTCCTCTAGAGAAACCTCCATTAGTGTGTACTAATGGCTCTGTAGACGCATGAGTCATGGTGTCTATATCAGCGGGGGATACCTCATCAGCTCGCTCAATAATAACCTCCTGCTCAGCCTCATGCACCACAAGCTCCACAATGTGGTCCTCTATCGACTCCACAATAGAAATATGACCTTGTACCTCTTCAGTAGGAGCCTGTACCTCATCAATAGGAGCTTGTACCTCCTCCATAGGAGCCTGTACCTCCTCAGCAGTGAATACTACCCTCATGATGGGTTGCGCAGAACTGCGTCTGCTGCTCAACCATCCATTTCTGGTGAGAGCCGGTCGGGGGACGACGTCCAGCCCATAGCTCTGAAGTTTGCGCCTCGTTAGCCCGGGCTCAACATCAGCTCTATCAGCGGTCCATCCCGCGCAATACAATCATCTCCGCCTCTGGTCCTCGCTGCAAAATAAGAAAATATAAACTACCGGAAATTTCAAAATTTCCGATATTTTTTTATAAAAAAATTGAACTACCGAAAATTTCAAAATTTATTGTATTATGTAACATATCGGAAATTTCAAAATTTCCAGTATACATGGTAAATAAAAATACCAGATATTTTGAAATTTCTAGTACGAAAATATCGGATATTTTGAAATTTTCGGTACAAAATATCGAAAATTTCACAAATCTACCATAAATTCTTACTTGTTCACGAAATTTCTGGTATCGACTTTGAAATTTCTGGAATCGTCCAAAAATTTGAAAAATTCGATTGGTCACGTAAATTTAGAATTTGTGGTAAATAAGTTAGGTCTGGACAATTTGACTTTTCAAACTAGTTGTAGAGATGTCATGTATAATATAGGGGGTGGCAAGTTAATTTCTTAAATTTAATGAGGGAATTGAATCCTAACCTTTTTTTTCTCTCTCTCTAATTATACATTCTCTCTCATCTTGTTTAGTGGTGGAGCCAGAACCTTAGATCAGGGGTGCAAAAATAAATAAATTTGAAATTAAGTAAATTAATGATGCAAATAAAAAAAATTTAAGAGTTCAAAGTGCAATTAATATCAATATTTAAATGTAATATTTAATGTTCAGGGAGTTCAATTGAACCTCTCAAATCAACTGCCTCCATCAGTTATCTTGTTTATTTTTTTATTTTTTTTCATCTCTCTCTTGCAAATTGTTTAAAATAATAAAAAGTCAGAGGATAGAAACTTTAGAAGATCTGCTTTCGTATTTCTTCGTTCCATTTAAGGTCATATTGCATGCTTTTCTGATTGATCCACATATTATATCTATGATTGAATTTTTTAATTAAAATATTATTACATAACTACATAGTACATTTTTTACTTTATTCTTATTGGAACTATGGATAATTTTGTAAAGAAGATGTTAGACTTTTTTTATTTATTTATTTATAAATTTTCATCTTTTTGATTGAGTTAACTCAGTTCCCTCCTTTTGTAACATTTTTTAATTAAATGTGAACTTATGTAGATTATTTGGTCATGAGAAAGGGGTTTTATGGGTTGGGTTAAAAATCGAGTTTTTTCATTAGGCATTTGTATAGTTGTATCTCTCATGTAAATAAAATTAGTAAGATATTTAGGCAATCCCTCGGGTAAATATATTTGATATGATATAAAATATATGGTTGTTGATAGTGGTTCGGGAGATAGAAAATTATTGTTTACACAACTATTGAGTATTATCCTATTTAATACAATATAAAATCTATATAGATATATGTGTCAATTTGAAATAAGTTATTCAATTGCAAAGTGAACAGTGATTATATAAACTCAATTAATGTTGATTATAAATAAAATAGATATTGTGTTGAAAGTGACCCATAAGATGGAAAGTTATTTATCTGATATAAAATGTATTTAGTTATACATCTAAATTTGAAATGAGATACTTAATTATAAAATAAATAATGATCATATAAACTCAATTGCATTAAATAACCCTACCAAAAAAAGGAATCACTAAGATGTAGAAAGAGAAAAAAAATTGACATTTAAAAATAAAGATTTTATCTCTCAAATTAAGACAATTGTTGATTAAAATAATATAGATATTATTTTGATAGTGACCTGTAATATGAAAAGTTAGTTGTCTACACTGCTATTGAGTATTATCAATTTTATAAGGTATAAAATATATTGGCAAAAATATATTATAGGTCCTTTGTTGAAATATTAAATTAGATTTGTTAAAAATATTAGATTAGATTAGATTTAATATTTAAATATAATCCAAGTTGTGTAGAGCCAAGTCCATTTAGGGTTGTATATAAATAGTCTTAGTTTGTATCATTATTTGTACAATTCAATAATATAAATCCTTATTTTCTTTATTATTTTCTCTTTCTCTCCTCACTAAAAGTGGCTCACGCACTAACAAATTAGTATCCAGAGCTTCCGGTTATTGTTCTTGATCGAGTTCTCAAGAATTTCACGTCAGAGATCGTGTTTCCAAGGCAAGTGAATCAATTGCTGCGAAGATGGCTAGTGATAAGGGCATTCCGAATTCTCTTCCAATGCTTGACGGCAAGAATTGGATTCGATGGGAAAAATAGATGCAATCCTTGTTTGGCTTCCATGAAACTCTAGAGGTGGTTACTGACGGTGTTCCTGCGTTGATTGCAGATGCAACCGAAGCACAGAAAAAAGCCCACAACGAAGTCAAGAAGAAAGATTGCAATGTTGCTTATTGCATTCAGCGAAGGAGGCATGAGATATTCTGGTGAAATATTATGAAGGAGGTGAGAAATTCAAGGTTGTCAAGTTACAAACCTTGCGTTGACAGTATTAATTGTTGTCAATGGGAGAAGATGAAAAAGTTGCAGAATATGTGTCAAAGGTTCAGAAACGCATCCACCTCATGAAGGGTTGTGGTGAAATCATAACTGATAAGATGATAGTTGAGAAGGTAATGAGAACATTGACCTCTCACTTTGATCACGTTATCGTAGCTATTCAAGAATCCAACAAACTAGAAACCAGTAAAGTGGAAGATTTGGTTGGTTCGTTGGAGGCGCATGAGATGAGGATTATCGAAAGGAAAGGAGTTCAAGACTCGATACAGGCTCTACAAGCTCAGTCATGGAAAAAGGATGGTGGCTCCAACAAATTCAAAGGTAAGTTCGACAAGTCTCAGGGCAAGAAGCCTTGGTCTAATTACCACAAGAATAAGGTCGAATACAGAAATTCTGAATCCTCGAAAAGGGGAGGAGAAAACTATCGAAAGGACAAAGAAGATAAAAAGGGTGTACAGTGCTATAATTGTGAAAAGTTAGGCCACATAGCCAAAAATTGTTGGTACCGAAATTACAATGGATCGACAAAAAGCAAGGAGAGAACCTTGCACACCAAGATTCAGATGATTCTGAAGGTGGTATAGTGGTAATGGCAGCAGTTTCAGATAACCATGTCGAATCCAAGATCTGGTTCCTCGACTCGGGATGCTCGAATCACATGACTGGTCGAAAAGAGTGGTTGATAGACTACGACGAGTCGAAGAAGAGCAAGGTAAAACTTGCTGATAATAGTTCGTTGCAGGCAGAAGGTATTGGCAACATAGTTTTTCAAATGAGTAATGGAGGAAAAGCTATGATTAAAGATGTGCTCTATGTACCTGGAATGAAGTGCAACTTGCTAAGTGTTGGACAACTGGTTGAAAAAGGTTTCTCAGTTGTTATGAAAGATGGAGCTTTGAAATTGGTCGACACCAAGAATAATTTGGTCTTAAAATCTCCATTGTCAAAGAATAGGACATTTAAGACTATGATCAGTTCGACAGAAGTTCAATGTTTAAAAAATGTTGTTGACCATAAGGATAGTTGGTTATGGCATTTGAGGTTTGGACATTTGAATTTTCGACCACTCAATCAACTGATTATTCAAGATATGGTTACTAGAATTCCAAGTATTGAGATGCTTAAAATATACACTAAACCTGGAAATTTACTTTCGGTTCTGTACCAGAACTGAAATTCCAATTTTAATCATAACAGAATCCAGAAACTTCATTGCATTGGTTAACATTGACATACATATAGTTCATAACATAAACTTAGCAAATACATTTAGTAGTTAAACATAAATCAAACATTACAAATCAATATTCGAGTGGACGTTGCAACATCCTCATAATATCATCGACGATTTTTGATAAAGTCGCATCTAGCTCGATTGAAACTTTCTCCCGAAAACTTTCATAAGTAGACCACATAGCCCGTAAATCAACGTTGTTCTTCAGTTCACGATTCATGAACTGAAGATTCCCTTCATTGTCAATCAATGGCGAGCGGTACTCGATCTTCTCTACCTTTCGACCGTCGCCAAAAGGTATAAGTTCCTGAAATGTTTCAGGCACATCTTTAATAGGGGTGTACATAGTGATCTTAAATTCGCAAGACGGTGTGGCGTCGGGAAAATGGACAACTCCAACAACTCATTTGATGTTCAATTTCATGTCCATATATGGTTTTTTGTGTTGTGGTAGGAAAAAAATATAAGAGGAGAGGTATTTTTATAGTAGTTGGATGTAAACATGGATCATATAAATCTTATCCTTGTGTCAGTGATATTTTGTATTTTACGGGAAGTGCATCTTCGGTTATGTTTCTTACATTTTGAGGAGTCACACCATATTTTGACTAGTTTGTACAAAAGGGGTGCGAACCAAAAATATACTTCCGATTTTGGGAAGAGTATTTTTAATTTTTCATAGGGTGCCTCACTCCACTATGGGGTGGATTAAAAAATTCTCCTTCATTATGTTCAAGAAATTCATTTGAACTATTTAGATGATAATTAATTGTATATAATGCATTTGCTAACATACATCATACCAGTCAAGAAACAAGTGATTCTTGTGGTGGTTTATCTGGTAGAGGCCACACATATCATGGTCATAGACATAGTCATGGACGGGGGCACAACTCAACTTGAAGTCATCCTACCTACCAGTTATATGGTATGTATGGTCACTATAATTTATTATTGGAACAAATTTGATGAATCATTTGTTCCTTCCAATTTTCAATCTACTACATTAGGAAACCACCACATCAAAGATGACAAGCATGAAGCTTTTTCCTCAAGTTATGGATTTGACCGCTACAACACACCAACCATTACTTACACACAAGAGTATTCCATTTTTTCCAAAACTTGAATCTCAAACATGGTTTGTTGATTCAAGTGCATCCAATCACCTTACTTTGCACGAGTCTTATTTTTATAATAAAAAGTCTTAGGTAAGCTATAGTGGAGTGTATGTTGGAAATGTAAGACCTTAGAAATTACGTTTGTTGGTTCTTCTAGTTCTGCATCTAAGTATAGTCTTATTAATACTTTGACTCTTGATAATGTATACACATTCCCCCAATCACTAGAAATTTACTGTTTGTTTCTTAGTTTTGTAAGCATAATTAGGTTTTGTTTGAGTTTCATTTTGACAAATATTATGTGAAATCTTAAGATTTTAAGCATAATATTTTGAGAGTTTTCTTGATGCAATTGTAATGTATTGTTTTCCAAATTTAACACTGAAACCTTCGTGGTGGCTAGCACTCTATAATCCTTAGTCTCTCATTTATTGTCCAAACGTTTGAAGCTTTTGATTTCAGCTCTACCTAGTCTAATGTGAATAATTTCAAAATTAGTTCCTTGTTGAATTTTATTATTTGCCGAGTTGAGTTTTCTTTAATAAAAAATGCACTTAAGCTATTATAATGTACACACATCCAATAAAAATATTTTTGATTTCTTATCATACAGTATTATAACGACACATTTAATGTGGTACATGCTGGCATGTGAATAGGCATGACAAAAAAATTAAAGTCGGCCAGACCAGGCCGCCATACCCTAGATATAATGGAGAAAAATTAATTTAACTAAAACATATGTGAATACATGGAAAACACAGTTTTTAATTACAGGTGTGGGGATGTTAATACTCGCTCTACACCCACCTCCTCCCCACTTTGGCCTATTAAATTTAGTATTATTTAACAACTTGATTATAATTAATATTCCTTTTTGTAATGTTGAGTAACTTAAAATGATCAAGTATTTTATTTTTTTAAGTCGACCGTTGAATTGAAACATACTATCATATAGATCATACCTATAAAGTTTGAGATTAATCTATGTGACACCTTTACTTCTTCCCTTCATTGTAATCTTCTTTGCTTCTTCCTACTTGGTCTTTCGGCTCCAGGTGAGTTCTGGAGAGAGTTTGCTACATATTTCTTTTGTAGTCATAGAAACGTAAAAAATTCCAAGTCAAATTGCATAATGAAGATATTTGTCGCAATAGGAATCAAATGATTTTTAAGTAGATGAATTTATACTGGAATCAGATATTAATGGTAGTCTGTGAGATTTGATGACAGGATGCTATGGTGAAGGATACACTTGAAAGGGCTGTTGAACCAAACTTGAACCTTAGACATCAAGACATCATTGCCTTATTTGTTTCGGACAGAAAAAGGTGAAGGTTTGCTCAAAGTTTATGTCAAAAAGAAAGAAAAAAAACATACTTATTTTGTTTATATTGAGGTTTCTTCTTTAGAGTTAAGTAATGTTGAAGGGCAAACATTTGTGTTGTGTTGGGGTGTGTATAGCGATGATTCCTGTAGTGTGGTTTCTGGGAAAGGGATGAATGTGAGTCCATTGGTGAGAAATTCTGTTGGAAAATTTTCAGCTGAATTGGAATTTGATGTTGAACAAATTCCTTTGTACTTGTCTTTTTTTGCTGAGAAAGGAACTTGCTTTTGATTGGGGTGATGATTATCATCCAAATCTGGACATGGAGAAACTAGTGGTGTATAGGTTGAACACTGGAACACAATAGCTACGGAACCGCAGATAAAATCTTTCCCCACCATCCTTTGTAAATTTTGTCACTACTTGAATTTCCCTATGTTGTGAATTTGCAAATCAATAATTATGATACATTAAAACAAGATAATGAGAATAAAATTTGGGCTGGTGTCTTGTGTAAATATTTATATTAAGTAGTTTTATCGTGATTGTTTCTCATGCTCGGTGATTAAAGATTCAACTTTCAAAAGACCAAGAGCCAACTCATCTTCATTCAATTTTCTTAACCCTTGCCGTCTCTTCAACAATTGCACATCAACTTTCTGGACCCATTGTGATGTATGGGTGCTTGCAAGGAATTCCAAATGCACCCCAATAATGCTTGCCCGTTGATTGGTGGACCTGAGCATAGCAACCAGAACACTAGATTCTCCACCATTGTGTTCCAACATATCAACTGATCAAAACTAGGGAGGAACAATGTCTATTACCAATTATTGAACCAACTTTTGACCACCTGAACTTAAATCCCTGAGCTTAAATTCACTTGCCTTACCTTCTAAATTTTCAAATAAGATTTTTGTATAAAAGTTTTTTTAATATTATAATATTTAGATGAAAGTTTAAAAATTAAAAGTTTTGTTACCAAAAGGTGTTCAATGACCTGCACATAATTAAGTTAGAGCCTACCACTACAATATATATATATATATATATATATATATATATATATATATATATGAGAATTATTACACATGAGTAATGTTTATTATTTATGAAATTCTGATATCAGATATGTGATGTCGAAAGTGATGTCACGACATAAATATTTGAGAATTGAACAAGGTAAAACAGAATAATAATAGCAGTAAATATTTGACACATGACACATAATCATCATTTGCTTCAAAGGTTATGAATGATTAAAAAGTTACAACTCAAACTAAAAATATCCAGCTCTAGTATTAAAGTAATACAAGAGTGACTCACAATGAACAATTCACAAAAGACTAAAACCTAATCTTCAAAACAATAAGCACAACTTCCTTCAATGTTACTAACTTGCAATTAGGGTTAGCTAGTCTTCTTATAGAAACACGCAGATAGGGCTTGAGCCAAATCCACATTCAAATAATGTTGTCAAGCTTCCTATAATTTTTTTCATGAAAGCAGGACAAAAGATCTCCAAAATTATTGTAACAAAACTTTAAACAAACTTGTTAATTTTATGCAAGATTGAGATCAATCAACTGAAACAAATAAGCGCCTAGAATTTCTACACATAATAACAGTCCAGTTCTATAACACATGTACCGACATTTATTTTGACATCATTTAACTCTGCTGACATATTTTTGCTCACATGTCAAAGCATCTTTCACAATATTTTTTAGGAAGAATGTTTTACCAAAATTGCTGCCAACACAAAACTAACAATTTATTAAATGAATATTATTTTACATGTACTATTTATTCCATAAACAAAACAACACGTTAATTTTATATAGTATATTTTCCAAAAATTAAAACATTATTTTACATAGTATATTATAATTAAATTAAAATTAAAAATATTAAACATTCATTAAAAATATTAAATTAATATTTATTGTTTAAAAACTGAAAATAATAAAATAATAATACACTGAAAGTATAAATAAAATTGAAACTATTCACTATTTTAATATTTAATTATTATTATTAAATAAAACTGAAAGTATTAAAAATAGTGATAAATATGTTTTTGATCCTCCTAAATATTGTGAAATTCGTTTTTAGTCCCTCAAAATATTTTCTTCAAAGAATGGTCCTCTTAAAATTTTCCGTTCACATTTTTTGTCTCTGACGTCTATTTGGTATAACGGAGGCTGATGTGGCATTCCACGTGTCACGCCACATCAGTTAAAATCAATACTAACTAAAAAAACATTAATTTTTCACAAGCAATTAATCAAACAGTTGATAGGCAAATCATTTTTATCCAATCTTGTGAGATATTGGATCGAAGGTAGTATTTTGGTTCGACGATTCAATAGAGTTTAGCATGCAGTTGAAGTTTGCTCACATGTTGTTGTCGAAGTGTTACAAGCTGTAGTCGAAGTGTGTTCTAACTTGTAGTGTCGAAGGATGCTAGGATTGTTAGCATCGAATTGGGCTTGTTTGTTATGTCCAATTGGTTAAGTTAGCTTGTACCCTAAGTTAGCTTGTAATGGGTATTTGTGATAAAAGCTCATTAGTTTAGTATGTTAGGTTTATTATAAATAGCATACTAGTCTCTCATCATTGCATACTGCAAATCCTATTTTAGGGTGAGAGGGTTATTTGTTATTCTTGTATACTTGTAATCTTATTTCAAGAGTAAGGAAAGAATAGCAGTTAATAACCAATCCTTATGTTCATCGTGTTCTTCATTATTTTTCCTATCCTAATTATTTCTTGATCATTAAGCAACAAGTTTATATTTTGTTCCAAGACATCTGATTCACAACAAATTGGTGCGGTGAGCGTGGAGAAGATGCCTTCGACAAAGTATGAGACTGAAAAGTACACCGGAGTGAGCGATTTGATCATGGCGCTGAAGATGAAAGCCCTACTAGTTTAGCAGGGTTGTTTGGAAGCGTTGAAGGGAGAATCAGTCATGAACGAAGCGTTAACGGCAGCTGAGAAGACGGTAATGATAGAGAAGGCCCACAGCGCAATTTTGTTGAGCCTTGGTGATAAGGTTCTTCGACAAGTATCAAAGGAGACGACGGTGACAGGGTTATGGGTGAAACTTGAAAGTTTGTACATGACCAAACCGTTGGTGAATCGACTCTACCTGAAGCAAGCTTTGTATTCATCCAAGATGATTGAAGACAAAGCGTTGGCTGAGCAGTTGGATATGTTCAATGATAACACGAATTTATATAACATATTTGACTTAATTTTCATAGATAATGTTTCTATTTTTATTTAATTATTTTGTTTTATCTCTGTATTACGTTGGTATTTTTAATGTTTCAGGTATTTGTATTAGATAAAGATAAATTGAGCAAAGAAATAAAATCGAGGAAAAATCGGATTAAAAAGCCGAAGAAATGAAGCTAGGGGTGATATAGCAAAAAGGAAGGAATTATAGAAGAAGAAAACAATTATTCACGGAGCAAAGACTAAGCCCAGCAAAGCCAGGCCCAGAACTAAGCCCAGCACGCAACTCCCACTTGCCACGTGGTTGAGACGGACGTCTCGCCCTCTCTCTTCCCTTGGAGGCGCCCGCCTCCTAGCTAGCATGGGACCCACCACTTGCCCCTCAGAAAGTGAGACGCACGTCTCATGTTAAGACTTTTTCATGCTACACGTGGAGGCGCCCGTCTCCCATCTTTTAAGGCAATATTTTCTCCACGTCCACATTGGCTTGCATACGAAGTTTAGGAACGGGAGGTTACTAATTGAACTATAAATACAACATACAAGTTTCAGAGCAAGGGTCGGCATTTTTACCGAACAACCGTTAATTCTTTATTTCGCAATTTATTTTCCATTCAGTTTTGTACTTTGAATTTATTTTTAGTTTTCAGTTGTTATAATTTTCTCACGACAATTTCTACATCGGAAATTGTTGTGTATTTTTCATTGATCTAACCTTACGTTAGATCTAGTGCTTTTTATTCCTTTTCGTGTTTTTATTTCAATTCAAGAAGTCTTCGAGCAGATCCAACCGATTTGTGGTGGAGTGCTCGTTTATTTCGAAGAACAAGATTATTTCCAGTATTCTTATTTTCAGGTTTTTAATTTAATTATTTTATTTTATTTACCATATTGTTGCCAGATATTATTTATTTGATTTCGGAAATGTTTAATTATATTGAACCGTATTATTTATGCATGTCTGAATTAATTAATATGTCTGGCTAAACCTTTCTGATATTGGTATGTAAATTAATCAAACCAAAGGAATCTTAAATAAGCTGGCATAATGTTACGTTGTTAAAAATATTCTTTCTGACTTAGATATCCAATTTAATTTATTAAAAGAAGCTTAGAAACCAACAGAGCGAAAGTTTGAGGTTAATAAACTGGACTAAGGTTAGAAACCAACAGAGCGAGAGTTTGAGGTTTAGAACCAGATAGTGGATACTAGGTATTGATTTTAAAGACTGCGAAAGCGTTTTAAAACTGATTAAACCTTATTTATTTTGAAAAAGTGTTTTTTAAATTCGGCGGGATAGCGAGAGCATACGTCAGGATTTAATTACATGATCTGATTCAATAGAGCGAAAGTTTGAGATAGGATCTTTAGATGAATATTGTTTGCTGAAAAGACTTTTTATCAACTTGAGAAACAAACCAGTGGAAATTCAGATCTCCTTAGGTTAGACGAATTACATACCGATATCCGTTTAATTATTATATTTTCCTTAACCAATTTCTTAAAGAATTATTCGCCTTAGCTGTATACCGTAACTTAGGATAACAATAGATCGATTTATAGTCTCTGTGGGTTCGATATCTTTTTAAAACTACGCGATAGGGTGCACTTGCGGTCTCGATTAATAGACGATAAAGTCGCGATCAAGTTTTTGGCGCCGTTGTCGGGGACTATTTAAGTCGATATTGTAACTCTGGTGTTACACCGTATACGCTAAGGCACCTTTACCTTTACTACCATGTATAACCCAAATTTTTCCTACGCACATTATCAGTATTTTGAGGAACCACAAGAATCCCATAAATCCGACCTTGAAATACTGATGGAAGATTTCAATGCCTCACAAACCTACTCTTACCCAAATTACCTCCAAAACTACCAATCCCCATATTTTGAAGAACCACAAGAAACTTATAATTTCAACCAAACTTTTCCTCAACCCAATTCTTCCTATAATTGTCAAACTCAATATTTTGAGGAATCACCAGAACCATACAAATCTGATCTCGAAATATTAATGGAAAATTTTAATGAAACATCTAGGATGATAAGTCGCTTCGGGGAAACACAAAAAGAGACTTTAACTTACTTTTAAGACTCTGAAGAATCGCAAGATTTTAATTTTGAAACATCAATGGAAGATTCAGATGAGATGATAACTAACTCTAGGTTAGAGTCTATGATTGAGCACTTTGTAGAGACACAAATTATCCAAAATGAAGAAGTAAGAAAACAAAGTCTTCAAAATAATGAAACCCTTAGCCAATTAACCATTATGGTTGAATCCCTCACGTCTCACAGCATGTCCTTAGAGACTCAAATCTCCCAACTCGAACAAAACCTTCTAGGACCATTCCCCAAGGAAGATATGGATGTTGAAACAACCATTATAGAGAAACTATTTGAAAATCTAGAGAGTGATGATGAGTTTGAAGAGAGTGATATTGTAGCCGAGGAAAGTTCTGACGAGAAAATAGTGGAGGTTGATGAAAATCCATCAACACTGTTCGAAGAGGAAGTTGTAAAAGAGGTAGAGAAGGAAGCGCGCATTGTAATCCCAAATCACTACATCCCACTGATTCCTTTCCCGAAAATTTTTATGAAAACTCCGGTAGACTCCCAATCTAAAACGTACGTTGCGGTATTGAAAAATATCCATACTAATTCACCACTATTTGAAGTCTTACCTAAAAAGCGAAAATTAGAGGACCATAAAATTAAGGATATAATTACTGTTAAGAGGGTAAGGTTAACTTATGAGGCGATGGATGAAATCACTAAGCCCAAATTTGAAAAACTTATACTTAGGATAGATCCAGAACCAACACCAAAATTTCGAAAGAATAAACCGCCCTACAGACGTAAGAAAAGAAAAGGTGAGGGATATGTGAGATGGCTTGATAAGTGGCCATGGAAAATCAACGAGTAGTCATTCTAGTTTCTAATTTTAAATTTTCTTTTTCGTAATTTCAATTTTTCTATTTTATGTTAAATTTTAAATTTTATTCGATTATCGGTTGCACCCTTTAAATCGATCGTTTGAACTATTTCCCGTCTGATAATTATATTCAATTAAATAATCTGCATTAATATTTATATAATAATTGAATATTCTAATTATCGTATTTTCCTATAGGTATACTGAACTAATACTTCCCAATATTTATATTATTATATACTAGTATTATATATATATATCCTACTAATTAAAAGTTTGAATTATCTATATCATATATATATACAAGTATCTATTATGTATGCATGTGATCTACAATATTTTTCCCTGTCTCGTTTCTCCAGTCACATGTTGATTCCCTACATTTAATTGTCACAACGCATGCATCTTTTGCTCTGCCCAATTCTTTTCCAAGACGGTCATCTCAATGTTAGATTCCCTGTTTGTTATTATTCGTGCACGCATGCCTTCAAGATTCCAATTTTTCGTGCCATGCATGCCTAGGGAGACGGTCGCCTCCTTCCCCATACAAACATGGAGACGCACGCCTCAGCTTTCTTTCTGCTTGCACATGACCTTGAGACGAACGCCTCTGCTCCTTGTCCCCCACTAGGAGACGGTCGCCTCCATCCCAAAGCATGCATGCAAGAATCTTTGAGACGGACGTCTCATCCCTGTGGCCCCCGCCTTCACGCGTGATGTTCTCTTCTGGTCTTCCTTGACTTTACGTTTCGTCCGTTTCCCTTTCATTTCTTTCCCTACACTAATTCTCATTCAACCATCCCATTAATCCAAATATTCTTTTCTTTTCCCACCATAAATTCAATTCAAATTTCTCCCTCCTCATTTCCCAACATACCATTATTTTCATTTATTCCCCTTAACTCTAAACCCTCTATAAATACTCTTCCATTCTTCTTTCCATTTCACAACCACTACTCATAAACTTTCTTTCACACATTTCATCTTCTCTCTTTTTATCCTTCATTCCATACTCTTCTATGGCTCCACGAAACAATCAACGTCAAGTTAAACCAGACCGACCACCACCCGACCTATCCACAATTATATTCCGAGATAGTGATGATGGCCAACAACACGCAAAATACATAAAATTCTATACCCGTTCGGTCGTCCCCACAAAATATGTAGACACTGATTGTTTGGATACCTTAGGAATGGCGGATAGCATCACATTCATGCTCACAAATACGGGTCTGCTCAATCTCTGCTCCAATCCCCTTCCAACCTTTGAACCACTCGTGCTTGAATTCCTTAGTTCTTTCTCCTACACCACACCTACCGACGATCCTTACACCACCGGCACTGCTAACTTCCGCATGTTCAACCAGGAATACTCTATTGATCAAGAAAGAGTCGCCGAACTTTTACATTTCACTCGTGGTCAGAATGTTCATTATAAACTCAAAAGCACTTCTACTCCACTTCAATTTGAAAATTATTTTTTTCTTTTTTGTTTGGATACTTTTTCAAAATCAATTATTCTCCTCCAAAAGCAATTCTACTAGAAACTGCAATTTTTAGCTTTTGAGTATAGTAGAATCAATTCTACATTTATTATATATTATTTCTTAAAACTCTTTTTAATTTTCCTTCATTACTCTCTTTAATTTTCATCAATTACTTCTTTTCTTCTTGTTTGTATTATAATTTATTACCATTTTAGTAATTATACCATTCAAAATCAATTTTAATAAAATTATTCAAACAACATTAATTAATAACAATCACTTCTACGTTATTCTATCCAAACATAAATCAATTACACTAAACTCAATTATCTCAAAATTAATTCTATCCACCGTCAATTTTTACTCTAGAATTGATTCTGGATGATTTTTACACTGAAATTTATTGTTCAACTCATTTTTACATAAATGTATCTAAACATAAATCATTTCTGCTAAATTCAATTCTAATAAAATTAGTTCTACCAAACTCAATTCTGCTCAACGTCAATCCAAACACACCCTTTATTGTTTCTCGATATTAAGTCATATTCAAACAACTCATACATTTTTTTAATGATACAGTACCTTAAATAAAACACGTTTCACTATTCCATTATAGTTTATCAGCCACGTAAACATGCTCCAATAGAGAGGGGGGAAAACTATGCAAAAGTATCTTAACTCATGAAACTTACATTGAAAACTATGGATGGTGATGCTTAGTACTGATCAAATATCTCATTGTGCAGAGAAAATTTTCTCAAAAATCTTTCAAGTAATCGCTTGGTAATTTGTACATAAAAAGACTGAAAACAAAATGGATGACAGCCGAACACTATAATATTACAAGTTCTAAATAGATGACATAACAGTAACTTGAGGAGTAGGAAGTATGGCCAGAGAAAATAGGCCTTTTTTCACCTCCCTCTCTTCCATGAGTACTATAAGATATTTACAAACCAAACCTTTTTGGTCTCAAGAATGTGGAAGAGCCCTTTTTCAAACCTGGCATGGATATTTGCTGCTGATTCTTGGCCGTTTTTTCTTTCTCCTTCTGTTTATTTTCCCTCTCCAACTCTGCTTGCTCCTTCTTTAAACTCTCCATTTCCTCTTCCATGGCTGTTTTCTCTTGCTTCTGTTTCTTTTTATGTTCTAGTAGTGATGTATCAGACTCTTTCACAGAGAAAAACATGGGACCTAACTCGGCGAGCCAATGGGGCTCCACCGCTGTGGCACACTGCATGTACTCCTTTGTCGTCAGAATTAACTCGTGATAAACTACATAATCAGGAGTGCAACCCATGCCATAGAGAGCACTACTGGGATGAAGGTGGCAGGGCATCCCATTCCGGGAGTTAACATACTCCCCAACACCCTTTAATCTTGCTGAATTGTGGAAGTACGCAGAACAAATTGCTTTTCTGACAACATCTGTATCGGGAAAGCATGTGGTTAAAGGAATTTTGAGAGTCTTGAGAATATCAAGCAGCTGGGATCTCACCTCCCTAGCCTTTCTGAGACCTTTAACGTGCAAATAATGGTCGTTGCACCAATCCCCTCTGTAATCATGTTGTTTCCATTGCTGATAAACATTGTAAAGTGTTAAATGATCCGACTCCGGAACAAAAAATCTTTCACGTGCAGCATCACTCTCCTCTGCTCGGTCCTTGGGCCTAAAGAAAACCGACGGTACTGAAAGCATGGAAACAATCGTAAGGACCTCCTCGAGACACCCCAACTGGTCGCCCATCAATAGCATCTTGGCAAGTGGTGGGTCTAGTGGAAATTCAACCATTTTCCAGCCAAGTTCAGTCAATCCCCCCACATTGTTAAGGGCACCCAACACCCACAACTGGTACATAGAATTGAGAATATTATCCTGCGGAGGTGGATCCATGAAATCAAAGTCGAGTAAATTTTCAACTTTAAGAGACTTCAGCAACAAAACCACATTGCCAAGGTTTGTTCTCTGAATCTCTGGAACTGGACTGGCCAACATTTCATTTAGGTAAGCACTCTCTGTATACAATCGATAGCAGGTACCAGGGCCAGTTCGACCAGCTCGGCCAGCACGCTGGTCAGCAGCAGCACGGCTAACAGGGAAGACTTGGAGAGCATCCATACCCATCCTAGGGTTGTATACCTTCATTTTACCATATCCTGTGTCTATGACAAAGAAGATACCATCCACAGTCAGTGATGTCTCAGCAATGTTTGTGGCCACAATGCATTTGCGGGCACCATCTTCAGCTTTCTGAAATATCTTTGCTTGCAAATCAGCTGGAAGTTGTGAATATATAGGAAGAATCAAAAGTTTAGGGACTTCTTTGTTTGAAGATGATATCATCTGCTCCATTCTTTCAGCAAGGGCGTAGCAAGCTGCCTCAATCTCGTCTTGGCCAGTCATGAAGATGAGGATGTCACCTGGAGGGCTGGTTATGTGAATAGTCATAGCTTGCTTCACTGCAGCTTCAACATAATCTTCACATGGAGTTTTGCTCCATAATATATTGACAGGAAATGTTCTCCCAGGAATATGAAAAATTGGAACACTGCAAAAGGATTTCCCAATTAGATTGTGAACCAAACTGAAATTATCAATAAAAACTAGAGAGAATGCTAGATGAGGAATTAACATTACCTTCCAAAGAAATTTGAGAATTTTTGTGCATTCAGAGTTGCTGATGTAACAATCAGCTTGAAATCACGGCGTTGGGCTACAACTTTCTTCAATATTCCAAAAAGGACATCTGTGCTTAATGACCTTTCATGGGCTTCGTCCATCACAATAACCCTGAAACAGTTTCATACAGAAGGATTACCAACATTGTCTTTATCTCAAACAAACAACAAGATATGGAGAGGTGGAGATTTGTCAATACCGTACCTGTACTTATCTAAATCAGAGTCTTTAAGTGTTTCACGTAGAAGTACCCCGTCCGTCATGTACTGTAAAATTTAACCACTAAAGTTTAGAGCAAAGCACCAAAAAGGTTATGATTAACATAACCACACAATTACACATTTCTGCCTCATAAATACTAAGGATGAAAAGAAATCATGAAATAGTAATTTTAACAAAGTATAATGATTAATCTTGATTATATACAAGGTTGGCTCGATGGCTGGGGTGGAGGAGTTGAGTGAAAAGGAGGTTGAGTCTTGAGGGTTCTTTTCTCACCCACAAACACAGTATAACTAACATATAAAAAGTAACATTTGTCAATCTCAAAAATATAAAGTTGTTTACCTTTATTATTGTATTTGGTCCAGTCACATCCTCAAAACGTATAGCATAGCCAATTTTATCGCCTAACTCTGTGTCCATCTCCTCGCTAACTCTCTTGGCAACACTCATAGCTGCCACACGCCTTGGTTGAGTGCAACCTACTATACCACCTATAGTATAGCCATCCTCATGCAGATACTGTTCAGAAAGACCAAATGTCAAGTTCTATTTTGATGAACATGGTTACCTATTTCTAACAAATAACATGTGATTTTGTTATGTTTTTTTTTCCTGGCTTGATTGAATAACATAATTTAATAATATAAAAAAGAAAATGATAACAACCTGTGTCAATTGGGTTGTCTTTCCTGAACCAGTTTCCCCAACTACAACCACCACCTGATTTTCACGAATCACCTACACATCATAAATAAATTGTTGCAATAACTCAATGAGAAAATATGTTTCAATTAGAAAATCAAAGTGGAAAGAATATTATTGAAGATATGAGAATGCTAAATATAAACATTGTGAAAAGAAATTAGAAACCCAAACAAGCAGTTAAAAATCTGAAATTACAACATTCAAGTGTATGATGAAATAAGGGAAGGGGACTTGGGTCTTGTATATGATTAAAAAAATACAAACTTGGTCATGTAACTGCATAGGACCTGATGACTAGGACAAAAATAACAGAATGGACATGTCCAACGCATATTTGATATCCTAATCTTAACATTTAGACTGTTTGATTGTGATGTTTTGTAAAAAAAAAAAAAAACTTGACAAAAGAAAAAGCAATCCTTACAACAATCACCAAAGGTAAAACAGAAAAACCAACCTGTAATAACTCTTCTCGCACTGAAAAAATTGGCAGGTATTGCCTTTGCTCTGAAAGACTTTTTGACTTAGCAAAGTCACTCACAGCTTCTCCCTTTTTCATGTGTTGTGAAAACTTAGCTTCCTCCTTAAAATCAATTTCACCATCTTCACCCACTACAGCAGTGTCGGCATCAATCTAGCGTTTGAAGAAAAAAAAATAAGACTAAATCTTTAAACCATGAAGAGAGTAAAAGCTAATATCAAAATTATTCCAGAAGAATACCTGTTCTGCTGTTTTTTCAACGCCTAAGATATCACCAAGTTTTGAGCCAGCAAGTTCCCAAAAGCGTTGGCGAGACTTATTTGAACTCTGTTTCTCATGAATTTCTCTTACCAGAGTAGATCCTTTACGAGAAATTATAGCCATGTCTGATGTTGGATCTTTAATTGGCATAATTGGCTCTGCCTGCTTGGTAAAAACAACTCTACCATCGAGAAAAGGAGGCTTAGTATCTGTGAACCAACAGTATAAGGATATTCAGCCAAAAAGATCAATAATTCTAAGTTCAATTATCAATAATTCTAAGTTCAATTGTCAAAGTTGGTAAGATCAATAATTACCGTGCACAAGAAGAATGACTTTGCGTTCATCCTCATCATCAAATTCAGTCTGAACCTCTGTACCTCTAACAGCACCCGATCTCAGCAGTTGCCGATCTTCCCATTGAGCATTATCAGCTGTAAGCTGAGATAATTTCTTGCTTTGAGATAGAGACATCTTTGTCCCGTCTCTTCGGGTCTGTGCCAATACATTGAACACTTTGTCACAGTTCGATATTACATTATATTGACTCTCCTTAAGGTCAATAATTATCTCCAATTTCCCTATTTAACAATTTTTTTTACAGAATACCAACTTCACAATAACAGGAAGAGGAAAGATAATTTAGTTTAAAATTTTAAATATATAATTGGTATCCTATAAGCAGTCACTCACCAAACACATAACAATCAGGCGCATACAAGGGAAAGTAAATTTAGCTTAACTATAAAGTTAATATCCTAGAACTTACCAGTCTTTTAGCCAACTCGGCCTCTTTCTTCTGAAAGGAAGCCTCATCTCCAAGAAAAAGTGATGAGTTGTCAGAATCAAACGTGCTGCCTTCTTCTCTATCATACCTGTAAGTCATAAGATTAATCTTAATTATAATAAAAAATACAATACCACATGTCAAAATAGAAAAGTGCGTACAAAAATATATAAAAGAAAAATAACCTACAAAACTAAATTATATACCATGCTCGGTCAGCATCACGTTCCATCTCTTCACGCATGCTTTCGGTTATCTCAGTATATGAATGCTTTTCATCCAAGTCAGACTTGCCTGCGATTTCCTCCTGAGGAATTAAATTATTAGTAGCTAGTTTTTTGTGATATGCTAAACACCACTGTCATACTCTATCTATGATAAAAACCATCAAATACACCCTAACGTTCAGACATTAGGTCAAAATTACCTTATAAGCATGCGACCTTCGATTATATTCAGAAACAGAAGATTTGACTGAAGATCCAGAAGCACGTATTGGAAGAGGAGACGGAGAAACGTGGTCCCAAGGAGAAGGTGTATCTGCAGTAAAATAAAATTATTTCAAAGATTATCGTATATGTATACACTATTGACTTTGACATTTGAAACCAAATTAAATATTGGGAAACTAACATACATGAATTAGGAGTATGGCCCCCCAACCACGGAGAAACTAGTCGTGCATCAGGCGAGGCGCCAACGAACATCGGAGATGGTGAGGGTTGATGACGTCTAGAACTAGACACATTATCCCTCCGGGGAGTATCTTCCCATTCCCATCTGCCACTGTCCCAGTCAGATCTTCCTGCAGATACAAATGCATCCGTCATTCTAACATATTCTTAGTAGTCATAAAAAATGGCTAGTACTTGGATTAATTAAACAAATTACAAAAACAGAACAATAACAATTACGTACCTGAATAACTCCTCTCCCTCCTACGATCGTCACTGTCATGTCTAGTTCTCTTACTATGGTATCCAGAATACCTGTCACTCCTCTGTTCTTCCCTTCGCTCAGTGTCACTCCTATGATAGTGACTCCTCTCACTACCCTCCCTCCTGTCACTCCTCTCACTGAGGTCCCTCCTGTCGCTCCTCTCACCAAGGTCCCTCCTGTCGCTCCTCTCACTATGGCCCCTCCTGTCGCTCCTTTCACTACGATCCCTTCTGTGTGAAGGTGAAGCTTCTTCAGTAAGAGAAGAATCTGTAAAGACAGAGTCATTGATCTTCAGTTATTAATTTCTTTTCTTGAGAGACAAAACTAACACCGAAACTCCACAGACATTCACACAAAAAAGCAATATGGTATGAGAACTCTAAATCGTCATTTCAGATACACTAAGCATCTAAAGTTAGAGAAAATTCCTTTTCAGTTGCCGTTAAACATATTAGTCGAATCCTATTTGATTGAACTCATACCCACCTCTTCTTAAGAAAAAATGATACTCATAAGTAGGATTTGAATTTCAAATTCAAATTCAAGATATGCACTTCCAACAAAGTTAAAGTTAACTCTTCGAGGAAACAGCTTGATATTTCATCAATGAAGATAGTTATACATAAAGCCAAATTCTAATAACATACACTCAAATGCTAGCAACACATACGCAAAAGGAAATTAACTATATAACCAAAAGAATACCTGCACGGGTCGTTGTTGTTGTCTCACTGGTTGTCTCACGGTATCTTCTATGAGAACGCCGTGAACCAGTATGTCCACCTTCCTCAACAACAATAGAAGACTCGTCTTCATCGTCAGCCGCAGCTGCAATTGATGTTGTAATCTCTTTCGGCACCTTGAATGCCGCCTCACCTTGAGACTCCCCGCGTTTCGCAATGGCAAGGGTATCTAGTCCTTTAAATCATTCATTAAAAAACAATGAAAAGCATCAGCATTAAGAATGCACAACACAAAATCATATATATCCTCAACAAATCAGTACCTAATCGCGATTTTCTCTCCGGTGCGACATACACTACTCTTTCCTTCCCAGGAACAAAGAGTCCGCCTCCGGTAGACTTTTCCGGCTCCATAATCATCGTAGTCTTCCCTATGTCAACTACCTGAGCAACTTCATTCTTCTAATCACAGACAACAAAAAGAAAATCAGAAACTAAACCAAAATCCAAATGATGGAGAAAGAATGAAAATGTTACTTACCTCCATGATAGTACGTAACTAAAAACTCAAATAGGGTTTCGCAATTCGAGCAATAGAGCAATTCGATCGGTGGACGAGAGACGGCGAGAGAAAGTTTCGCAAAGGGTTTCTCGGCGGCGATCGATGGATGAGAGAGTATTTTTTTTTTGTATCGAGCACTATTATATCTTCTAAAGAGTCAAAAGGCTGTTTAATTTAAGAGTGAAAAAAAAATTGGTGACATGTTTTGGAAATCATCTTTAACTAATTGCAAACTAAATTTAATACCCTAAAATTTGAATTTTTTTATTATGTATCAGAAAGTATTAAAAGAAATACACAAATAACCACATTTCAAAGAAAATTACGCAATTAATCATGTTTCGGATCTCATTTAAGTGAATGTGTCGTTACAAATGGTGTATACACTCTATTTTTACATGTAGGCGTCATCTGGCGCATAAGTGCATCCACTCTGCACTTAGTCGTCTCAGATGGCGCCTAAGTGCATTCTTAAAAAAAAAATAGAGAATTACGAAACGATTATGAATAAATTTAAAGGATTACATAATGAAAGAAACAATTTCATATTATCAAGTACGAGTCTGGGTTCCTCAATCGCGTCCTCCCACCTATTTCTTGCTGGATATCGATGAATTTCCTATTGCGGCTGGGTCGAGGGTCCAACGTCGTAGTGAATGCGGTCAGGATCTATGAAATCCGTCAAATCAACACAATCGGAAAATCCGCTTTGAAATAATTGGTTACTCATGCCCTCAAAGTTTGATTATGTCGATGGTGGGTGGGGTTCCATGGGTGGTCGATAGTAGTGTTCGTCGGAATAAGGGGGTAAAACTGAAATTAGTCTTGGGGAGTTTAGTATTGTGATTGATGGGAACTACTGGGTTATGGTGGTTAAGGGTAAGTTGGGTTGGTTGGGTCGTATTCTTCAGCCATGCCTGGATCTGGACTAAGTTGAGAAAAGTTAGATGACGAGGGGCCCTCATTAGGATATTGGATAAATGGTCTTGGTTCATAATACTGGAATTATGTGCGAGGCATTTAAGTGTATGGGAATTGAGGTTAGTATTGAGGTTGGGTGTTGGGCATATGGGTGTATTGGTGTGGTTGCTGAAATTGGGGTTGGGTGTTTGTGGATCGGTATCGGCATGATGTTTGGTGGTAAGTGGATGTGTGTTGTGGTTGTTGTTGTTGTTGTCGGGGTTGTTATTGGGTATGTTGTTAGGGAATTGAGTATAGTGCCCATCGTGTGTGTGGGTCGACAAGATATCTTGGGTCATACACAAACATTTCCGGGTTAGTAATCGATTTGTACCATTCATAATATTCTTCGGTGTATCGTATGTTAGACTCAATGAGGAAAATAGGGAATTGTAAGACATGTTGGTCACACATTTTCCACATCTTACACCAATCATTAGCGTATTATTTCCAATTAGCAGCACCCCATTGAGCATCGACCCGTCTAAGATGGCACGGATCCAAACAAGTTGGTTCGTCGGGTATATCTTGATGCATTCCGAACTGTATCTTCACACGGTCGCTTTGGTGCATCTCCACTATGTTGAACCATATGATTGAAGTTTTTGCTGTCCAAACAGTTGCATCATTGTGGTTGGGATCATGGCCCAAACCCAAATACGGTCTCCATATAAACTACAGATAAAATTATATTAGGACGATGATAAATTTAAAAATAATTAAAAGATAAAGATTGTAGAGGTACTAACATCATCCGGTCCAATGTGTTCTAGGAGATTACATATATAGCGACGTTGTTTCTTGGATTTTTGCTGTAATACATACCCTTCACACATAACCTAGATGAATGATAAAAAAAAATTTAATATATGTAATTGGCGAAGATATAAATAATAAAGTATTTGCGATATTTACTTACTTTGCTGCGTATGGAAACATGAAAGCATTGTTGTTGATGGGGTTTAGCGACTGCATTCTCCACCAACCTCATGCTTGGAGCAAGAAAGCGCGTCCATAAAAGGTACATGTGTCTTTCTTTGCATTTTTACATAAAGAACTATATAGATGGGCTAAAACAGCAGAACCCCAACTATACCTTCTTGTTTGATCAAAGTCAGAAGACATTTTGTAAATACATAAAATTAACAGTATTCCCTGTACTTTCGGGGAATAAACAAGCTTCCAAATAACATCATTATGTAATTTCTTGCCTTCATTATTCTTTGTTGATCAGTTGAATTTTTATCCAACATAAGACTTCCATAATGACTTCTAAGAGTGGTTAGGTATATACCTTGGCCTCTAGCGGGAGTATTCTCCACCATATCCCTGCCCAACAATTCCTCGCAGAGATAGTTGGAGTGTTGCACTGGACCTTTCACAGCCTTACCATCGATACGGAGACCCAACAACATGTACACGTCCTCTAGTGTGACGGTACATTCACCTATGGGTAGGTGAAATGTGTGTGTCTCTGGTCTCCATCTCTCCAACATTGCAAGAATAAGCTTTGGATCAATGGTGCAATTTGAAATCTTTATTACATCTCCAAAATCGGCCCATTCAAGATACGGGACGATAAGCGGACGGGAGCAATGTAGTTGTGTCCACGGCATCTAAATCTTTTAGGATCCTTAAATACAAATGAACTAGTGTAAGTATTCATAACATTGCTAAAAAAATAATTTTCTAAAACACGTATATATAACATAACATATAATTTATAAAACTTACAAACTCAACAATGTCTGCCCTTGTTCCTCTGTGTAGGTCGTCCAAAGTAAGGAGACTCATATTTGAAAATTAACTATAACAATTTCTTTTTAGAGAAGAAGAGGAGTGTGAGGATTGTTGTTGTAAAAAATGTGTTTGAGGCGCCATATTTATAGGCGTATGAGTAGAAAACTTATATTTATGAGGTGGTTGGGTGTTGCATGCATGAAAGCCACTTGTCATGAAGGAGCCATATGGGATGGCGCCTGTAACGCCCCGATTCAATTTAGATTATTTTATTCAATAATGAGATGTGTTTATTTGTATTGAAGAGTCTTAAGAATGTGTTGGGATGCAAATAGTAGAAATTAGAAGTTGAAGTGTGTGAGAATATTAGTAATATTAACATTACTATTATTATCGTTGTTATTATTATTGTTATTTTATAGATAGAATAGTATTTATAATATTAGTAGTTAATTATTTAAATAGATAAGGGTAGTATGGTAAAGTTGAACGACATTAGTGAGGATATGATGGGAATAACCATATTAAGGGTCCTATGGGTAAAATTGAAATTAAGAGAAAATTGGGACTTAGGTATTGTCATAGTACGATCGTGAGAATAGAGAAGAAGGAAGATCACCGTAGAGCGAGAGAAAGGAAAAGCGGGAGCAAGGGAAATTTCACAATCTTGGAAGATCAAAGCTTCAAATTAAGGTAAGGGGTGAATGGATTCTTTAATTGGTGATTATATTATGAAAGGGTAGTGAGGTTTCCTTTCCCTCTTAGGTATTGTGTAATTTTATGATTATTTTGTTGAATTGATTCGATGTATGTGTAATACGGTGGGAGAACTGACTTTAGATTGTTTTGCGTTTGATCGTAAATGTTGCGGATAGCAAGAGTCGCCACCGACTTTTCTTTTATCCAATTAAGGGAAGGTGAAAAGAACAGGAAAAGACCTTCGTTAGATTCTGAGTAAGGGAGAAGGTTATGAAAAGGGAAGGTATTAGCACCTTTTCCATCCGTAGTTATCTACGGGCTCTTAGTTGCTTAGCTCACTTTAAAAATTTGCTTTTTGTGTGTGTGTTTGAAAATATTTTGAAAAGGCATTTCGCTTTGACTTCGTAATGATTCACGCTGGAATGTATACGAAGTGTTCGAAAATGTTTCGTTTTTTAGAAAAAAGGAATTTTGTAATAGTGTGACGTGTGAAAAGTATTTTAATAGAGCAAGCAACTAAAAGTCTATTCCCTACTCAGAACGGTCGCTTTCGTGTTATTTTACTTTCCTTTAGAATAGCGCTATCTGTACCATTAGTTGGTAGGTAACCCTATTCGTTGGATGTAGAGGGACATTCGAAGAGACATTCATTATGGTCATAGAAGGCAACTTGTAGGAGTATCCTAGCACATTCGTAGGGACGATCATCACTTTTCGTAGGCAACAATCGAGGGACTAGATCATGTATTCGTAGACAACATGGAGGGTCATCGAGGGACTATGATCTTTGTATCGAAGGGACTATGATGATATGTTTGTAGGCAATGGTGCTAGGATACCTCTACGTTCGAGGGACTTGACCATTTGTAAGGCAATGAGAGAGAATACTCTAGGGGGTGCATGTGTGAAGAGAATGTGTTGAATTCAGATAATTTATCTTGAAATTTAGAAGTGATCTATGTTTGTTTTTATCTTGCCATACACGCCTAGTTACTAGCAGTTTATATGGGTGCGGAAAGTAAATTGCGGAAAGTAAATCCTACGGTATTACATGGCTTTGGGGCAGTTACATAATATAGGAGTGCGGAAAGTAAATCCTAATTAAGCTATTACATCCCATGAGCAGTTACATAATATGGAAAAAGAAATGCGAGAAAATTAACCTAACTATTACAACCTGGAAGCAGATACATAATAATCGGAAAAACGAAACGAATTGCAAATACGAGAAAATATGTAAGTAAAAAAACAGATTTTTTAAGTTAGGAAAAAGTTTTTAGGGTTAGTAATCCTAGCTAGATGAGAAAATATTTTTTGGAAATTTTTTTGGATTAATTTTAGTAAGGAAAAACAATTAAAAGTCAATTTTATGATTAATTAACAATTAATTAAAAAATGCATGCAAATATAATTATTTTTTTTGCTAAAAAATTAAATAAACATTTTTCTGACCTAAATGCAAAATTCAAATGTTTTTGTGATTTTTTAATGTGTTAGAAAAAATATTTGAAAAGAAATTAAATTAAGTGGAAAAATATGGAAAAATAATTAAAAAAAAAAGGGTTAGAGTACTTCTGGATGAAGCTATCCCAGAAGCTAGAGCTTCTGGAGAGCCTCTTGCTGACCATACCCAAAAGTGGGCACTTCTGGGGATTCTTGCGCTGGAGGTGCCTAGAAATTAGGCTTTCTGGGGCTTTTCTGGCCTGGAGACGCACAGTGAGCACTTCTCGGGCTTTCTGCTGAAGATGCACCCAGAAGCTGGAGCTTCTGGGGCGTGGCGTGTGGTAATGGGGTCCAGAAGCTGGAGCTTCTGGACGTGTTGCCTCTTAAGGGGTCCAGAAGCTGGAGCTTCTGGACGTTGTGACTTCTGGAAAGCTGAAATACAAAAAACAAGTTAAGAAATATGGAAAAGACAGGGTTCGAACCCATGTCTTCTTGAATGAATACGCGCTGCCTTACCATATGAGTTAAGTGGACTATCTGTTAACAACATGAAACAAAAAGAATACAAGGGGAATGGATTTCTGGGAATCATTGAACCAGAAAACGCGCGCAGGAGGTCATCTTCTCCATTTAAATATTTAAACCTATAGCCACGATTTCTGCTTCTGTAGTTATAGGACTTGCAAATTTCAAATCTTAGAAACATGCAATATAAATATGTTATGAAGGCATAAATCGACTCGATTTGGTCTCCTAAACACGATGGTGCCCATGGTTTGGTCCAATTTTGGCTAATTCGAAGGATCCCAATTTGAAGCTCAGAAAACCTAACAATGGCATATCACGATTCCTGCATCTAAAACTCAATTGAACGATTCAAATAGCTTCGAAATATCATTCTAAACACAGATATGCAATCAACTCATGTTAATAATGCATGTAAGTACATAATCGATTTTAAGAGAAAAGTATGAAAACCGTGAGTTTGATTTTGTGTTTCTGCACGTTTTGCTTGCTGGTAAGTATCTGGAAATGGATTGAATTGGAGCAAAACTACAGCTGCTAGTAGCTTGCAATGCACGGTTTTTGATGCTTGGGTTAGGGTTCTTGAGGCCAGAAATTTGTTCCTTGTGCATGTAGTATCATTGTCTATTTATATTGTAAGGAATTAGGTCAAGAATTGTAGGAAAATACCATGCCATTCAATGAAAAAGATTTGATTTGGAACCAAACCAAATATTTCTTCTTTTGAGCCAATTTCAATTAAATCAATTGCCAATCATTATTATTTCGAAATAATCAGATTAAATGGCTTGCTTGGACCTCAAGGATGAGAGGAAATCCATCTTGCAATTAATTTTTGATTTTCTATCTTTTATTTTAATTAAATTGGTTTTAAATGATTAAAAATACAAAATAAATAAATATTTGTGGTCTTGGGCTTGGAGGTTCCAATTCAGCTAAGGAACATGTTTGAATCAAGAAAAGTTAGGCCCATTTGGAAATTTTTTGATTTTCTCAAGTATTTCTCTTTGTGCACCTCCTAAAAAATGCTTAACTTGCATAAGGTGTATCTTGCTCAATTTTTAACATATTTGGGTGTTCTTGGACTTTTTGGAAAGTTCAAGATGTCCTCTAAACAACACTTTTAGTTTCATCTTCATTGAAGTTTCCATGCTCATGAACACTTCTTTACAAAAAGTTGACTTTTTGTTGACTTTTAAAAAGACCTGTAATGTTTTGATCCATAACTTCCAAATGAAGAATTTTATGCCCAAGCTTGTGAGACATGAAGTTGTAGAGAATTGAATTCTCTTTAAAATGAGCTGTGGTGGAAAAATTTCTGATAAATTATGTGAAAGTTATGTCTGGTCAAAGTTCTGTTGACTTTTGTCTAAGAAAGCCTAATTTAGAACCTTTGACTTCAACATGTGTTGTAATGCTTGAGACAATGGCATATTGATCTTTGTAAACTGTCTTCTCGGTGCATTATGTCTAAGCGCATTGTCTTGTTGAGGTTGCACTGATGTGGGATTGGAGATCAGGACTACCCCCACAGATTGATGGCGATCACCTTTGTCACGGTTCTTCTGACCATACATAACATTGGTCTCTTTCTTCCCACCACAAGATCTTTTTGCAGCATTTGAAGATGTCTCGACTTGAATCTTTCCACTCTTGATTCCAACTTTACTATGTTCTCGTGTTAGTATCAGCTTGGTGAATCCGGCTGAGGAATTTCTAATTAGATGATTGAAGAATGGACCTATTAGCGTTCTCATGAACATGTCAACCAATTCCATATTAGACAAGGGTGGTTGGACTCTTCCTGCTAGATCTCTCCATTTATGGGCGTACTCTTTGAACTTCTCATCACGGCCCATAGACATATTCTGCAGTTGCATGCGGGTTGGTGCCAATTCAGCATTGTACTGGTATTGTTTATAGAAAGCATCTTCCAAATCATTCCACGTATGAATGTGAGTATTCTTTAGCTGATAGTACCATTCTAAATGTGCTCCGGACAAGCTCTCTTAAAAGAAATGCATCCATATTTTTTTGTCAGCAGTGTATGGTTGAATCTTCTGAACATAGGACTTCAAATGAAGTTTCAGACAAGAAATTCCACCGTACTTAGCAAAAGTATGAACTTTGAATTTACGGGGAATGACCACTCCAGGAACCAAACTTAAGTCATTGAAGTTCAATCTTGACATTTTCAGACTTTCCACAATATTCAGACGGTCTTCGAGTAACTTATACTTCTCGTTGTCAGAAGGATATTGCTCACTTATGTAGTCTTCTCCTTATTCTTCTTGATACCCATGATGGCTTCCTTCATTGGCCTTGACACTTCCTTCAGTTTCACCATTTTTTTCTGAGAATTCAAGATGTCTGACTACCTTGACTGGACCTCTGAACCTTTTCCCCATGTTGAGAATACCATCGATCTTCTTCTTTTTCTTATTGATGATGAGCTCTTTCAGATCTTTTTGTCGTTGGGCCAAGTTGGTGAACATCTATTGGAACAAAGCGTTTTGAGCCTGAAGATCTTTGACAGTTTGTTCGAGAGTCATTTCTGTTGAAATAAACAACGAGAGGATGAGAAAACCGGTCTTTAGAGTACCTGTTATGAAATGATATGCAATTTTATGCAATGTAATGTTTCAAGGACCTTAGGAATTTAAATTTTGTAAACAAGCACGAACAAACTTTTTATTAGTCTGATTAGTAAATAAAAATAAAAGTTCAAAAAGTTAGACTCCTAATGCCTTAAGCCTCCTATGGACGCTTCCTCTTTGTGTTGACGTAGGTGTTAATGCTCTATTCCTCGTGAAGTAGCTTCGTCAGCTCCAATATCCTTTTCTTGCTTGCATAGTATTGAACTTCGAATGTATCCCTTTCTTCTTTGAGCTGAATCCAGGATCTCTTCAATTCTTCAAAATCAGTAGGCATGTCTGGATGAAGAATGGTGTAAGACTCATCATCTTCAACAACAGGTTCATAAATTACTGGTAGAATAACAACATATGGCAACAATTGGATAAGCATATCATGAGGACCATCTCTTCGGGAACAAACAAAATGTCGTAACGCTAAAGAAAGGTTATAAGTGATACCTCCCCTTATGCCAAGGAGCGGTACATAAGGCAATTCCCCACAACGCTCAATGAAAGTGAATTCTTTTTTAGAGTAGAGACACCAACGAATATCTGAATAAGAAAATGACATCAAACTTTGATGTCACTTTAGACCTTGTTTATTCTTCATCAATGGTCGAGGAAGGTGCGAAATAAACCACCTAGATAATAACGGTATGCAACACATGAGTGTCCCTTATCTTTTCATAGTACGAGTGTGAAGAGAATGCAGATATTATAGAATCAAGCTTCTCAATCTCAATAAATATATCATGTTTTGATGAAGACAAACCTCATGGCAAGAATGCAAAGATATTTATCAAGGCACAATACACTCTAAAGTTAAAACATCATGATCAAGACTTTGACTCAAGGCATTTAACAAACTTTGAGAAGGTATAATAACAATGCCTCACAAATACTTAAGTTTTAGATGCTCAAAGTTCCTAACATGATTGCATGACATACACATTTGATTTCACTAAGTTTCAAATCAAAAATTGCATTTTTCTTACTGTGCAATCGATTTGCACAAAGGTGCAATCGATTGCATACTGAATGAAACTCTTAAAATTGCTTCTGTTTGAGGTTGCAATCGATTTGCATAGATGTGCAATCGATTGCATACTGAATGAAATTGTTAAAAATGCTTCTGTTTAAGGGTGCAATCGATTGCATGCTGAATTTTTTTTCACTTTTTAACTAAGTGCAATCGATTGCTCACTGTAAGTTTTTTGAAAATTCATTCTGTTAGAGCCCGTGCAATCGATTTGCATAAAGGTGCAATCCATTGCACCCTGCACGTTTTTGAAAAATCAGAATTCATGCATGCACCATTTCATGCACCCTTTCACTAAAAATTTGTCTT
Source organism: Vicia sativa (assembly GCA_021764765.1). Lineage (NCBI taxonomy): Eukaryota > Viridiplantae > Streptophyta > Magnoliopsida > Fabales > Fabaceae > Vicia > Vicia sativa. The sequence continues at coordinate 246,909,529 of CM038793.1, forward strand.
TAATCTTGGCACTTGTTCATGATTAAAATGAAGAGACTTATGATATTTTTAAAAGGTGCCATGAACATATAAATACTCAAATTCTCAAATTCATTTCTTACCTCTTCCAATCAAAATTCATTCAAATTTCAAATATTGCATCAAGTATTCATAAAGAATCGATAAATTTTTTAAATACCTAATTCACCCCCCTCTTAGGCGCATTTCATACTTACAATTGGCATCAGAGCAAGTTATAGGTACCTTGTTCCTAAAGATCCAGAGTGGATTCCGCAAATAAAAATCCGGTTTTCAAAGATGGTGATAGTAACAACAAGCCTCCATTGTTTTGTGGTGAATACTTTGACTTTTGGAAAATTCGCATGAAGGCTCATCTTGAAGCGCAAGGAGAAGAAATATGGGATGCTGTTGAGAATGGTTCATTTGCTCTGGTGTGTGTTATCAATGGTGTTGGGTCATCAAAGCCTAAAGCATCATGGAATGAAGATGACAAGAAAAAAGTTCTCTTTGACAAAAAGTCAATCAATATTCTCCAAAGTGCTCTTAGTATGGATGAATTCTTTCGAGTATCGGTATGTACAACGACAAAGGAAATTTGGGACACTCTTGTAGAAACTCATGAAGGAACCGCCGAAGTCAAAAGATCTAGATTGAACACTTTGAGTCAAGAATATGAATTATTCTGAATGCTGCCCGGAGAATCCATCCTTGACTTGCAAAAGAGATTCGTTCACTTGACAAATCATTTGAAGGCACTCGGTAAGAATTTAACTAACGATGAATTAAATCTTAAAGTGCTTAGGTCTTTAACTAGGGGATGGCAACCAAAAGTGACGACAATATCCGAAAAGAAAAGCCTAGCAACTATGACTTCCGCAACATTATTCGGAAAGCTTCAAGAATATGAAACGGAACTTGGAAGACTTGAAACACATGATAATCATGAGAAGAAATCCAAAGGCATTGCTTTGAAAGTAGATTCAAAAGAAAGTCAAGATAAATATGCATCGGAGGAAGATGAAAACTTCTTGCTTCTTGTAAAAAGGTTAGGAAAATATTTTGGTCATAAAAATAATCTTCATAATGCTAACTTTGTCAAAAGGAAGAAATTTTATAAGCATAAAGATAAAGAAGCCTCCACATCAACACAAGATGGCACATGTTATGAATGTGGAAAGCAAGTTCACATAAAGCCGAATTGTCCAAAACTCTCCAAGAAAAATGGATTCAAAGGCAAAAAGGAGTTCAAAAATAAAAGGGCTTATGTTGCATGGGAAGATAATGAGATAAGTTCTTCATCCGATTCGGATAGTGACGAAAGTGCAAATCTAGCATTGATGGCTTCACACCATTCCAATGATGAAGAAGATGAGGTTAGTTATGATAAATCTCTTTATGATAATGGTGCACAATATGCTATAGATGAATTATTAAATGAATGCAAAATTCTATGTAGAACTATTTCATCTCAAAAGAAAAGAATTTCATCTTTAGAAGAAAAAGTTGAAACTATTGAAAAAGAATATAAAGATGAAAAAGAAAAGATGATTAGTGATCAAAAATATAATTTTGTATGCAATAATTGTGAATCACTTTCTTCCCAAATTGTTCAATTAAAAAGAGTCTTAGAAAGGTATGAAAAAGAACAAGTTGGATTGTAAAATGTTCTTAGCACACAAAGATATCCTAAAGATAAAAGTGGACTTGGTTTTTCAAAATTTTCTCAACCAAGTCCCAACAAAACTATCTTTGTTAAGGCTAATAACCAACCAATCCAAGAGAAAGTAAACAATCCTAAAGTAGTTCATCAATATACTAAAAAGAAAAGAATTGTTAAGAATAAATCTTATCCTCCTAGATATAGAAGTAATTTGAACCTACTTGTTTCTATTGTGGTATTAAAGGCCACACACCTAATGCTTGATATGTAAGAAACTTTAGTGTTCCAAGTGGGCATTATGTGTGGGTAAAGAAAGGTACTAATTATGAAGGACCCAAAGCAATTTGGGTACCTAACAAAACTTAATTTTTTTTGTAGGTGTGCTTGAAAACCACTTCAAATTTATGGTATCTTGATAGTGGTTGTTCCAAGCATATGACGGGTGACATAAACTATTTTTCAAATCTAGTCTTAAAGGCCAAGGTGTGGTACCCCAAAATCCGCCCTCTTCTTTTTCGTATTTCTGGATTATAATTCGATTGCATAAACATACATGTAGGTGCATGCATATCATTTATCATGGGTTTACCAGGTTCAAAACATCCCAAGTACGAAAGAAACAGCATGCTTTCAGCTATCACTGATCATTTTGAGCCAAGAATCAATGTTTCTCGGTTCGTACAATTATTTGCAAGATTTTTGGTCAGGAAGCTATTTTGGCTTGGTTCCACAATCTCTGAAATCATATCAATATATCCTCCCGTTTATCTGTTCAGGTTGGAGGTCATTTTGTCAAGAAAAAATGAATTTATTCGCTTATTTCTCAATAAAGTGGATTTTGGGTTTTCAGTGTGTTTTGGGCACTCCAGAGAGCACATCTCACAGCTCGTCAGGTATTTTCTGATGAATTTTGACTGGCATGTCCCTCTCATTTTTATCTACAACTTTTGTTTGAAATCCGGAAGCAAATCATGTGAGGAAGGTCCCCGGAAAATTCAATATCTCAAGAGGATTAAACTGAATTTTAGTGCTGAACCGTGTGTTCTGCCCACTAAAAGGTTCATATCTCTTATCTGGAAACTAGAAATTGAGTGGGGCCGATTTCTAAAATTCCGTATCGAACCCTTCTACAACTTTCATTTATAACTCGGGAGCTGATTCCTCATTGTTTAAGACCAGTATTTTATTCTTCGGACGTAATTTTGAGCTGAACCGAGCAATTTTCATCTGGTACACGAACTTCAAAAAATCATATCTCGCTTGTTTTTTTATCGAAACAAGATGGGACCAGTGCCAAAAGTTCACAAATTTTGTTAGCTTCAGTTGTCTCAGAAACACTCACTTGCAAATTTTGATCAGAAGACCCTCGTTCGAGGCATTTTCTCTGAAGAGCGCATTGAGAATTCTGCATGCGTCGGACGCCCAAAAACTGTGCAGAAACTTCAAAAATTCATATCACCTTGACCGTTTATCCGATCGCGTCAAAATTTTGATTCTCTCAAGAAAAATCACGTTCCAGACATATTTCGCTTACACTCCAACTTCAAATTTTGCACGGATTAGGTTGTTTTGGACTGTGTACGAAAATCATTTTGATAATCGCGATTAAGACTTAATTGTGGATCCGAGACACTCCAAAGCCCAATTTTTCATATTATAAATATATTTTACCACTCACAAAATTGAGAGAGAATCATTTATTAAATTTGACCCAAGAACTCTCACTTTTCTCTCTCAATTTTCTCTCAACTCAAAGTTGCACAACCACCTCAAACCACCAACAACCACGTCAAACCATCAACAACCACCACCGGAATTCCAAAACCACCGCGCCGGAAAACTTTTTCTTATTTGTTTCTTCTTCTCTCCTTCTCCGGTACAGCCCCATACTCTTCTATTCCCTTTCAATTCTCAAAGATCAAATCAAGCTTTTCATCAATCAAGAACATTAAAGAGCGTTTATGGTGTCGAGGTGAAGAGTTGAAGTTTTCCTCTTCAATTCTCCAAGGATTCAAGATTCTCCTCTCTTATTATCATCAATTCAACTTTGATTTGGTATTTTCTTGGAGAATTACAAGATTTTCCTCATCAATTTCAACTCAAAGCTTCAAGTACAAGTAAGTGCTTATTTACTTAAGTGCTTATTTCAATCGATTTTTCAATTGTTGAATTTCTTGAAATTGAATATTGAGATTGCTTGCAAATTCCGTGTGGATTCCGATTATAGCATTTGTTTTGTTGAATTCATTGATCTTGATCCATTTTTGGAGCCTTAAAGGTGTCGGTGTGAAACTTTCTACACACTACACACACCTACACTTGTGTTGTGACTTTGCATTGTATTTAGGTACTTGATGTGAGCATTTTGGATGACAAATTATATGATCATGCATCAAGTAATATGTAAATTCTTTGACATGCATTGAATCATTAATTTGAGGCTTATTCCGTGCATTGAAATTATGTTGAAATGTAGAAACTAACACCTAGTTTTTAGGTACACTTGCACTACACCTACACATTGCATACAACTCACATGGACACACTTGAATTCATACATTATGACATAAGTTGCATCTTTGCATATCCATGCATTTTCATGTAAGATAGTTTAACTAATTTGATGTGGTGTTGTTCAACTTTGATGACATGAAAATATGTTGAAATTTCACTTTTCACAACACTTTACCACTTTGCACATCTAATTTCTTTCAACATTCTTACATGTTTGCATAACATTTAGGTAGTATTTCATTGAGTATGTATCACTTGCACATGATATCACATACACTTGCATTTTTATTCATCTAAATACCACAAAAACATATTGGAAACAAGTTTATTTGAGTTTGGTGGAAAATAACATGACACTTTGAAAATTGATAAAGTTGGACATAATATTTGTTTTGGCTCTAACTTTTGATCCGTAATGAGTTTTTTCAACTTTTCTTAATGTAAATCATGTTTCTCGAGTCATTCCAAGCTCTCCACGTGAACGGTTTCTTGATTTGGACATGTTTCGGTCAATTCTGGGAGCTGCTGACCTTTAGGCGAAAAATATATCTTTGAACAAGATTTGACTGAACCATTCACATTTTTGAGATCGTGCGCGTGTGCATAGCTTCCGATATTTTTGATAAATCATTTTGATTGTTTTATTTAGCTTATGCCTTGTGTTTTGGTTCACTTTTTAAATTTATCCATAATGGTGTTTTTTGACTCGAAAAGTGACGGGGCGAACCTTTTTTGTACACTACACATACATACACTTGTGGTGTTGATTTTCTTTGCGTATAATGTCTAATACTTGTTCTAACCGTTGAATAACTTCTTGATTAACATTTTGACATGTTTAGGTAGTTGTTACATTGATTTAGAACCTATAATCGAGTTGTGTGATTAAGGTACCATGACAACTAACCCTTAGAGCGACGATTGATCGTTTTGACTTAATTTTGCGCATCGTTTTGTTTTGACCATGGTTTTTCTTGTACATTTTGTTTGAGATCATTTAATATGAATTAGCTACTGTCTTGTAGTGTTTTACATCTATTTTAATTCAATAATTGCTTAAGTCCCGAGTTTTGATCATGTAAGGATGTTTAAAAGCATGTTTATCCCTTGTCACTTGAATTGATCAATCTTAGGAGTGTAATACCATGTGTTCTTAGAAACTTTAGGTTATTTTACTACTATTTAATTGTAGTTAAATGTTGACCTTATCTTAGGATTGTAGATAGAACTTCAAAACTAGCCTTTTTTATAGTTTGATTCTTGGGAACTAGTTTGATAATTGTATAGTTTTTCTAACTTCCTTTCGTATGTTTAATTTGTAGTTTTTCCTCTATTTGTTTAAATTTTTAGGAAAGCTTTAGAGAATTTATTTGCTGCCATCTATTAGGAATTTACCTTTCATGCTTTGTTTTCTTTGTAAATAATGCATTTTAAGTCATTTTAGTGTAGATTTTTGATTTCTAACTACTCTAGGTCTCTAACTATGTTTAGCATTGCATTTGAGAACTATTGTGATGGACGTAGCTCGATTTTAATATTATTCATGAGTTGTTTTGCATTATGTGTACGTTGCTGCCCGGTTTTCCATTCTTATGTTGCTATACACATTTACATTCCATTTTCTCACCTTTGGATCATATTTTGACTTGTGATGTGAATATGCAATTATATTTCCGTTTCCTTGTTATTTTTGACATGTTTGTTGACTTGTGCAAGGTACATTAAGGATGTTTTGGTTAGGTACCTAATTTTGGTACACTAACATGCCACTTTTCCTGTGGTTCTGTTTGCATTTTAAACGCATTTTGCTTCGTGTTTTCTCATGTTACGAGAAACACATATTCTGTTGTTTTGTCTGGATATGTACCTTTGTGCAGGTGTTCCGATTGTTATGAGGACTTGTTTGCTACACGCACATATTGCACGATATCACCTCGTGGATTATATTGATCGAGATGTTTCTTATTATTGCTTTGTTGATGGCAGTTTACTCGAAGTTTTCCGGAGTATTTCTTAGCTCGCAGTGCTCTTCGGATTATTATCCGTTTGGTATTTATTTTACTTTGTTTATCGCATTCTTTTACCGCTTTTCTAGAGAGCATGAGAAGTAGGGTTTTACCGCTTTCCTTGCCATGAGAAGTAGGAATAGAGATGTATGAAGGGGCTTCCGTAGTTGGAGCATGTTCAGGAACCCCTCTGGTTTATTTAAAGACCCGTTTAGGGCGCTTCTGTTTGCTAATTGTGTTTGGTTTGTTTAAAATCCTCCATCTGCATAGGGAGATAATTCTCAGTAAGTGTTTATATTTGTGCTTGCATAGGTCAAGAGTGGTTAGGACACTCAACGTGGCACCACCAAGCAAAGTCCTGCTTTTTATATTTCCTGCTATCGAGTCATGATGATATGATGGGCAAGCGGAAAGGGTCCGCAATCGACCCCCGCACAGTTCTAGTCTGTGTCAGCTCAGCAAACGCGAATCGTGTTGCTTCCTTTATCGAGTCAATAATAATAAAGTGGCAAGAGTTCCCTATTCTGACTCTCCACGCTTTCCTGGGGTTCGCATTTATTGCAGAGCTCACATCATTTGCTCTTCACACTTCACAATTCATGTCATGCGGTGATACTTTTCACAGGAATCGGATGTGTCGGCTCCTGGTTGACTCACGGTATGCTCGTTACTGTTCGAGGCTATGGGACTTCCTCCTTTTCCTGCGCTTGTGTGCCATTTGTTTGTTTGCATTGCATTGTTTGTGTGCTTCTGCCGAAGCACTTGTTTGCTTCATCCCTTTTTGTCGTTTTCGACTCTACATTAGATAGTGATTCGAGATGGACATAGACTTAGGTTTTAAACCTTTTCCATCCCTTTTTTTGTCATCTTCGACTCTACTTTAGTTAGCGATTCGAGATAGACATAGATTTAGGTTGTAAACCTTTGCCATGTTCCCTTAGGATTCTCTTGAATCTACCTTAGGTAGCGATTCGAGTTAGACCTTAGGTTGTAATCCATGCATGATAACATTAGGGATAGCATTAGATAGTTTCCCTTGATTGTTTTCTAGTTTCTTTTTGCATACTTGCATGTAATAAAAATAAAACTTGTTTTCTTTTCTTTTGCAAATAAAGATACTTAATAATGGTTCAAACTCCTTTTTCAAAGGTAAAAGTAATCAACCAATGTAAACTCTCTTTTTTGCCTACGGGTTTTCTTTTGTGTTTAAAGCTCTTTTTCATAATTAAAAAACACATAACCCACCAAAACATATGAGCCGAACTACGGCGCTCTGACTTTCCCATTGCACGAGAGAATACGCAGGCATCTTGTCACGGGGCTCGATCGAGCAAACTTTGTAAATACTTCCTTCTTTTCCCCGTGTTTCCTTTATTTTCCTTTCTTTCACATGCATTCTCTTTGAGCATACAGATATAACAATTAAGTAGTAAATAGATATAAACACACCCATTAGATAGAAAATAGAAGTGGATATCATAGAGTACTACGGGCGTGTGGGGTGCTAATACCTTCCCTTCGCGTAATAGATTCCCTTACCCTATCTCCCGGTTGCAAGACTGTGTCTTATCCCTTTCAGGTTTTCGCGATGCGTTTACCTTTCTTCTTTTGTGAGATAAAAAACATTCGATGGCGACTTTATTGATATAGTTATCGGATGATGTTCAGCCGTTTGTTTCACAAGGGTTATGTCACTTATGGAGATAACAATAAGGGAATAATTCTTGGCAAAGGAAAAGTTGGTGCACCACCTTTCACATCCATTGAAGATGTTCTTTATGTTGAAGGACTAAAGCACAATCTTCGTAGCATTAGCCAACTTTGTAACAAAGGCTTCAAGATCAAATTTACTAAAGATGAAGGCTTGATTATTGATGAAGTCACCAATGAGGTAAAACTCAAAAGTAAAAGAATTAATAATATTTTTACGATTTCCTTAGACAATTTATCTTTGAAAGTAAAATGTCTCATGGTAAACAATAATGAATCATGGTTATGGCATAAAAGGGTAGCCCATATTCATATGGAGCACTTAAATAAATTAACCAAACATCATCTTGTTGTTGGCATACCAAAGATAAAGTTTGTCAAAGATAAATTATGTGATGCTTGTCAAAAGGGAAAACAAACAAAATCAACTTTCAAATCTAAGGATGTGGTGTCCACTACAAGGCCACTACAACTGTTGCACATGGATTTATTTGGTCCATCAAGAACAAGAAGCTTCGGAGGTAATGTATACGCTTTAGTTATTGTTGATGATTTTTCTAGATATTCTTGGACTCTGTTTCTTGTGCAGAAAAGTGATGCTTTCAAAGCCTTTAAGAAGTATGCAAAGCAAATTCAAAATTCAAAATCACTAAAGATTGTATCCATAAGAAGTGACCATGGTGGAGAATTCCAAAATGCATCATTTGAAGAATTTTGTGAAGAACATGGTATCTCTCATGATTTTTCAGCACCAAGAACTCCACAACAAAATGGAGTAGTTGAAAGAAAGAATAGGTTTCTAGTGGAACTTGCAAGAACGATGCTTAGTGATGCAAATCTACCAAAATATTTTTGGATGGATGCGGTTAGTATGGCATGTTATGTTGGAAATCGAGTTATCATTAGACCTATCTTGAAAAAGACTCCATATGAACTCTTCAAAGGAAGAAAGCCAAACATTGCTCACTTTCATATCTTTGGATGCAAATGCTTTATCCTCAACAATGACAAAGACAATCTTGATAAGTTTGACGAGAAATCCGACGAAGGTATATTTCTTGGTTATTCACTTTCTAGTAAAGCATATAGAATTTATAATAAAAGAACTTTAACTATTAAAGAATCTATGCATGTTTCTTTTGATGAAACTAACATCTCTAAGGAGGAAATAGTTGTGTGTGATAATGATGATATTATAGATTTACCCCCGGAAGAATTTTCAAATAATCAAAATGTGAATCAACCGAACATCAACAAGGAGTACCACAACAAGATTCAAACATCAATGATCTACCCAAAGAATGGAGAACTCATAGAGACCATCCTATTGATAAAATCATTGGTGATATTAGTCATGGAGTTACAACAAGATTAAATCTCAAAGAGGCTTGCTTAAACATGGCGTTTGTTTCTCAAATTGAACCCTCCAAAGTTGATGAAGCCTTAGGAGACGATCAATGGATAATTTCTATACAAGAAGAGTTAAATTAATTCGAGAGAAATCAAGTTTGGGAACTTGTTCCTAGGCCAAGTGATAAACACATCATAGGTACCCGATGGGTGTTTAAAAACAAACTTGATGAGAATGGTATAATTGTTCGAAACAAAGCAAGGTTGGTGGCTCAAGGTTACAATCAAGAAGAAGGAATCGACTTTGAAGAAACATTTGCTCCTATTGCAAGGTTAGAAGCTATTCGTCTTTTACTTGCTTATGCTTGTTCATTAAATTTTCAGCTTTATCAAATGGATGTCAAAAGCGCATTCTTGAATGGCTACATCAATGAAGAAGTCTATGTCAAACAACCCCCGGGATTTGAAGACTTCAAAAATCCTTCACATGTCTTTAAGTTGAGAAAGGCTCTTTATGGCTTAAAGCAAGCACCAAGAGCTTGGTATGATAGGCTTAGCAATTTTTTGTGTGAAAAAGGTTTTGAAAAGGGTAAGGTTGATAAAACTTTATTCATTAAGAAAATCAAAAGTAATACTTTATTGGTTCAAGTCTATGTTGATGATATCATTTTTGGATCGACTAACAAAGAAATGTGTGAAGAATTTCCATTGATGATGCAAGGAGAATTCGAGATGTCCATGATGGGTAAGATGAATTATTTTCTTGGACTACAAATTAAGCAACTAAAAGATGGAATCTTCATCAACCAATCCAAGTATTGCAAAGAGTTGTTGAAAAGATTTGATATGGATAGTTGCAAAGCAATGAATACTCCAATGGGCTCCGGTACATATGTTGATCAAGATGAATCCGGTATTCCAATTGATATCACAAAGTATCGAGGTATGATTGGTTCTTTATTATATTTGACGGCAAGCCGTCCTGACATAATGTTTAGTGTTTGTCTTTGTGCTCGATTTCAAGCAAATCCAAAAGAATATCATCTAATGGCGGTTAAGCGAATCATGAAGTATCTCAAAGGAACAACCAATGTCGGCTTATGGTATCCAAAAGGTAGTATTTTCAATTTAATTGGTTATTCTGACGCGGATTATGCAGGTTGTAAAACTGATAGAAAAAGCACAAGTGGTACTTGTCACATTCTTGGAAATGCATTAGTATCATGGGCTTGTAAAAAACAAGCATGTGTTTCTCTTAGCACGACCAAAGCGGAATACATAGCAGCGGGTAGTTGTTGTGTACAAATTCTTTGGCTTAAGCAACAACTTCGTGACTACGGACTTGATCTCGGATGCATTCCTCTTCGATGCGACAACATAAGTGCAATCAACATTAAAAAACATCCGGTCATGCATTCAAGAACCAAACACATCGACATTCGACATCATTTTCTCCGTGATCATGTACTTCAAGGAGATGTCGAAGTCACTTTTGTGGATACTCATAATCAACTCGCAGATATTTTTATAAAGCCGCTTGCTCGTGAACCATTTTATAAAATTCGAAGAGAACTTGGGATCTTGGATGAAAGTGATACATAAAATATTCACTTCAATTAAGGTGCACATTTTATTATTTTCTTAAAATTTTATCAAATGCATCTCTTCTTCTACTCCTTCTTATATTTGTATTATGTGCATAAATGTGTTAAAATATGTGTGTTTTATGTTTAGTATACTTAAACGTTAATGTATATAAGCTTATAAACCCTCACATGCACTTACAGTAGCTTTTTTCACTTTTTTCACTGCCTACAATCGGTTGCACATAGATGCAAATCGATTGCATACTGGAACTTTTGCAAAATTCACGTTTATTGTACTGTGCAAATCGATTGCACATTTATCACTTTGACCCATTACATCACTTTGACCACCTCTCCTCTACCCAATCACATCCCTACCCACTCCATCTCTTTATCATAATTTCTTTTCCCAATAATCAATCACTTCCCACTACCTATTTCCAACAAACATATCATAAACTCTAAAAAAAAAAGCCATTTTCTTCCTCACTCATACCCAATTCCGAAAATACACTATCAAACCCCAAATTTTCTCCAAATCCTAACTCAAACTCATGGATTCTAGACAAAAGAGAAAGGCTTCAGCTGCTGCAAAAGGTCCAACTTCTTCATCATCAACAGCCAATATTCTATTCACTACACAACAAGAAGAGATGTTCTCCAAACACTTTCAACACAAACTTCTCTCCACACCTAAGTATGATATGCTATCAACTTTTCCTACCGAATGCTTTAGCTTTCAAACAGATTTAATTTCTTATGGGTTAGAACCTTTGATTTCATCATTCGGACCATACTACCCGGATCTTGTTAGGTTGTTTTTTTGCAATTTGCATGTGAAAAATGGACAACTTGTCACTTTTGTTAATGGAAAAAGATTGTGTTGAATTATGCAAAATTAGGAAGAATCTTAAAAATACCTAGCACCGGTAGTTCATTATATGATGGTGATGATGAAGAATGGAAAACTTATAAGAAAAGGTCCTTTTACTACAGTCTTGGTAGGATTTCGGAACAAGATTTTCATGCAAAAAGAGTCTGTGCTCTAGGTGGTGTTGAACCATCTAGAGATTCTTGGTCCGCCGGTATATTTCATCTTGATGATAGGCTATTCCATTATTTCATGGCCTATGTCTTGTTTCCAAGAGCCGATAATCATTGTACCGTTACCGATTTAGAGATGCAACTACTATTTGTTCGGAAAAATAACATTGCGGTAAATTGGGCTAAAATGATATTGACTCATATGACAAAGTTTAATGAGAAGTCAAAGTTTTTACCGTATAGATGGTTTATTACCCTGATTTTGGAGGACTTTAATGTTAATTTTGAAGGTTTGGAGTCTTTTTCCATGGATAGTCCTAGCAACAAAATCACTATAAAGAATGTGGATGCAAGAATGAGTGTCATTTACAATGCGAAATCAAAAGCTTATGTCTACATTGGTGAAGATGTTGAAAATGAAGGCAATCAAGAGGTTGATGGTGATGAAGATGTTCCTATTCCTCAAGCTCCAAATGTTCAAGGGCCAAGTCACCAAGAAATGGTGGACTGCATGACCCAACAATTTGCCGCCCTCAACTCAAATGTCTTCCATCAATGAGTCAACAACAACTCGGATCGACAACTTTCAAAACAATGTGAACAATCAATTTTCTTATCTCTACTCACATTTATACATCCCTCCATATGATCCAAACAACCCGATCATCCCTCCACCAAGATACCATCCTTATCCCGGGCCAAACGATGACATGGATCAATCTTGATTTATGCCTTTATAATGTCTTTGTTTATCTTAAGTTGTTATGTTATTTTACTTATGTTTAAGTTTCTGATTTTGTACTTTCATTTATTTGGTTATGTAAGGTACTTAGTACCACAACAATGTTTGCTTGTTAAGAATTTGTTTGTTATGTTATGTTTAACTTTTATATATGTAGTATGCATTGCTAACTTTAAGTGCCTATATCATGATAAATTATATGCCATATACTTCACCCATATTTCCCTTCTTTTTGATAATGTCAAAGGGGGAGAAAGGTTTATTGCTTGTTATTTCCTTGTCCTAAATTTTAAGGTACAAAATACTCTCCAACATTCTTAAAATTCACACATTGAGGGGGAGTCAAATCCGGAAATTACAAAGCATCTTAGAAGGGTGTTTGTCATCATCAAAAAGGGGGAGAATGTAGAATCAAGCTTCTCAATCTCAATAAATATATCATGTTTTGATGAAGACAAACCTCATGGCAAGAAGGCAAAGATATTTATTGAGGCATAATACACTCTAAAGTTAAAACATCATGATCAAGACTTTGACTCAAGGCATTTAACAAACTTTGAGAAGGTATAATAACAATGCCTCCCAAATACTTAAGTTTTAGATGCTCAAAGTTTCTAACATGATTGTATGACATACACATTTGATTTCACTAAATTTCAAATAAAAAATTGCATTTTTCTTACTGTGCAATCGATTTGCACAAAGGTGCAATCGATTGCATACTGAATGAAACTCTTAAAATTGCTTCTGTTTGAGGTTGCAATCAATTTGCATATATGTGCAATCGATTGCATACTGAATGAAATTGTTAAAAATACTTTTGTTTAAGGGTGCAATCGATTTGCACAATGGTGCAATCGATTGCATGCTGAAATTTTTTCACTTTTTAACTAAGTGCAATCGATTTGCGCAATGGTGCAATTGATTGTTCACTGTAAGTTTTTTAAAAATTCATTCTGTTAGAGCCCGTGCAATCGATTTGCATAAAGGTGCAATTAATTGCACCCTGCACGTTTTTAAAAAATCAAAATTCATGCATGCACCATTTCATGCACCCTTTCACTAAAAATTTGTCTCTAATCTTGGCACTTGTTCATGATTAAAATGAAGAGACTTATGATATTTTTAAAAGGTGCCATGAACATATAAATACTCAAATTTTCAAATTCATTACTTACCTCTTCCAATCAAAATTCATTCAAATTTCAAATATTCACATTCAAGTGTTCATACTTTCATATGACATTTTCTGCAAGATAGATAACAAAAATCAGCTAATTGAATACAAAAATCAGTTTGTATTAGGAGAATTTGATTAATACAAATTATTATAAATGAAAGATAGATAACAAAAACCAGCTAATGAATTTATAGAATGTGAATTAAGTAATAACCCGTGCGTTCATACGAATTTTGATATGGATAATGTGTGTTCGCATGAGTACTTATGTGTTATTCGTACGTTCCCACAGAGTTTGATTTGAAAATTTGTGCGTTCGTACATATACTGGTGTATTACTTGTACGTTCACATAAATTTTGATTTGAATACCCGTACATTCACACATATACTGGTGTGTTACTCGTGCATTCGCATGTAGGGACAGTGTCCCATTTAATATTTTATCATAAATTTAAAATTTGATTTCATTAATTTTATAACGTAAATATCTATAAATTTAATATTTTCTTTTTTAAGAAAAATAAAATATAAATTTTAATAATGAAAATAAGATAATTATGAAAATGTGAATGTAAAAATGATAAAGTTGAAGATGATAAAGTGAACAAAATTTATCTAAACTTTCTTTTATGAATATTTTTTTATATAACAATCTTTAAAATAAAATAAAACAAAAATATTAAAGCAAACACATATAAGATGAGTTTTTTCACAAATAAAATAATTAAATAAATATTAGTGTTTTAAATCATATCTAAATAAAAAAAAGTTACATAAATAAAATCTAATTTGTCTTTTTGTGTGAATTTTGAAGATATCTGTCTCATTGAAATGGGTAATAAAAAAAATTAATTACAAATATTGTACTCTCTAATATATATTAAATTTTATTTATTGACTTAAAAGAAATATAATAATAATAATGGTAATTAAGATGTTTAATTATAATTTTAGTATTTTAGTCCTCCTATTTTTTCTAACTCACGATGTCAGTCTTTCTATTTTGTTTTTAAAGAGTTTTGATTTTCCATGTTCATTTTCTGTCAGAAAACGCCGAAGTGTATCAGTTTTAACTACAGTTTTTGTCTTTTAATTTTTTTTATTTTAAACAGTTTTGGTCCCTCAATTTTCCCAACTCAGCGATTTGTGGCCAAAAAAATAGACATGAAAAACTAAAATTGTTTAAAAACAAAATAGAGAGACTGATATCGTGAGTTAGAGAAAAAAGAGGATCAAAATTATAATTAAAAATAATTAAAAACTGTCGAAAAGTTGTAGGTCATAAGATTTGTCTAATTTGTCTAGTATAATTAAAAATAAAAATAATTTAATACTCACTCCATTTAAAATAACTGTCATTACAATTATCACTAAACATTATAATTTTCATAGTTAGCTATCAAACTTTCAAGCAAATATTTGAAATTTCAAATAAGCTCGTGCTCGGGAAAAAGTTTAGTTCGTTGAAACATTATTATAAATAATAGAATAGTGTAATCTATTCTTTTACTCTATGTAAATTTCTCTTTCAAGTGAAATTGAAGTTATGTGTACTTGTTTTTATATCTATTTGACTGATTGTTTTTATTTTACGAAAATTTTGGTATAATTAATTTAATGTGTATTGATATAATTAAGTTTTTATTATAAAATAGGTCACAATATATAAATTTTTTTATATTTGTCTTATAAAAAAATTATTAGTTTTATTTTATTTCTTTTTAAATATTACTTTATCTAATTATTATCATTCCCTGGCAACTTTTTTTGTGATTATAATGAGATTTTGTAATTATATGTATTAACTTATGTGTACTTGTAAGCTAGTTGCACTTGTTTGTGTGCTTCTAATAACTTTGAGTCTCATGAACCAAATACACTTTGCACCACTTAATAAAATATTATGTTAAAACATTTAATAAGTTTTGATAAGATAAAGTATTTTGTCAATGAGAAATTTATTATTGATGATACCGATAACACTGTTGGATAGTGACTTCACAGTATAAGACCATGTGCAATGGTAGAGTTATTTGAAGTCAACACCATAAAATCATGTGCAATGGGTGTGTAATGTAGTGTTGAGTGTGTGTTGGAGGAGAGAGATGTTGAGAAAACTCAACACCATTTAATCTGCCACGTGGCTGTGCTTGATTGGCTGACCAGATTTTTATCTATTTAATACTTTGAACTCAATTATTTCATTGCAAATTAATTTTTTTTTTTTTTTTTTACCAAAATTCATGATTTTTTTTCCTCTATAAATAGAGACTTGGTTCATTTGATTTGGACACAGAAAAAAAAACTAAGTTTTTCACTATCTTAATTTTATTATTAGTGTTTATTTTGAAGTTAAGTGTCTTTTTTAGTGAAATGGATCCCAATAATCATTTTAACACTCAAAATTCGCTAATTTTCCATTTAACCAAAATCCCAACAATTTTCCAAATCCCAACAATTATCAAAATCCCAACTATTATCAAAATCCAAATCAATTTTCCAACCAACATCCTCAAAACATACCTAATTTTGGTTTTCCACCAAATTTCAACAGACATCCTCTGCTCCAAACTTTCAAACATATTATGGATCTATGCGAGAAATCCATCTCAAACACCCCGTTTAATGGTTATGTGACAATGGCGAATGCAAATTTTCCAAGTGGTGGTGTACCGAATTTCCGAGTTTTCAACACAACTAACTATTGGTGGCATGATAGTTTCTAATGAAGTCGGTCCGAATTCGGAGGATTCAACTCCTAAGAGCGGAAAACTCAACCAACATGGAACAGAACAAAATTTGGTGCTAATTAGTGGGTGGATTAAATTTGGAACAAGCGGTGTTGTCGGGAGAAACCAGAAAGGTGAAACATATTGGGGTAAAATTGCTGAGTATTGTAATGAGCATTGCTCATTCGATCCTCCGCGTGATGGACCTGCATGCCAAAACCGTTTTAATTATATGAACAAAGTGTTGGGTAAATGGATTGGCGCTTATGATGGCGCTAAGCGTATGCAAGGAAGTGGTTGGTCGGAGAATGATGTTTTGGCAAGCGCAGGAATTATATGCATGTGGGAAGAATGTTAGATTCACTTTAATGGAAGAATGGCACGCTCTCCGTGATCAACCACGTTATGGTAGTCAAGTAGGAGGAAATATTGGCTCGAAGTAGTGGATCTAAGAGATCTCGAGAGTGATGCATGTGGCTCAAACTTGTAGAATCCGTGCTCGTCATATAGGAAGGAGGCTAAAAAAGGGTAAAAAGAAAAGCAAGGAATATGCCTCGGAGGTGGTGGACAAAGAATGGGTGAATACAAAGAATTCAAGACGAAAGAGCTTGAACGATTGGACAACATAGCCTTGATGCAACGCTAACAATATAGCCTTGGAAAAGACTAAAACCAAGAAAATGAAGATGTATCTAAAGCTAACTTCGAAGAGCATCTAGATGACCAAGAAATTGCTGAAAAAGTTGGAGGCGAAGCTGTTTGATAATTAATTTCAATGAAGTATTTATCGTTGTTGTGTTTGCTTTAATTATTGTTGTTTCAATATGCCGGTGTTGTGTTTGCTTTAATTATTGTTGTTTCAATATGCCGTAGTGTTTGCTTTAATTATTGTTGTTTCAATATGCCGATGTAGTGTTTGCTTTAATTATTGTTGTTTCAATATGCCGTGTAGTGTTTGCTTTAATTATTCCTTATCGATAATTAACTCTATACAATAAATTATTTCGAATCCGTCGTGGTCCACCACCCAATTCGAATCTATTCCTTATCGATAATTAACTCTATACAATAAATTATTTCGAATCGTCGGTGGTCCACCACCCAATTCGAATCTATTCCTTATCGATAATTAACTCTATACAATAAATTATTTCGAATCCGTCGTGGTCCACCACCCAATTCGAATCTATTCCTTATCGATAATTAACTATATACAATAAATTATTTCAATCCGGTGGTCCACCACCCAATTCGAATCTATTCCTTATCGATAATTAACTATATACAATAAATTATTTTGAATCCATCGGTGGTCCACCACCCAATTCGAATCTATTCCTTATCGATAATTAACTATATACAATAAATTATTTTGAATCCTGGTCCACCACCCACATCCATTTATATATAGGGACTCATACATCCATTTATGTACCAATATCCCAAATCCCATCCAATCTACCTCAATATCACAAAAAATGGATCCATCACAATATCATTTTGATATCGACCTACAATCAAAATCGTGAAATTGAAGAAAATTATATAGTCAATCGATTTAGAGGCGTAGAAACAAAATATCGGAAGATAATGCACCTCGTAGTAGAAAATATCTCAATAGAGATCATGCGTGACAAACCAAAGACTAATTGGCGACTACTTTGCCAATGAGCCTACATATGACGATGCAATGTTTCGTCGTCGATGCCGGATGAAAAAAATGTTTTCCTTCGAATCGTTGGGGACCTTTCAAGTAGTGATAACTACTTCACCCAATGAGTTGATGCGACCAATAAAGAAGGTATATCACCCTTAGCAAAATGTACCACAAGAATGCGAATGTTAGCATATGGTGTGGCGGCAGATCGATCGATGAGTACATCAAAATAGGAGGTACTACGGCATTGGAGTGCTTACGTAGATTGTAAAGGAATCATACGCTTTGAGCAAGTGTATCGAGAGCACCCCCAAGATGACTGCAAGAATCGCATGTTAGTGAAATCGGGGTTCCGTGGATGATTGGGAGTATTGATCGCATGCAGGAGTGGAAAAATTGTCCTAAAGCATGGGAAGGACAATTTACTAGAGGATAAAGGAACCACCACGATTCTTGAAGCGATTGCATCTCATGACCTATGGATCGGCATGCCTTTTTGGATGTCCGGAACGTTGAACGATATAAACGTTCTAGACCGGTCACCGTGTTTGATGACGTGGAGTGGAAAGGCTCCAAGTGTGAATTTCTTTGTGAATCAACGTCCATATAATATGGCATACTATCTAGGCGATGGTATCTACCCTTCTTATCCAACTTTCGTCAAATCGATTAGACTTCCTCAAAGTGAACCCGATAAATTATTTGCAAAATTTCGGGAGGGATGTCGGAAGGACATCGAACGTGCATTTGAGTGCTCCAAGCTCGATTTAAAATCATCCGTGAACCACCGCTTGTGGGACATAGTGATTTGGGTATCATCATGAGGTCATGCATCATATTACATAATATGATTGTTGAGGATGAACGAGATTCATATTCTCAACGTTGGACCGATTTTGAGCAACTGGGAAAGTGGATCTAGTGCACCACAACCATACTCGACCGAGGTGTTACCCGCTTTGCAAATCATGCGTGCTAGATCGAGTTCGTGATCCAAATGTTCATCAAGAATTGCAAGTCGATCTAGTGAAGCACATATGGACAAAGTTTGGAATGTTCGTGATTGAATTATTTGTGTGTTGTATTGCATTTTAAATTATTTGTATCGTACTAATTACGTTACTTGTGTGTTGTATTGCATTTTAAATTATTTGTAACGCACTAATTACGTTAATTGTGTGTTGTATTTTAAATTAATTTAAGATGATTTGTATCGTATCCAATTATTTAAATAAATTTTGTTTTATTACAAAAATTAAAAATAAATTATTAAGTATTTATTATTTTAATTTAATTTTAATCGATAATTGTAATTTTATGTAATCATAAAATAAAAATAAAATTTAAATAAGAATATGAAAATAAAAAGTGGTGGGGTAGGGTGTTGAGTGAAAAACCATTGGAGAGGGTAAAAGTTGAATGGGTGTTGAGTTATTAGGTGGAAGAAAGAGAAAATGATGTGGAGTGTTGGGAGTTGAAAAAGTGGGTGTTGAGTGTTGAAAATGTGCGGATTTTTTACTAGGGGTGAGATATATAATATGAGGTGTGGCATGATAAATTTTCATTGTTTGGTTATAAAAAAATACAAAAGGAAAAGTTTTAGGAAAAACATGAACGTGTAGCATAGTCATAGAGTCCAAATCAGAAAGTTTTGCTATCCATAGAAAGTAGTCGAATTTTCATTAAAAAAATATAATGGGAGTTTTAATTCTCAATTCTCACCTACTCACAAAATTAATTTCATCATAAAAGTAAGAAAAATTTACCTTAAAGAGTGATTATGAAAGGAGACCAAAACATAGACCAAATTTAAGGCCACCAAATCCTCAATTCTAGATAACAGTCATTCTCAGAAAAACACACACCCAACCATGGCAGAAGAAGAACAAAAACAATCAATAGTGTTATTCCCATTCATGGCACAAGGTCACATAATCCCATTCTTAGCCTTAGCCCTCAACCTTGAACAAAAATCCAAAAACTACAACATCACCATTATCAACACCCCTCTCAACATTCAAAAACTTCAACCCTCTCTCCCACCCTATTCCTCCATCAAACTCCTCACCATCCCTTTCGTCTCTTCCGACCATAACCTCCCACCTAACATAGAAAACACCGACACTGTCCCTTACAACCTCGTCATCAAACTCATCCAAGCTTCTCTTTCTCTTCAATCACCCTTCAAAAACATCCTTAAAAACATCCTCAACCAACAAAAACAACATAAAATCTGCATAATTTCTGATATATTCTTCGGCTGGACTTCAACCGTCGCTAAAGAACTGGGCCTTTTTCATGTTATTTTCAGTGGTTGCAGTGGCTACGGTTTAGCTTGCTACTATTCTCTATGGATGAATCTCCCTCACCGCTTCACAGACTCTGAAGAATTTCCTTTACCAGATTTCCCAGAAGCGCGTTTGATTCAAAGAAATCAGTTACCGAACAATATCTCACAAGCGGATGGATTCGATGATTGGTCGATTTTTCAACGCAAGAATCTCTCTGACTGGATCAGCTCAGATGGAATTTTGTTCAACACGGTTTCAGAATTCGACTCGGTTGGACTGAACTACTTCTTGAAAAAGCTCAAGATCCCGGTTTGGCCGATCGGACCGGTTGTTCTTTCCGGTTCACGAGGGAAAGAAGGTGAAGCAAACCCTAGTTTCTACCAAGAATGGCTCGATTCAAAGCCATTGAAATCGGTACTGTTTGTTTGTTTCGGATCCATGAACACGATTTCATCTGAACAAATGATGCAACTGGGAATAGCTTTGGAGAAAAGTGGAAAGAATTTCATTTGGGTTGTAAGGCCACCGATTGGATTTGACATAAACTCGGAATTTAAGCCTGAAGAATGGTTACCAACAGGGTTCATGGAGAAGATGGTAGAAACGAAGAAGGGTATAATAGTAAATAACTGGGCTCCTCAAGTTGAGATTTTGTCACATGGGTCAGTGTCTGCGTTTTTGAGTCATTGTGGTTGGAACTCGGTGTTGGAATCGTTGAGTCATGGTGTGCCGATTCTTGGGTGGCCTATGGCAGCTGAACAGTTTTTTAACTGTAAGCTGTTGGAACAAGAGATTGGTGTTTGTGTTGAGGTTGCTAGAGGGAAGAGCTGTGAGGTGAAGAATGAAGATATTGTTGACAAGATTGAGTTGGTTATGAGTGAGTGTAGTGAGAAAGGGTTGAAGATTAGAGAGAAAGCTTGGGAGATTAGGGAGATGGTAAAGAATGGTGTGAGAGATGAAAATGGTGATGGGTTTAAGGTTAAGGGTTCATCTGTTAGGGGTATTGATGAGTTTTTAGAAGCTGCTTGGAAGAGCAATAAGATGATAGTGAATAAATGATTTGTGTTTGGGATTAGAAATTTGAGTAATATATTTTCATGAAGATTTTGATATGGCATGATTGTTTTGTGGTGTAATTTTCATATTTCTTTTTAGTAACATATGCAAGTGTTTTATTGATTTCTTTATGCTTATAGACGTGAAAGAGGAATATACTAGTAAGGTTAAGAGGATTAGATTGATAGAAGAGAGGTTGATCTTGATCAAACAATAAATAATGTTTTGAATGCAAGAAAGATATTTTGTTTAAGGGTATGTTTAGATTAATAGAATATGGAATGAAATAATCTTATGTTTTATTATTTGGATTTATTAAAAAAATGATGAAATTGAGTGGTATTAGATGAAATGCATTTCATCTCATTCTATTATTTTTGTACCTTTTAATTCGAATGGAATGATAAAATGACTATATTTTATCATGACCTACTCAAATAATTAAATAATATTTTTATGTTTCACTCTCAATCCCATTCCACTCCATTTCATTTTTTTTTAATGTATCTAAACATAGCTTAAGGGTAACTCTCTTCATGCTTAGTTTTATTGCTTAGTTTTATTTCAAAAAATATTCGAGAGAGTGAATATACATATAAATAATTAAAAAGTGAGATAAAAGTTATTTTAAAGTAAATTTTATTTGATAAAATCACCATCATTTAAATTAGAAAACGTAAAATTGTTCGGTCAAAATTCATTAATATAAGAAAAATTTATAATAAAATTAATTTTGTGAATGGATGAAAATTCAATATTTGACTTTGATTTGACCCATGCTGCATATGACATATTTATGTTTTTTTTTATAACTTTTTATCTTTTATTTTTAAAACTAATAAACGACACGTGCGTCCGTGCGAATAAAATTATTTATATTTTAGATTATTTGACAAGATTTAATTGTTATTGATATATAATTGTTATTATAAAATTATAATAATTAAAAATATTTAAAAATAAATATGTATTAAATCATCAACATTATAAATTTAATATACTAATAACTAACAATTAGAAAACGTAAAATTGTTTGGTCAAAATTCATTAATATAAGAAAATTTATAATAAAATTAATTTTGTGAATGGATGAAAATTCAATATTTGACTTTGACTTGACCCATGCTGCATATAACATATTTATGTTTTTTTATATAACTTTTTATCTTTTGTTTTTAAAACTAATAAGCGACACGTGCGTCCGTGCGAATAAAATTATTTATATTTTAGATTATTTGACAAGACTTAATTGTTATTGATATATAATTGTTATTATAAAATTATAATAATTAAAAATATTTAAAAACAAATATGTATTAAATCATCAACATTATAAATTTAATATACTAATAACTACCAATCTTTATAAATATCATTAATAATGTTTTGTTGATTGAAATTATAAATAAAAAAAAAATTATGATAATAGTTACCTGTGAAATTTAGATATATTTCTACTCTTAAAATCTGAAGAGTAAAATCTGAAGTGTATTGACTATTGAGTGAGCATGTATGTATTTATTTATATATTTATGTTCATGTTGTGTGATACAATATTTAAAATCTATCATATTTCTATGGTCATGTCATATTGTTCCTGTATATCCTATTTGTGTTGTCGTTTCTTGTAGAAGTATTAAGCTGTTGATGATAGTTTTGCCTTTCAATTTCCAAAAGCATATTGAAGATCAACCAGTTTAGAGTTTTGACAAATCTTAATATAAAAAGAAATGTATATCAAACTATCATTAGAAGTGTTAGAATGAATATCATATAATCATCTAAGTGTCTCAATGTTTGGAGATCCAATAAAGCTACAACACTTAATCTTGTCATGTCTGAATCCATAATAATCCTTTAGAATGAATCAAACTTATTTTTGTCCCCAAATATGAGTATTTCCTCGTTCATGTCTCAATATTGTTAATAGGTCATTCAAGGACTAACCTGTAGAGGAAATCCAGTATCACAAAACCCATCATTTAAGAATATTCTTCACAAAATAATCATAGTTACCAGACCTAAATTCAAACCTTGGTTAGCCAAACATAATTTATAATTAACAAAGTTAACAAAATCTTTGCCATATAAGAGCCACACACAAATATTATTTAAGACGCATCTATGATTCTGTTCGATCCAAATAAAACCAAGCCACAATTTTAGGTTCTAAATATTATACTATAAAGACTAAATTGTGAAACATATATTTGTGGATATCAACGAGAGACTTATAGGTCCTGGCATGAGGAATACTTTAAGAACAAGACACAGGATAGCCATCAGGAATTCATGATAGATTTTACAATAGGCAATTGAGTACTGGATATCATTCGCCATATTACAGGTTCAACTGACCTCATACATGACATTTTCAATACAATGTTGTAATCTTTTATAAGAAACATTCTCTGCACTAGATATTGTTGTAGCCATTTCTTCACAAGCAGCAGTAAACTGTATTGTTGTATATGGCATAACCATAAACAAAGCTAACACATTACCCGTCAAAAACCCTATAATATGTCAAATAAAAAGGTTAATACACATTTTTTCCACAGAAAATAGGCCAAAACGAATCTTCCATAAGCTTTTTTTCTCAATTCAAACATCGTTAGATATGCCAATGTTGTCATCACCCAAAACCTTTTCAAGGGATATGGATATGGGAACAGAGACATGTTACTGAAGGAGAGAAGTAGAGTATGGGAGAAACTAAACAAAAATTATAGAAGCTCAGTTATTCTACCCATATGCCTTCTTCTTTAAAAATATCTTTGGTTGCTCGAAACATGTATAGAAAATGTCAAGTCGGGTGTTACACATATAGTTCGATGAGCCAACCAACTCTTTAAAAGTTGTAGCATCTACATCATCACCCTGAGCATCAAAATCCAGCTTGTGATTTATCTTAGCAGATGTGATTGCAGCCTTGTAATTTGTTAGCTTAAGTATTTTCATAAGCTTTATTTCATACTTCAGCTGATGTAACATATATCTTTCTCAGAGTACATAATCTTCATCCCTATAAAATATACCATATTTTCTCGACCACTCATCTCAAACTCATTCATCAACATCTTCTTGAAATTGCCTATCTTATATGAACAACTTTTTGTTACCAATATATCATCAATGTAGAGACACATCATAATCATATTGCTTTTAGAAATATGTTGCACATAAATGCTTACTCCATCTCACACTTTCTCAACCCTTGCAGCTTGAAAAACAAATCAATCTTCAGATTCCAAGCTCTAGGAGCTTGTTTTAGTCCATACAATGCTTTATGTAGCATGTACACCATCCCTTCCTGATTATTTTTCAAAAATTCAGGAGGTTGTGACACATATACCTATTCCTATAATGGACCTTTCAGAAATGAAGATTTTACATCCGAATCTATCAGAGGCCAATTCCTATTTGCACACCAACCAGACTGTTTCATGTCTAGCTACAGGCACATACACTCCAAAGTAATCTAATCCAGGTTTTTGTAGAAATCTTCTTGCTACTAACCTTTCTTTGTGTTTACCAATTGATCCATATGTATTTAGATTTATCTTGAAAACCCATATGATGTTGATGGATTTCTTCTCTTTGAAAGCTCAGGAAACTCTTAGGTCTTGTTTCTTTTTATAGCCTCAAGTTCTTCTTTCATGGCATTAATCCACACTTTCTTCTTGAGAGCTTTTTCAGTACTCACTAGTTCAGATTCTACTAAAATGGCACACTAAAGGACTTCCCCTTCATATTATATCTCAGTATCTTGTAACTTGTCAAACTTTACGAATCTCTTTGCTATTTGTCCGATTATTTGTGGCCTATGGACTTGTTTAAAATATTCTTCAAATTCTGGAAAAGTATCACCTTATGGACTTCCTTCATAAGTTGGACCACCTTAAGAAGATCCACCTTCAGAAAGTTCACCTTCAAGGACATGATTATCACCAAATTCTGGATCATCATCAGAATCTGGATCAGAATCAGATTCCCCTTTAGATTCAAAATCATCTTCTGACTTTGACTCTTCTTGAGAGTCTCTTTATGACTCTGACTCATCTTCAGAACCTTAAGATTTTAAAGTATCTTTATAAGTTACCTCAAGTGTTGACACTACACCAGAGTTGGATTGAGACTTTCTCCAATCCCATGCTTCTGACTCTTTCACAATGATATTTTTGTTGACTTCAACTTTATTAGTGTCTGGACAATAAAGCTTGTACGTACTTGTACCGTGGTATCCAATCTGCAACATTACTTTGCTTCAATCATCCAGATTATTTCTTTTAGCATCTAGAACATGTTTGTAACAAACTGAACCAAATACCATAAAATGACTCACACTTTGCTTATCTCCAGTCCACTTCTCAAAAGGAACAATTTCCTTCAGCTACTTCATTGGACATTTATTGAGTACATACGCTAAAATGGGAACAACTACTAGAACTCAATAAACACCGCATGCTTATAATTAATGAGTTCTACCCATGTTATTCTTGTGAACTCATCTATAAAATACACAAAGTACTTATTTCCTTCAAGTGAAGGTACTAGAAATGCTCCACACACATCATAATGCATTATTACCAAATCATGTTTTGCTTTTGGGGCTACTTCTGATGCAAATGGAAATCCAGATTACTTGTCTTTCATGTATATATCACATGACTTCTCAGGATTCACAATCTTAGATATTCCATGTACTAGATTTTTAAAACTCAAATTCCTTAATCTTCTAAAGTTCAGATTCCCCAGTCTCTTGCGCCACAACTCTCTGTCACCTTCAGAGCCTTCTGCACTAAGGAATTTAGTTTCAGTTGTCTCCACATTCACCTTGACTATTTTATTGATTCCTTACTCAGACTACATAACCAACTTCTGATTGAAGTCATACAACTTCAAAAGATTTTTCTTCATAATGACTGAGAAACATTTCTCAATGAGCTTACCTACACTCATCAGATTGTTCTTCATACCATGAACATGCCAAACAGTCTTGATCAGAATAATTTTACCATTCTTCACCGTGATTTTGACATTTCCCATACCCTTAGAGTTAAGGTATTTTCTATCAGCATATTTGATCTTTGTCCTATTTCTAGAGTCAAAATTAATCACTCATTGTTTGTTTCCAATCAGGTGATTTGAGTGTTGTGTCCAATTTTCCTCCCTAAGATCCTTCATCATCCCATCATCATAATGCATCAAGATCAAAAACAAGTGTTGGTTCTCCTGGTTTCCATAACTGCCTTATAATTGTCTGCATAATTGGTACAATCTATATCATCATCGTTGTCTTCACTTTCCTCCCCACTTGGATCATCTTCACTATTATCGCAAGCGTTATTATATTTGATGTTTTGTTGGTCTGGTGGTTCATCTATCTCAATACTATTGTCCTCTACTGCATGAGAATCGTCCACCACATGCCCGCCATGTGTCTCTCCATCTTTGGTTATGTTCCATTGGGTTACATCCACCTCCATAGTATTAACTTTTTTAGAAACATTAAAATTTTCCCACTTTTTTGACAAAATGTCACATGGGTTTAAACTTCCAAAAATACCCTCGATCCCTTTGTTACTAATGCCACTCCCTTTTTCTTTAACCTGAATTTTACCACGTGTTGCCAAGTTATTATTCTTCTTCTTATTTTTGGTCTCTTTTTGCCTTTTCCTTTTCCCATCCACAATCCCTTTTTTGTCTCCGACATCTCCACCTTTTTCCCCCCACTAAGTATCTCACTTGTCAGCAAATCTCCACTAACTAAATTGGAATTATGCTCCTTGTCTCCCCCATTTAACACCTCATGACCCCTAATAACTACTCCAGTATTTTTGTCATTATTAGGAATCAAAACTTCATTTTCTAAAATAGGTAAACTTGGGTGCACATTATGATTCACCAACTCTGCATTAATATGTGACGTATAATCATCAAGACAGTTTTGCGCCATATTCGCACCTTCCAAAATGGAGAATCTCTATCCCTCCGGCACTTTTCCGTCAGCCACTTTCACCGAAAAAATATTCTTTCGGCCTTCTGTATTTTTCCGGTTACGCTTGGGTTTCTGCACAACCTTCCAAGGACCCTCCTCCACTTCTTTTGCTCCCGATGCTTCTCCCAGCTCCACTCCACCCTGAATAAGAACTAATGTTCTGCTTCTACCTCCCATACCCTCTTTTTCCTTTCCTTTAGCCTTACTTATACATCCTTCCTTAACATGCACATACCTTCTGCATAAAACGCACATCAAGTGTAAACCTTCGTACTCAACCTTATAGTTCTGATCTTTGATTTTAAACATAGCCAAGAGGGGTTTTGATAAGTTCACTGCTATACACAGTCGAGCATACACCCCTCTCTCCTGATTAATTGTAGTTTTATCCACCTTAATAGTACGCCTAATTCGATTCCCAAACACAGTTAAGGACCTGACATCATAGTACTCAATGGGTAACCCTGAGATACGAGCCCATACTGCTACTTCATCAATGGTATCACTCTCAGGATGGAAGTTTGGCCGCCAATCCTTGACTGTTAAATAGTGATCGTATATGAACCACAATCCATTTTCGATCGCCGCTTTTTTATCATCTTCATGTGAAAAGGCCACCAAATAATAGTCATTACTCATGTCTATTATACTAATGACCCCTCTTCTAACCCACATCTGATTGAGTCTGTTCTCCAAAGCCTTATACCCTATTCTTCTTCCTAAAAATTTCACAATGACTCCCCTCCGCCAAGGTCTCTGAATACATTTTTCTTCTTTTTCAGAGAAAACAAAGGAAGGGCACTCATACCCTCCTACCATATCCTCCTCAACTTTGATCTCTCCTAGAAGTTCCTCACCATCCCCATCAGTAGCTTCATCCTCCACCTTATCTTCCTCCATGTCCTCCATATTACCTCCTGTTATGATATCCCTGAAAGACACACTGATGCCATTCTTTTCTATGTTTACTTCTTTAACCTTTTTAGTGCTTCACTCATGAAGATCCAACTCCGCCGTACTCTTCCCATGATTGGGTTGAAAGGAGGAAAAGAGTGCTTCCATGAGAACGTTTGCAATGATAACTATACCCTTGGCTCCTTTTAAAACTTTGATAATGCACAAAATAGAGAAGAGAGAAAATAGAGAATCTCTTGACTCCTTTTAGCCGTACATTAATTGTAAGGTCAATAGCTTGATTTTTTCCCCACTATATTATGTCATCTTTCAATATGTAATTAGAAGATGTAAATTACACGTTTGGATTATAAAATTCAAAAATTGAAAAAGTATTTTATTAGTTCGAATTATAGAATTTGATCATGTTTGAATCATGTATATTATAATTTTGGATTATAGAATTCAAATTTTATTAACAAATAATTTTCTGATGTGATTTAAATCGCCTTGACAACTTAGAAATTATATAAGTTGATGTGCTCAATTCATTTTAGTTCACACATGAAAATAATGAACTCTCTTAAGTCTTATCCCTACCAAGTAAAA
The DNA here is from genome assembly GCA_021764765.1 of Vicia sativa. NCBI lineage: Eukaryota > Viridiplantae > Streptophyta > Magnoliopsida > Fabales > Fabaceae > Vicia > Vicia sativa. The sequence goes on from CM038793.1 coordinate 246,938,560, forward strand.
TGAACTCAAATATGGCTGAAATTTATTATAATATTAAATTTTCCTATTTGTTTAAAATTAATGTCGTGATTTGAAATATCTACTGAAATTTATATTATTCTTAAATTTGATTACATAGAGTGTTTATGGTGAATATTGATTCATTAGATTCATACATATTAAGTTCATATATTTTTTGCTTTTATCTCTTGTCTTTACATATTAAGTTTATATAATACATACATATTAAGTTCATATATTTTTTGCTTTTAGACTAATTCATGTAATATGAACAATATTTAATTTTAATACTTCAAAATAAGGACTAAAATGAATATTGTAGGAACTAAAGTATGAATAGATTTTGTTAGAAGTAAAACAAAACACCAAAGGCAAAAATAAAAACTGTATTTGACAAGAACTAAAAACAAAAATATATTCATACAAGGACCAAAATATAAATTAAAAAAAATGTTATATTCATATTTACATGCATCCACTTGTAACTGTAATGACACTCTTGTCAATGATTGTTCAACTACTCCAACTCATAATATTATACATAAATTTTATACCAAACTTTTAACCAAAACATGAAAATAGAACCAAAATTATTCCTTGTTCATTAGCAAAAATCCATAATCTAATCAACAACACATGTAACAAATTTAAACTATTCTTTATTCATCATCACATTAACATACAAATTAAACTATACTTACAAACTTATTCAAAGAGTTTCTAAAACAAGATCAAATGAAAATGCACTTACACAAAATAAACCCTATTTTCCAAATTCAATATTTAGATTTATGCCTACAAATAACTTTACACCTTAAAACCTTATCTAGAACATAGAAACCAGGCATAACCATAATCTTAACCTTATTAGGACCTTGTGATCTTTCTCTATCAATAACCAAATCTTCCATGTAACATCCATCAAACACTCTATTCTCTTCAACTCTTAATATTCCCAATGTTGGTGTAAATGAAAATGCCAAAAGATGTAACAACCAAATGCATTTTGCTGCCACAAAAAAGGCTTGAAGAAGTGGCTCTGGCCAAGGCCTTAACCAATTAAGTGAAGTGATTATGCAACTCATTTTCATGTCACAGAATTTGCTGAATTCTTCACTATAATATTTTGTACCTTTTTTCATTACTTCATTCCAGCTTAAGTTCCGTAGCTTAACGAACGACGCGAATTGCGCGTGTCGGTCTTGTCTAGGGTCTAGGAATTTCGACGAGCCGTTCTTTTGGAAGACGCAGTTCTCGAAGTCTTGGTAGAGGGATTGGTTTATGAATGCTTCGAAATGGTATAGTACTGCTTTTGAGTATTTGGAATTCAATGAGAGTTTATATGGTTGAAGAAGTGAGTTCAAGTTTTCGATCAAAGTTTGATCGTTTTCGTCGATTTGGCTTATAAGGGTCTTGCAGAATTGTTTCACTGATAATCTCGATTCTGAAACAATCTGCAAGAACCCTTCTACCATTACATCTTCACTCACCGGCATCATCGAATTTTCACCATTTCCTTCAAAGGGAGATCCGAGTTTCTCATTGCGAATCGGAGATTCTCTTGCTTGCATTGCTTGTTTCAATGCTTTTTTCAGTTCTTCACAGTAACTTTCCAAATACTCAAGCTTTTGTTTCAGCTCACCGAACGAAGATCTCATCTCAGAAACTTCAAGTATAGCAGAATCTCGACTCGCATGAGCTTCAACAAGCTCTCTTTTCAACATCTCGATCGACATAATCCCCATGTCTTTGTTCAAAATCTGAGAAACCTCTTCAGATTCCGTTCTATTCGGCGATAAACCAAAACCCTCGTTCTTATTCTTATTCTTCTTCTTAAACTTCGGAAAAAGCCATGAAATCATCCCTTTACTTTTAACTTGAGTATGAAATGAAGCATGAGATTCAGTTAAAGGAACAACAATGTTAGAACTCCTATTGTTTTTCGCGTTATCGAATTCGCTAGTTATCAAAGCAGGTTTACACCTATTACAAGAAGATAAGGGTTTGTAGTCATCCAAACTTTTTCTTCTCCTAGATTTGAAATACTCATTAGGTGATGTTTGAAGAACATTGATGTGATTAGCACAAGAGCCTGTTACTGATTTTGTGTCATCATCAACAGGACACATGTGAGAAGATTCTTGGTTTAGATTTGTTGAAAAACCAAAAGGTTGTACCTTTATTGAGGTTGTTCTTTTCTCCTTGTAATCTTGTACAATGGTACTTTCTATGATGTTTCCTTCTTCTACCACATTTTCATCCCAACTTTCTGATATTGTTCTGCTTTTTGTTGGGTTTTGATGTGCCTCATCTTCATAACTCTGCCAATAATTTCACAAAAAAAAACATCATTTGAACGCCCGTTACTGCAAAAACGGCCGCAATAAAACGGTATTGAAAGATGTCGATACAGATACCAATATTTATCTTTGAAGAATAAATTATGATTAATTCATTTAGTGATGACCGCAATTAGTTTCACGGCAACATTTGAACCAACTGAAATCGTGAAAGTCTTTACACTACCGATGTTTAAAACAGTATGTTTCAAATGAAAATGTTGAAAACATCATTGTTTTCCTCAAACTAAAAAGACATCATTGTTGGGTTTCATTAGCTGAATCTTAAAAAGTGTCATGAAAATCAAGATAAAGCAAAAATACTAAAAAAGTTTATTTTTTAGATGAAAAGTTGAAAACCCAACAATGATGTAATTTAAAACCTGTATGTTCCAAATGCATATGTTGAAAACATCATTGTTTTCCTCAAACTAAAAGAACATAATTGTTGGGTTTCATTAGCTGAAATCTTGAAAAGTTTGATGAAAAGCAAGATAAAGCAAAGGGACTAAAAAGTATATATTTTTAGATGAAAAGTTGAAAACCCATTTTAGGAAGGAAATAAAAGAAGAATTTTGAACGTGAAAAATGAAAGAAAATAGCTTACTGGTGTGAAAACAGGGTAATCTTGAGCAGAGAATTGAGAAACAGGGGAAGGAGATGGGAATCTAGCATTGTGTGAGGATGGGGTTGGGCTATTTCCTTGGGTTAAGGAAGCATGAAGGGCTCTTAGTTCAACAGCTTTAGCTATGGCAGTTTGGATTTCTTGTCTGTTGAGATCAGTGGTGCCATTGTTGTTGTTTTGTTGAAAGGGTTGTTGTTGGGAGGTTGGAGCCATGAAAATGTGACAGAGGATAGAGAGAACAAAGAGGTCTGTGTTGGGGTGTTTTGAAGATGATGATAATTTATGTGCAGTGGAATGTTTTTTTGTTGTTGATGTGGTGTGTTTAACGGTTGGATTTGATAGGATTGAGAGATTGGAAGAAAAGGGTCACATCTAAATTCTAAGGAGGTTTGTCTCTTTTCTAATGGGAGAAAGTTGATGGGGTGAATGAGTGAGTGAATGTGAATGAGTGATGTGTGTGTGCACATGTGATGATGAAATTCAAGAGTACATTTAGTTTAGTTCCATAGTAATATAAGATTAGGGTGTACTAGTACTTTTTTTTGCTTTTTGTGAATAGGTTGAGTGGACTATTTTTTAGATTAAGTGGTTAGAAAGACACTAAATACATTATCATATTTATTTATGGTTTAATTTTAATAAACTTATTAGGAGGCTTTATTTAACCATAATAATTTAAATGTGAAAATTTTCACCAAGTGAACCATCATTAATTTAACCAATCAACCCATTTTCATATGTAGATATGAGTTAAGATGATAACAAATTTTAAATAGTTATTTGATAACCATGGTTAACAATAATTGAGGGTCCATTTTACCAAAAATGTTCCCATAATACATATACTGATATATTATGAGTAACCAAAATTAGGTAGTTTGCTTTGTAAGCAAATATATGAAGTTTCCCAATGTCCCCCCATGTAAGGTGTAGTACTAGTTCAGCTTTAATTCAGGATCAATTTTGTCCACTGGATCTTCTTTTGTGTGCCCATTATACTATAGAGGTGTTAAAATGCGTTCGATTTATCAGAGATGTCTGGTTTACATGTATTTTTTGGCGAAAAAGAAAAAGTTTTAGGTTATTTTTTATTTTTTTTCCAGGTTATTTGAACATAAACTTCTTCGTATAATTATATATTTTTTAGGTTTAAAAAATTTAATGTATGAGAGACCGTTCTGCCCCGCCTTCACTTTTTTTGTAAGGTAAGACAAGATTTTAGATCCACACTCTTAAATATATCTGTTTCGTTATATTCTATTTTTTATGAGCTTTTACATAACAAATCTAAACAAGAACAAGACGAGCACATTCGTTTCTCACTTTTACATTACACTTTGCATATTTGTGACCAATTAAATACGAAATATAATTTACACCTACTATTTTGATTTTTAATATATTTTTTCTCTAAATAAATTTTTGTTTAATCTCTCACTATCCAATATACTTTAAAAATGATTGAAAGAAACGTTTGCACTAAACTAATATTTCCTACGTTGTTTTACATTTTGGATGTAAGGAAAGAATATTCTCTTTGTATATTAAATGCGTAACAATAGAATTATAGTAACTGGTTGTTGTTTTTCCCATGCAAACATAGTGGTGACCTTTCATGAGGTTTAAGATTGTAGATTTAATTTTGAAAACAGAGGAACCACTTATTAAATTCATGGGGTGAATGAACTCTGGTCTCTCTCGCCTTTCTTCATCCTTCGACTCTAATTTTTTTTTTGTTCTTGATTCACTAAAGAGGAATGATTTTAGGGCAAATTTTGATCCAAAATCACTCCTAAGAATTATTTTTCCTTTCCTTTTCGTTTAAACACGTAATTTCACATATATTTTTAGTTTTTTTTCTTTGTGATTTCGTCGTCTTAGTGCGGTGTTGTGTGATTTCACCGTCTTAGTGTGATGTTGTGTTGGTGGTCGTGTTATTGTGGTGTTTTCCGTCTTGGTGCGGTATTTATTCGGTTCAGATTTGACAGATTAGTTTCAATTCAATGCATATTCAACCAATAATTTTGACGTCATCAACGTTGCAGACTCGGAAACATGAGCATTCTGAGCATTTTAATTTCGTCATATTTGTAAATTTTGTCACATTTGTAAACATTTTTTCGTTATATGCTATTAATGTGGGTGTTATAAATTTGTTTGCAGATTCATTATTTTTCAATTTATAGCGATTTTAAATTTGGATTATTCGATGTATTCTGTCAATTTGAATGAATGAATATTTTTTTTAGTCAAAAAGAAATTCATGGGGTGAATAAAAATTCAATTTGATTTCTGTTACTATATATATTTTAGAACTAAACAAAAGATATCAATTTATTCTGACACGTTAATAGTATTCTATAATTAATTATTAATTATTTGAAAATATTTAATTTGTATCAATCGAAAAATATTTTTGTATTTGTGTAAAAATTGTTAAAATGTAATTCAAATTTAAGATAGTCTTAGTTTTAGTTCTATTTGTATTGAAGTCTATATTTAGGTGTTAATATATAAATTTATTGATAGTTGTATTTGTGACAAAATCCAATCTTTACATTTGAAAGAAAAGTCTATTGGAATTTACATCTTCATCTTGTGCTTTAATGGAGATGAAAATTCCAGTAATTAGTATCTAAAATTCTGATTTTGTTTGCATGAAAACACAATTTTATGTGAGGTGTGTGATTGATTTTGTTTTTCAATTTCACACTGAATTGAAGATCAAAATAAAAAAGAATCACATTTTTTGATTCTGCGGGGTTGGGAAACACGAGTGTTGGTGAGAATTGAGTGATTTGCACAAGATCGAAGGTGAACGAGAAAACGGTAGTTTGAACACAAAGCTTACAGTATTTGACGAAAAGAATTGGAATCAGTTGTTGATTATGATGTGTGTATTGTTTGTCGTCCAATATGTTCTTGATCTCGTCAATGACGATTACACCATAGTTGCATCAGATGCAACGGAAGTGCAAAGAAATGTGCAACGTGAAATGATGAAGAAGTATCAGAAGACATTGTTTATATCCATCAGTGTGTGGATACGAGTTTGTTTGAGAAGATTGTTGATGCTACGACGATGAATAGGGCATTAGATACACTATTGCGGTGTTATGGCGAGGCCGAAGAGGGCGATGAGTGGTCGTTCATTGGAATGAGAAAGATCTTGAGGCTGGGTAGGAAAGGGATTACATGGTTGGAGGAACGTTTATAAGGATTGATAGACACTACCTATACTAATAAGATGCATCTTCTTTACGGTAGCATAACAAATAAGAACTCCACAATTAAGAAGGATTGGCTTGGAGTAGCATTTGGATGGGTGGTCTTCTGGGAAGTTTCTTAGAAATCGTGTGAGTAAAGACAAAGCATGCTGAAAAGACACGTGTTAGTTTGTGGGGTCATTCGATAATCCTAAAAGTAGTATGGGGTGTTACAAATGATATTAGAGGGCATACCTCTCCCACTACGATGTGGTTCGAGGATGAACCATACAGAAGTTGGTGGACATGTAACACTTGAGACCAAATAGTGCAGGTTGTGGTCGCCACATTGAAATAAGAGGGATCTCGAGATTGTGCAGGGAATGGACTACATAGTTGGAGAAATTCTTATAAGTATTGATAGGTACTACCTATACCAATAAAATACATCTTCTTTTCGATAATCTAACAAATAAGAACTCCACATTTCATAAGGATTGACTTGGAGTAGTATTTGGATGGATGACCTTATGTGAAGGTTCTCAAAAAATGTGTGAGTGAGGACAAAATATGCTGAAAAGACCCGTGTTGGATTGTAGGGTCAGTTGGTAATCCTGAAAGCAGCATAGGCGTTACAATGACACCTCAATAAAAAACGTGAAGTTGCAGTCTATATGCAAGCAATGCGAGAATATTAACATTAAGGACATTGAGAAGGTACCATATTACATCTCTAGAGTGACTCTGATCACGAATGAGATAAAAGCTTGTGGATAAACTCTCTCTAAACAAGTAATTATTAAAAGGTACTCAGATTCCTTACTCCTTAATTTGATTACATAGTTGTAGCTATTGAACATTCTAAAGCCACTAGCACCATGAGTATTGAAGAACTTCAGAGTAGTTTAGAGGCATAAGAGTTGTGTTTGATTGAAAAAACTTTGAAATAGGGTCTAAACAAGCTCTGAATGCTTCTTTTGTTAAGAAGAACAAGAAGTAAGCATGGCTAGAGAATAATAAAAAAAATGTTCAGAAGTTAGAAAAGATGTTAAAAAAAAGACATGACAATGAAAGAATCATAGACATATGATTGGAGCAAGTCTGATCCTACTTATGGAGTTAAAGGTATTTCTGGAGATGCCTCTGAAAGAGATTTTGACTTTGAAGGTGAGTCAAAAGGTGACTTAGACTCTAAAGGTAACTCAGACTCATAAGGTGACTCATACTCTAATGGTGACTAAGACATTGATGGTGGACCAGGTTTTGATGGTATTCCAGCCTCTAATAGTAGTCCAACCTTTGATGGTAGTCTAAACTCTGGTGGTAATCCAACTTTAGAAGGTGGACCTGGCTCTCAAGGTGAACTCGTGCAGCTCTAGAGGCCAAAGAGAGTTGTACATATACCAATGAGACATGCAAGTTTATAGTTGCTACATGATACTTGATAAGTGTCAAAATGTAGTTATTTTGTATATATGTTTTGTTGCACTTATCTTTTCTTTTGTTGTTAATATCGTTGAATAACCCCGCTTTTTGTTGTAAATATGTTTTATTGCGTTTTATGTATATATTGTACTGATTGATTAGTTTTGTATATATTTTGTAGGTATTTGTCGCATTATTGGAGCATTGAGAATGAAGTTAAAATGGAGCTCCAAGATGCATTGTTGATCAATAAAAGAATAAGGCAAAAGAGAGAAGCCATGTAAGTTATGCAGGAAAAGCAAAAAAAGTTGTTGGATTGTCATGGATCGTCGGGCGACGTCGAGGCGAGAGGAAGGTTAAATTTTGGGATTTCGCTCTGCCTATCTTCGCTGCCGGGTCGTTGGGCGAGGAAAATATGAGTCGTCGGGCGAAGCTGACCATCGCTGGGCGACGGTAGATATTTTGGTCAGATGAGGACGTGGCGTAACGTGAGCCAAGTGTAAATGAATCGTCGCCGGACAATGCTTTATTTCGTCGGACGACGCGTGCGGACCAGATTTTCTTTATACTTTCCTTATCATTTCATTTGTTGATTTTATGGTTTTTGGGTTGGATTTTTTCTCCCAAATTCCATCACCTTATAAATTTTGATGCATTAGCTTAGAAAACAACATTAGGATTTGCTTATGGATGACTGGAGGTGGATTTGATAGATTATCTTAGAAAACAACATTAGGCTTTGCTCATGGATGATTGGAGGTGGATTTCTCTTCCATAGGCTCTGACAAACCGGTGTAAATTTGTGGTTTATCTCTTCTCCTCTCTATGTATTTCTCTTTTTGTTGGATTTTGTATGTATATTTACCCTTAACTCATGTATATTTATCTCCCTTGGCATTGTATAAAGTTTGCTTTATGAATCTGTGTTGGTAATTGTCTTAGGTTATTACCTTGTGTTAGGGATTTGAGCTTTGCTAGACATAGATTGCTTAGATTCTTACCTAGGATGATTATCTGTTAGTTTCTGAATGCAGTTTAAAGCTGACATTTACTTAGAGTATTTGATCTTAATGCCTATGTGTTGGTTGTTTCGAGCTAGTGATAGTCGTTACGAGTGACACGGTTGACTTATGTGTTGTTGAGGTATGCCAAAGATGGATATCAAGGTGATATAGTCGAATTCTCAATTTGGGTTGGAAATAGCTTAGATTGTGAGAGTTATGTGATGACACGAACGAGTATCGTAGGCTGAGTATAACTGGACGGTAGATTTAAGTCTGTGACGGGTAGTGTGCATTCGTTCCAGACAAGCTGTCTATCCTTTATAGTTTTGTTCATTTACTTTTTTTCTTTTCTTTACAACCATTTAATCCCAAACTCATTAACGATAGAATTTTCGAACGTAGAATTAATAACCAATCTCTATGGACACGATACGATATAACCTAATCGGTATATATCGCCCGGTAGAAATAATACTTTACTCTTTGCTTGCCGCTTTACCGCATCAACAAAATGGCGCCGTTGTCGGGGATTGGTTTTATTGTTTCTGTATTGCGATAATTCCGTTGTTTTTTATTTTTGTAATTAATGTATATGTTGTATAGACTTTTTATATGAACTTGTATATTGTTACTTGTACATGTTGTGTGTTTACTTTCCATACTTGTGCATATGTGTATTTGTCCTTGTTTTCACGTATTGTTGTAAGTTGTCTCGTTATCGTAACGTTTGTTGTGTGGTTGTTAGAACACTTTCTTTAGGTTTGCGCGGTGTGGCAATACCATGGCATGACGAGAGGAGGTTACTAGTACTCGCACAATAAAGGCGTCGAGCTTACGACGTAAAAGAAGCATCTTTGTTTATGTTTGTTTATGTGTGTGGTGACTTGTGTTTTAACAAGTTGATATAGGACTTGTTCTTAATTTTAAATCTTCACTTTTCAACTTGTTAATTCATTTTCACCACGTTTTCGTATTGTTATTTGTATTCGTTTTGTTTTGTCAAATTGTGTTATCCGCAAGCTCGTTCTGTTTAGCTTGAGGAGTTTTGTTGGATGTAAATGTTGTAAATTTTGTTTTTCTAATTCTTTTGTTGTTGTTTGGACTCGAATTTTGGTCCGGTAAATTGAGGTTGCATTTGGTGATTTTCTGAGTTTGATTGTTTCAACTCGCGGATGTATGGTAATGATAGTTTTTAAAGTTGGTACATGTAGGTACTCGTTTATCGCTTTCTATAGCATAACATGTGTAGGAAAATTATCATTTGTATAATTACCATGCCATTCATTCTTTTTGCATTACTTGCTCATGAATTGAATCACTTTATTTCCCTTTTTAACCATAAATGTGAGGAAGCTTTTCCATTGTTTATATATGTTGGAGGCCACATTCTTGTTTTAGCTGGATTTTATTATGCTTAATCTTTTGTTTTTTGTTGATGTATGAATGCATAAAAATGATCAAGGCATTTTATTTGATTTTGAGCACAACTACCTTGGTCAAATATTCAATTCACCTTGTGAGTGTGTGAACCTTTGTTTTCTCCTTCGAACTTTTATCAATATTCATGTTTATTTGAACTTGATGCTTGTTTATGAGTGTTGAATTCACCTTTTTTTGTATGGATGTTGATTTCTTTGTTTCTTGAACCCTCAACTATATATTGTTGTATGAATTTTTACCTTGCCTTAGAAAGTAGGGAGTATTCACATAATGATGTTGGTTGAATTCAAGTTGGGGAGAGGAATGTTTATGTACTTATATGGTTTTTGGTATGAGGTTAAGAAAAAGAAAAGAAAGAAAAAAATATGAGAAAAAAAAAAGAAAGATTAGAAACAGAAAGAAAAAAGAAAAAACTTTAGAAAAACAAAAACAAAAAGAGTATGAATAATGTTGTGTTAATAAGTAAGGTGTTTTGGTTTGACAATTTGTGATGAAGAAGAAGTTTTATTGGAATTGTATTGTTTGGAACTTTGTGAGTTGATCACTTCGTTAGGTTTAGACAAGTTTTTGTTTCGATTAGCTTTATGACTTATCACTTGTTTGTTAACCAAGCCACATTACATCCTTAAAAAACCCTTGTGATTCTTGCATTTGTATTTTCAATAAGTTTTTGGATAAATGCATAATTTAGTCTTTTGTTTGCAAGTTTGTGGATGAGTGTTTTTTGTCCCTCACCTTTGCGTGTTCTTCATCTACCGGTGAATTTTTGCTAGGTGCGATTCATGATTGAGCTTGTTTTGTTTTAGAATGTTTTGCATGATTTTTGTACTTAGGATTTGTTTCGTTTATATGTTGTCGTTGTAGAATGGTGGTAAGTATGTGTTTGTCGTGTACATTTTTGTTTGAGTCATACATTTGTTTTCCGTTTTAAAACTTGTTGATTCGTGATTCTTTGATTATCGTCTTTTGTTTCTTTTGTTTTACTTGACTTTGTTTGAGGACAAAGAATGTGTCAAGTTGGGGAAAGTTTATAAGTGCCAAAATGTAGTTATTTTGTATATATGTTTTGTAGCACTTATCTGTTCTTTTGTTATTAATATCGTTGAATAACCCCGTTTTTTATTGTAAATACGTTTTATTGCATTTTGTGTATATATTGTACCGATTGATTAGTTTTGTATATATTTTGTAGGTATTTGTCGCATGATTGGAGCATTGAGAATAATGTCCAAATGGAGCTCCAAGATGCCTTATTGATCAATAAAGGAATAAGGAAAAAGAGAGAAGTCATGGAAGTTATGCAGAAAAAGCAACAAAAGTTGCTGGATTGTCATGGATCGTCGGGCGATGGCTAGGCAAGGGCCATCGCGTCTGCATCGTCGGGCGACTTCGGGTCGAGAAGAAGGTCAAATTTTGGGATTTCGCTCTGCTTAGCTTCACTGCTGGGTCGTTGGGCGAGGAAAAGATGAGTCGCTGGGCGAAGCTGACCGTCATCGGGCGATGGTAGATATTTTGGTCAGATGAGGATGTGGCGTAACATGAGCCAAGTGTAAATTAGCCGTCACCAGGCGATGCTTTATTTCTCCGGGCGACGCGTGCGGACCAGATTTTCTTTATACTTTCCTTTTCATTTCATTTTTTGATGTTATGGTTTTTGGGTTGGATTTTTGCACCCAAATTCTATCATCTTATAGTTTTTGATAGATTAGCTTAGATAACAATATTAGGCTTTGTTCATTGATGATTGGAGGTGGATTGCTCTTCGATAGGCTCTGACAAACCAATGTAAATTTTTGGTTTATCTATTATCCTCTCTCTATGTATTGCTCTTTTTGTTGGATTTTGTATGTATATTTATCCTGAACTCATGTATATTTATTGCCCTTGGCGTTGTATAAAGTTTTCTTTATGAATTTGTGTTGGTAATTGTCTTAGATTTTTACCTTGTGTTAGGGATTTGAGCTTTGCTAGACATATATTGCTTAGATTCTTACCTAGGATGATTATCTGTTAGTTTTTGAATGCAGTTTAAAGCTGACATTTACTTAGAGCATCTGACCTTAATGCCTCTGTGTTGGTTGTTTCGAGCTAGAGATAGTCGTTACGAGTGACACGGTTGACTTCTGTGTTGTTAAGGTATGCCAGAGATGGATATCGAGGTGATACGGTTGAATTCTGAATTTGGGTTAGAAATAGCTTAGATTGTGAGAGGTATGTGATGACACGAACGAGTATCGTAGGCTGAGTATAACTGGACGGTAGATTTAAGTCTGTGACGGGTATTGTGCATTCGTTCCGGAAAAGTTGTCTATCCTTTATAGTTTTGTTCATTTACATTTTATCTTTTCTTTACAACCATTTAATCCCAAACTCATTAACGATAGAATTATCGAACGACGAATCAATAACCAATCTCTGTGGACACGATACGCTATAACCTAACCGATATATATCACCTGGTAAAAATAATACTTTACTCTTTGCTTGCCGCTTTACCGCAACAACAAATATTGAGATTGAATCTGAAGGAGAAGTTATTCAATGTTCCATGATGATGGACTTGGGACCTTATAGTATCAATGAATCTCTCAATAAGGAAGTGTGGTTGAAGGCTGTGACACCCCAAAATAATTCGGTAATTAAATAATTATGATTTTTAAATTATTAAATTAATTTAGAACATAATTTATTAATATATTGAATTATTAAGATTAAATGATGGAATTAATTGGGGAAGAGAAGTAATATTTATTTTATTTATGATTAAAAAGGAATAAAAAGGAATAAAATAAGGAAAGAAGGAAAATAGAATCATTTTGGAGAAAACAAGATCGTGAAGTGAGAAGAAAAGAAGGAAGAAGACCTAGAAGTGTCAGAATTCGAAGAACCCATAAGGTAAGGGGTGATTTCGATTGATTATTACTTATTATAGGTTTTGATTTTAATATTATAGATCATAGAATGTTAGGAAATTTCGGTTTAGGAATTCCTAGGTTTCCATGGATGTATACCTATCTGTGTCGGATTGTGTCAGAATATAGGTTGGAATCGATTAAGGTGTCAGTTATTGAATAGAAATGATGGAAATATGTTGTTTGATGTGATAATAATGCAAATTGGATGTGTTTTAGTGTTTTCCATGTTGGAATTCGTATGGGTATGTGTGGATTGGGTTTAGAATGGAAGAATGCCGTCAAAAATGCATAAAATGACTTTTTGGTACGTGGGAACCGGTTCCCAGTGGGGAGGAACCGGGTTCCACTTTGAAAAATTTATAAAAACTTGAAAAATACACTCAGGAACCGGTTCTTGTATGGGTAGGAACCGGGTTCCCATACATTTTTCCAGAAGCGTGTTTTTGAACTTCTGCAGGAACCGGTTCTTGTATATGTAGGAACCGGATTCTGCTTATTTTTTTTTTAAAAAAATTTTAAAACTTCAAAAATTCATAACTTTCAAATCATAAGTCCGTTTTGAGCGCCGTTTTGGACGTTATTTCCTAAATTTAATGCTCTACCTTATGAAATGAAAATATTTTAGAAAACTTGAAATTATTTTGGAAAGGAGTCGAATTTCTAAATAAATGATTATTACTGACACATAATGATGTATGTGTATTAGAGGACCTTTGGTGGTGGGGATACTGATAATGTGTAGATGTAATAGTATGTTTATGCTGATGTTAGATGTATGCATGATTGGTTGATATATCATGTTGATTTGTTTGTATGTTTATGCTGATGTTAGATGTATGCATGATTGGTTGATATATCATGTTGATTGTTGTGATTCAGTTATGTTAAATGAATGTATACATAGACTGATTGATGTTGCATGCTAGTGATGTGCGTGCATTTGCATTGTTTGGTGAAGTTAATTCCCATTGTGCGGAATTTGACTTGGATTGCCGATAACCGATACCCGAGTGAGGATGGGTGGTTAGGCTGGATTCGTGTCCGGGTGGTTATGGACGAATCAATGGAACTGTATCCGGTTGATGATGGATCAGTGTTGGGTGACTTGGTCACGTGTCGGTACCGCATGCATTGAGTCTACGTTGTATTTGTATGAAGTGGTAACATGTTAGGATGTCTTCCAGTGTTACTCTTCTTTGATTGTTATGATTATGCATGATGAATGTGGTTGTGTGTGTGAATCTAAATTTATGTTAAGTGGGTGAAATAATATGCTTGTGATATATTATTGATTGAAAGACTTATAATATGCTTTAATTATGAGAAGTCTCACCCTTACTTTACCATTTCAGATTAAGGTTAGCAGCTGAAGAGTCGGTGAGGATGGCTCTAGAGCTTATCGTTTAGTCCGCGTGTCAGTGTCATGCTCTGATTAGATTGTAACACTGGGGAACGTTAGATGAGGAATTAGACATTTGTTTATTGTTTAATTAAAATTTTTGTTGGGAATACAATGATTGAATTATTCCGTTTTGGTGATGATATTTTCCTGTAAGACATGGTCTTAATTTGGTGAATTATTAAAATGTTGATCCTCGAGTAGCATAGCTCTTGTTTGAATGAAATTTGTTTTATTTATTAATTGTGACATCCCCGATTTTGTTAACTCGATTAAAGATGATCTAGATATTAATTTAATTGATATATTCGGGTATTTAGTTGGGGTGTTACAAAGGCCATAATGGAAGAACTTGAGGCAATTGAAATAAACAAGATGTGAGAGTTAACTATGTTGCCCAATAATAAGAAAGTCATCGGTGTGAGATGGGTTTTCAAGATAAAGCTGATGTCAAATGGGTCAATTACAAAGCACAAAGCGATGTTAGTTGCTAGAGGATTTCTAAACTGGTTTAGAATACTTTGAAGTGTTTGATCATGTAGCTAGACATGAAACAATTTGATTGGTGATTGCTATAGCTGCAAATAGGAATTGGCCTCTGATACATTTAGATGTGAAATCAGCTTTTTTAAATGGACATATGTAATAGGAAGTCTATGTGTCACAACCTTCTGGATTTGTGAAAAATAATAAGGAAATTGAGAGGATCTTCAGAGTGATTGACTGTGCAGAGGGGCTAAAGGTGAGATATGGAACTCATGTTACGAGGAAGTCGATGGTGGGTTGCTACCGAACCGAACGGAAGAAGATGGCGTTGCGACTTACGTGTTCGGAGAGATTTTCTGAGGAGGTATTTTCCTGAGGATATCAGGGGTAAGAAGGAGATTGAGTTTCGGGAGCTCAAGCAGGGTAATAAGACTGTCAGTGAGTATGCTTCGAAGTTTACTGAGTTAGCGAAGTATTATGCTCATTACCCTAACGATGCAGATGGAGAATTTTCCAAATGTATCAAGTTTGAGAATGGTCTTCATGATGAAATTAAGGTATTTATCGCAGATTCAAGATTTTCCGATCCGTTGATGCAGTAGGATTCTAGAGGAGGATCTTGCTAACACTAAGTCGAATGCTCGAGGGTATGTTGATAGGAAAGGTAAGCAATAGATGGATCGTGGTAAGCCTTATGATAGGAATAATCAGAGATCCAGTGGTTGGAAGAAGTCCGGTGGAGGAGATTCTAGTTCTTCCGTTAAATGCTACAAGTGTGGTGAGACAGGACATCGCATGGTGGACTGTAAGAGCAATGATAAGAAGTGTTTCAAGTGTGGAAAGTTCGGCCATGTGCCAATGACTGCAGAGTGAAAGTGGTGACTTGCTACAACTGTGGTGAAGAGGGTCATACTCGTCCTCAGTGCACAAAACCCAAGAAAGAGCAAGCTGGTGGTAAAGTGTTTGCATTGTCTGGGTCAGAAACTAAACCAGATGATCGGCTGATTAAAGGTACATGTTTTATTAATGGCATACCTTTGATTGCGATTATTGATACTAGAGCTACGCATTCTTTTATTGCGTTAGATTGTGCTAAGAGATTGAATTTGGAAATTTCTAATATGGATGGAAGTATGGTTATTGATACTCTGCGTCGGGTTCGACTACTTGTATGTTTGTAGGAATTGTCTGTTGTGATTTTTGATAGGGGTTTCGGTATGGATTTAGTGTGCCTACCGCTAGAACAACTTGATATCATCCTTGAATGAATGGTTGGAATTCAACCAGTTCATATCAACTGCTTTGAGAAGACGGTCATTTTCCCCAAGAGGTTAAGGTCGAAAGTGAGATTATGTCGAAAGCGATGAACCTAGCGTGAAAGATGGTGCGGTGGTGTTTATGTTGTATTCCGCGATAGCGAAGGAAAGGCAAAGAGTGATGGATTGCGTGGTGAATGAATTTCCAGGTGTTTCGGAAGACGTTAGTGAATTGCCACCGAGAGAGGTAGAATTTACTATAGATTTGATTCACGAACTAGTCCGGTGTCGATGGCGCCTTATCGCATGTCGGCATCTGAATTAGCTGAACTGAAGAAGCAGTTAGAAGAATTGCTGGAGAAGAAGTTTATTCGTCCGAGTGTTTCGCCGTGGGTGCTCCGGTGTTATTGGTTAAGAAGAAGGAAGGTTCAATGAGGTTATGTGTTGACTACCGACGTTGAATAAAGTTACAATCAAGAATCGTATCCTTTGCCGAGGATTGATGATTTGATGGATCACTCGTTGGAGCGTGTGTTTAGTAAGATTGATCTGAGATCTGGATATCATCAGATTCGTGTGAAGTCAGAGGATATTCAGAAAACTGCATTTAGAACGAGGTATGGACATTATGAATATTCCGTTATGCCGTTTGGAGTTACTAATGCACCTGGTGTTTTCATGGAGTATATGAACAGGATATTTCATCCGTATCTTGACAAGTTCGTAGTAGTGTTCATCGATGATATTCTGATTTATTCGAAAAGCGATGAGGAGCATGCAGAACATCTCAGAGTTGTGTTGGAATTGTTGAAAGAAAAGAAGCTTTATGCGAAGTTGTCCAAGTGTGAATTCTGGTTAGAGGAGGTGAGTTTTCTTGGGCATGTAATTTCCAAGAATGGAATTGCTGTTGATCCTACGAAGGTAGCGGTATCTCGTGGGAAGCGCAAGAATGCTTC
This sequence comes from Vicia sativa, assembly GCA_021764765.1. Classification (NCBI taxonomy): domain Eukaryota; kingdom Viridiplantae; phylum Streptophyta; class Magnoliopsida; order Fabales; family Fabaceae; genus Vicia; species Vicia sativa. The sequence goes on from CM038793.1 coordinate 246,955,611, forward strand.
GAGATCCGTAGTTTTCTGGTCTCTGCAGTTATTACCGAAGTTTATTGAGGGTTTTCCAAACTAGCGTTACCATTGACTAAGTTGACGGAAGGGTCGGTGTTTGTTTGGGATGTTGAATGTGAGAAAGGATTTCAAGAGTCAAGAGGAGGTCAAGTGCTCGATCTTGATTTTGCCGATCCGACTAAGTCTTTTGTGGTGTATTGTGACGCATCATTAATGGGATTAGGTGGTGTGTTGATGCAAGATAAGGTGTTGTGGCTTATGCTTCACGACAATTGAAAGTGCATGAAAGGAATTATCCGACTCATGATTTGGAGTTAGCGTCGATTTGTTTTGAAGTTGTGGAGACACTATTTATATGGTTCTCGGTTTGAGGTATTCGATCATAAGAGTATGAGGTATCTCTTTGATCGAAAGAGTGAACATGAGGCAGAAGATGGTTAGAATTCTTAAAGGATTACGATTTCGGTTTGAATTACCATCCCGGTAAAGCAAACGAGTTGGATGCTTTGAGTAGGAAGTCCTTGCATATGTCGATGTTGATGGTCCATGAGTTAGATTTGGTTGAGCGGTTTAGAGACCTAAGTTTGGTTTGTGAAACTACTCGAATAGTGTGAAATTGGGCATGTGAAGTCGACTAGTGGTATTCGGAAGAGATTAGAAATGGATGAACGATGTTGGTTTAGTTGATAAGTTGACATTGATCAACCAAGGTCAAGGAGGCGAGTTCCGAATTGACGAGAATGGTGTTATGAGATTTGGTGATCGGGTGTGTGTCCCGGATGTTGCGGAGATCGAAGAAGAGCATTTTAGAGGAAGGGCATCGTGGCGGGTTGAGTATTCATCCGGTGCTACTAAATGTACCATGATCCGAAAAGTTGTTTTGGTGGCCGGAATGAAAAGGAAATCGAGTTTGTGTATGCTTGTTTGGTTTGTCAGAAGTCGAAAATCGAACATCAGAAACCGTCAGGATTGATGGAGCCATTATTTGTTCCAGAATGGAAGTGGGATGAAATCTCTATGGATTTTGTGTCTGGTTTGCCAAGAACAGCAAAAAACTGTGACTCTATCTGGGTTATTGTGGATAGGTTGACGAAATCCGCTTATTTTATTCCGATAAGAATGGATTATCCGATGGAGAGGTTGGCAGAATTGTATGTCGAGAAGATTGTGAGTTTGCACGCTATACCTTCTAGTATTGTGTCGGATCGAGAAGTCTTGGGTACCAAGTTGCGTTTAAGTTCCGCTTATCATCCACAGACAGATGGTCAGACGGAAAGAACGATTCAGTTGTTGGAAGATTTGCTGAGAGCTTGTGTGTTAAAGAAGGGTGGAGCTTGGGATAGTTATCTACCATTGATTGAGTTTACCTACAACAATAGCTTTCACTCGAGCATTGGTATGACACCGTTTGAGGCATTGTATGGTAGGAGGTGTCGGACACCATTGTGTTGGTATGAAACTGGAGAGAGTGCTGTGATTGGACCGTAGATTGCGTGCAGACGGAAAAGATTAAGATGATTCAGAGAAGATGAGAACTTCTAGTCGCCGAAAAGTTATCATGATAAGAGGAGGAAAGACCTTGAGTTTAGTGAAGGAGAACATGTGTTTATGCGAGTTACTTCGATGACTGGTCTTGGTCGAGCTTTGAAGTCAAAGAAGTTGACTCCACGATTTATTGGTCCTTTTCAGATTACCAAGAGAGTTGGGAAGGTTGCATATCAGATTGCTTTGCCGCCGTCACTTGCGAATCTGCATGATGTTTTTCATGTATCTCAACTGAGGAAGTACATTGCTGATCCGTCTCATGAGATTCGGGTAGATGATATACAGGTACGAGAAAATTTGACTGTGGAGGCGATACCTGTGAGAATTGAGGATCGGAAGTTGAAACAGTTGCGAGGCAAAGAGATTGCATTGGTGAGAGTGGCTTGGGGAGGACCAGTTGATGGAAATGTCACTTGGGAACTGGAGAGTCAGATGAAGGACTCCTATCCCGAACTATTCGTCTGAGGTATGTTTTCGAGGACGAAAACTCTTTTAAGTTAAGGGGAGTTGTGACACCCCAAAATAATTCGGTAATTAAATAATTATGATTTTTAAATTATTAAATTAATTTAGAACATAATTTATTAATATATTGAATTATTAAGATTAAATGATGGAATTAATTGGGGAAGAGAAGTAATATTTATTTTATTTATGATTAAAAAGGAATAAAATAAGGAAAGAAGGAAAATAGAATCATTTTTGGAGAAAACAAGATACGTGAAGTGAGAAGAGGAGAAAAGAAGGAAGAAGACCTAGAAGTGTCAGAATTCGAAGAACCCATAAGGTAAGGGGTGATTTCGATTGATTATTGCTTATTATAGGTTTTGATTTTAATATTATAGATCATAGAATGTTAGCAAATTTCGGTTTAGGAATTCCTAGGTTTTCATGGATGTATACCTATCTGTGTCGGATTGTGTCAGAATATAGGTTGGAATCGATTAAGGTGTCAGTTATTGAATAGAAATGATGGAAATATGTTGTTTGATGTGATAATGATGCAAATTGGATGTGTTTTAGTGTTTTCCATGTTGGAATTCGTATGGGTATGTGTGGATTGGGTTTAGAATGGAAGAATGCTGTCAAAAATGCAGAAAATGACTTTTGGTACGTGGGAACCGGTTCTGGGGAGGAACCGGTTCCACTTTGAAAAATTTATAAAACTTGAAAATACACTCAGAACCGGTTCTTGTATGGGTAGGAACCGGTTCCCATACATTTTCCCGTGTTTTGAACCTGCAGAACCGGTTCTTGTATATGTAGGAACCGGATTCGCTTTTTTTTAAAAATTTTAAAACTTCAAAATTCATAACTTTCAAATCGTAAGTCCGTTTTGAGCCTTTTGGACGTTATTTCCTAAATTTAATGCTCTACCTTATGAAATGAAAATATTTTAGAAAACTTGAAATTATTTTGGAAAGGAGTCGAATTTCAAATAAATGATTATTCTTGACACATAATGATGTATGTATTAGAGGACCTTGGTGGTGGGGATACTGATAATGTGTAGATGTAATAGTATATTTATGCTGATGTTAGATGTATGCATGATTGGTTGATATATCATGTTGATTGGTTTGCATGTTTATGCTGATGTTAGATGTATGCATGATTGGTTGATATATCATGTTGATTGTTGTGATTCAGTTATGTTAAATGAATGTATACATAGGCGATTGATGTTGCATGCTAGTGATGTGCGTGCATTTGCATTGTTTGGTGAAGTTAATTCCCATTGTGCGGAATTTGACTTGGATTGCCGATAACCGATACCCGAGTGAGGATGGGTGGTTAGGCTGGATTCGTGTCCGGGTGGTTATGGACGAATCGATGGAACTGTATCCGGTTGATGATGGATCGGTGTTGGGTGACTTGGTCACGTGTCCCGCATGCATTGAGTCGCATTGTATTTGTATGAAGTGGTAACATGTTAGGATGTCTTCCATGTTACTCTTCTTTGATTGTTATGATTATGCATGATGAATGTGGTTGTGTGTGAATCAATTTATGTTAAGTGGGTGAAATAATATGCTTGTGATATATTATTGATTGAAAGACTTATAATATGCTTTAATTATGAGAAGTCTCACCCTTACTTTACCATTTCGATTAAGGTTAGCGGTTGAAGAGTCGGTGAGGATGGCTCTAGAGCTTATCGTTTAGTCCGCGTGTCAGTGTCATGCTCTGATTAGATTGTAACACTGGGGAACGTTAGATGAGGAATTAGACATTGGTTTATTGTTTAATTAAATTTTTTGTTGGGAATACAATGATTGAATTATTCCGTTTTTGGTGATGATATTTTCCGCTGTGTAAGACATGGTATTAATTTGACTGAATTATTGAAAATGTTGATCCTCAGTGTAGCATGGCTACTGTTTGAATGAAATTTGTTTTATTTATTAATTGAGACATCCCTGATTTCCGTGTTAACTCTGATTAAAAGATGATCTAGATATTAATTTAATTGATATATTCGGGGTATTTAGTTGGGGTGTTACAAAGGCCATAATGGAAGAACTTGAGGCAATTGAAATAAACAAGATGTGAGAGTTAACTATGTTGCCCAATAATAAGAAAGTCATCGGTGTGAGATGGGTTTTCAAGATAAAGCTGATGTCAAATGGGTCAATTACAAAGCACAAAGCGATGTTAGTTGCTAGAGGATTTCTACAGAAATCTGGTTTAGAATACTTTGAAGTGTTTGATCATGTAGCTAGACATGAAACAATTTGATTGGTGATTGCTATAGCTGCAAATAGGAATTGGCCTCTGATACATTTAGATGTGAAATCAGCTTTTTTAAATGGACATATGTAATAGGAAGTCTATGTGTCACAACCTTCTGGATTTGTGAAAAATAATAAGGAATGGATGGTGTACAAGTCGTATAAATCCTTGTATGGGCTTAAACAAGCTCCAAGAGCTTGCAATTTGAAAATTGATTCATTTTTCAAGCTTCATGGATTTAAAAATGTGAGATGAAGTATGGTGTGTATGTTCAACATACCTCTGATGTCAATGCGATTCTAGTGTGTCTTTATGTTGATGACATATTGTTGAAAGGGAGTTGTACTTCTAAGATGAACAAGTAAAAGAAGGTGTTGATGAATGCATTTGAGATGTCTGACCTTGGAAATATAATATATTTTTTTAGAACGGAGATTTTGCACTCTTAAAACGGAATCATTATGCACCTACTTAAGTATGAACTTGAGCTTCTAAAGATATTTGAGTTGATGAATTGCAAATCTGCAGTTACACCTTCAAAAACAAACCATAAGATAGAGTATGATTCTGATGATGAAGATGTAGATGCTACAACTTTTAAACAATTGGTTGACTCACTGAGATATCTATGCAATACCATGACTAAACTTTTTTATGCAATTGGAATGGTTATTAGGTTTATGAGCAAATCAAAGTGGTCACATTACCAAGCTTCTGTTAGGATATTAAAGTATGTGAAAGGGAATTTGAAGCATGTCAATTTGTTTCCATATGCAGGATCTGATGATGGTGAGTTGATATGTTATTCAGACTCTTATTGGTATGGAGACATATTTGATAGAAGAAATACAACATGATACTTGTTTAAGTATATGGACCCCCCCATTTCTTGGTATTCCAAAAAGTAACTTGTGGTTGCATTATCAACTTGTGAGGCAAAATACATAGCCGATGCTTTATCAGCTTATCAAGCTGTTTGGCTGATGAATTTGCTATAGGAATTGAAGTTCAAAGTGAGCAAACCTGTCAAAATAATGATTGTAACAAATATGTCATAAGTCTGGTTAAGAACCTAGTGTTGCATGGGAGAAGCAAGCATATTGAAACAGAGTTCCATTTTCAAAGAAATCAAGTTCATAATAGAATGATAGAAGTTGTTCACTATAAGAATCAAAAGCAACTTGCATATGTGCTAACCAAGGCGATCATAATTGAACACTTCATTAATTTGAGGGATGGAATTGCTGTTGTTGATTTTTAAACCTAAATATGGATTAAGGAATAGTGTTTAAATGTAATCCAAATTCAAGATAGTCTTAGTTTCATTTGCATCAGAGTTTAGTTTGGTTATCATTTACATTTGGGTGTTAGTATATAAACCTACTCGTAGTTACATTTGTAACATAATTCAGTTTTTACATTTGAAAGAAAAGTTTGTTACGTCTCTCTCTCTCTCTCTCTCTCTCATCTTCATCTTGTACTTCAACGGAGGTGTAAAATCCAACATAAATGAGATATTCTTAACATATATTAGTGCAGACGAGTTTATGTGGAAACTATATGTTTATAAAAATATGTACAAGAATTGTTATATTTAATTATATGTTGTAGTGTAATTTTTTGAAGTTTCTTTTAATAATATTTTTTTGAATGATCCACGTTAGAGAATATCAACTCTTAAGTCAACTTATATTTTTGATATATGGACACATATGAGAAAAACATGTATTTATGAACTTCATACATATTTTTTCATTTGTGAAATCGGAATTAGAGATGGGACTTACAATCCTAAACAAAATACTTAATTATGAAAATATATGTTATTACAATAAACACGTCTTTATACAATTTGCATTTGACATTTTTTGTTTCATATCATTAGGGACCGTAATTTTTTCATTAAGAATTGAAATGCTCATGCATAACAACCTTATGTTTAAAATAATATGAATGATGTTTTTGAGAAAATTGAGTTTGCAATCTAAAATAAAGCAACGATGCATTTTATTATCCGCTTACTTCTATTTTGGATCATCTTAATCTCAGAGCAAAAGCCTCAATTAATGGGTTCCTTGGATGTTTGGAAATGTGATGTTTGGGTTTTGAGATTCATATTTAAAGTCTTTTTGAGTATGGAAGGAGGATCTATTTGAGACTTTTCTCACTCTTATCACATGTATAGTTAGACGTGATAGGGTGGATATTTGAGTTTGGAAGCTAAACCCGACTAAGGGGTTTCCAATTTGCCCGACTTATGGTAGCATAATGGCTCTGGAAGGGGTCATGAGAGATATGTCTGAGAGGGCCGTGAAGGAATTGTCTAAGGTTTGGAAGAGTTGAGCATCATTTAAAGTTGTGATATTCTCTTGGTGCAGTTGATTCAAAATAGACTGTTGACTAGGCAAAATCTTCTTAGGCATCAAATAATGTCAGGTCTTAATGTTGGGGAGTGTGTTGTGTGTGTTGTGCATGTGGAGATAACAAATTATCTCTTTATTTTGTGTGATGTAACTTCTAACATTTGGTATAGATTTTTTTCAAAGGATAGGGTGACCAAGAGCTTTTCCTTGCTCGAACTTAAGAGTTTTTGAGTTTTTCCAGGGTTTTGTGTATGGGAAATATGTGCCTTTAGGCATAATTTTGATTTGACATTGTGTGGATGGATAAAGGCACATATTTCCCATACACAAAACCATAATCTTGTTTTTTGAAAAAAATAATAATAAAATTTCTGAAAAAATTATGCGATGGATAAATGGATGGATAAAAATAATCAATTAATCCATTACAATCCATTAAAACTTTCTTAAATATATCCAATCTAATCCATTCATTAAAAATAAAATCCATCTAATCCATCCATTAACAATATTTTAATGGATGGATATCCATCCATAAAAAAATTATTTATTTTTGGTTTTATAAAAAAATATAATTTCAATTTTTTTTTTGAAAAAAATAAAATATTTTAGTTTTTTTTTTCAGGGAAAAAAATTAATTTTCAGTTTTTTTTCGAAAATGTAATTTTATTTTTCAAATTTTTCCCGAAAAAAAATATTTTTTCAGTTTTTTTTAAAATTCTTTTATTTTTTCGGATTTTCTTTTTCCAAAAAAAAAAGTTCCAATTTTTTTGGGGAAAAAAAGTTCATTTATTTTAATTTTTGAAATAAAAATTAGTTTCACTTTTTTTCTAAGAATATAATTTTTTCAGAAATTTTATTATTATTTTTTTCAAAAAACAAGATTTCCAGTTTTTATTTAATATTTTTTTTTAAAAAATCCCAGTTTTTCTAAGAAATAAATTTATTTTTTCAGTTTTTTTTTCTAAAAAATAATTTTTTTAATTTTTTTTTAAATATAATTTTTTATTAATTAAAAAAATAGATTTATTAGATTTAAAGAGTAATTCATTGGATCATAAAAATATAGCGGATGAATTTGATCAATTCATATATATAAATGAATGGATTGGACCAATCCGTTTACTTATTTTTATTTGGTGGATAGATTTTTTAGTGGATGGATTAGATGAATTTTGTCTTAGTGGATTCAATTGCCACCCATAGGTATGCACTATTAGTAAATTGTAGAATAAAGTTAGTTTTTGCAAAAAAGGTTTGACGGTTAATCATTAGATGTCTATGATAATTAGCTTGGTGTAAAAGTGGATTCAGACTCATGTTTCAGGTTTCTTTTTCTCTAGTTAACTACGAGTGGTACCCGCTCAAGTGGCTAAGCATTTAAGGGTGTGCTAGGTGGCTAGTTGCCCTCTTTTTATTTTGAACATGTGGAGATATCTACATTCTTCTAGCTTGCTCTACTTGAATTCTGCGAGACAGAAGATTGAGAGTCGATTTCTATTTTTCTTGTGAGGTGGTTCAAATATAGTTTAAAAATATTTTCCTTGTGAGGTGGTTGGATTCCTCTTTAGATTTTAATCGGAGTTATATTGTTGTTGCTATGTAGTACTCTTAATTTTATTTGTATTCTCGTTCACTTTTAGTTGTTTTATTTGACTCGAATTTCGCTATTAAAAAAATTAAATTATTAAGAATTATAAAATTAAAATAATATATGTTAATTACATCTCATTATATTAGGGATGTTCATAACTAAACGGACTCAATATAAAATAGCAAAATTGAATAAAAATCAAACTGAAACTGTATTTAGTTCGGATGTGTTTGGATCATTTTTTAACAAAATCATGCGGTTCAGTTCCGTTTACAATTTTTATTTTACAAACTAAATCAAACCAAAACAAACTAAACTGCATTATGTTATAATCTAAACTTTATTTAACGCACATTCAACTTATACTCAAACCTTTTATGTCTTAGTCTTAGAATTACGAATTATTTTATCTTCCTCACACTTAAAGTTTCAATTTAAGTCTTCTCAAATCTCTCATAACGGTATCACATCTTCTTCTAATCTTCTTTTCCAAGTACATATCATCTCTTATTCTCTAGTCTTTAATCTCTTATATTCTTTCTTTTTCATCTTATTATTTTTACTCTACGGTTCTCTCTTTCAATTACGCTTTAAATGCATATTTTCTTCTCCAATATCTCCTCTCTTATGCTCTTTCTTTTTTATCTTCTATAATCTTTCATCTCCTCTGTTTTTCTATTTTGTTATAATATTTTTGATATTGTTTTATGCTACTATTTTATATTTTTTGTTCCACTTTTCTCTAATATCATTTTTGTATATTAAATAAAAAGTTATTGTTCGAATATGGTAAATTTTGTTGTTATTTGATAATGTATGAATTACTAAATATAAAGTTATGTTGTCATCTATATGTGTATGTATGACTCAATATTTTTTTTATAAAAACAAATCTATTTAAATTGTATTGATTTGGTTTTATTTTTAAGGCAAAAGCGATATATATATACTATTTGCAGAAATAATCTTTAATCCGTGAATTTTATTTTTTTAAAATTTTAAATATGATTTTATTGCACGTATTTTATCTAATTATAATATCTTAACATGTGTCATAAGGGTAAATGTTAGCATGACCCTATTTTTCAAAGTCAACTAAATCAAATTAATCTGCACATTTTTTCTGCTTGCGATTCAAATAATTTTATACGTTAAAATTGCTCAAACTACACCGAAAATATCCCTATATCATATAGATACTTGTAGAAACATGATAGGGTATAAAATTGAACTAGAATTTATGAGGTCATTATCGTCCAATGAAAATAATTATCGAGCCATGCAAAGTTTTAGGTTTTCGGCCGAAAAGGGTTTTGTAGCATATAATTTAAAATAATTACCCTAATCCCTATAGGGTATTTTTGAACTTGGAGAAACGGAACTCCACGTAGGACAATAGAATTGTGTAACCACACTACATTAGTATTTTATAAAAATTCAGATCCCAAAACCCAGCTAGTAAGGGTAGTTAGGTTAGGTTTGTGAAACCACCACATGCAAAAAGTGTCTTTTCTTGCTTAAATCATAGTAGTGTTGTTGTTGACATAGATGCCCCACTTCAAGGAAAATAGACCAATACTCCGAATTGTTTACTTTTCTAACATGCTATTACAAGTTATTTTTCACAATACTAATGGTTTTCTAATATATTTCTCATTCTATCGTTCGTTCAAAAAAAAAAAAAAAAGACAAAGTAAGAATTTCTGTTCATTTAAAGGGCGGAGCCTTTAATTTGTGTAAAACATCCGTCTATTCCGCCACTGTAATGGATGGAGACTTTAATTATTTTATTATTTTTGTACAGGACCGTCACTGCAATGGGCAGAGATTTTTATTATTTTAATATTTAAGTACAGGTTCGCCACTGCAATGGGCGAAGACTTTTATTATTTTAGTATTTAAGTACAGGTCTGTCACTGCAATGGGCGAAGACTTTATTATTTTAATATTTAAGTACAGGTCCGCCACTGCAATGGGCAGAGACTTTTATTTTTTTTTATTTTTGTACAGTTCCGCCACTGTGATGGGTGGAGGCTCTCATTATTTTATTATTTAATAATTTTTGTTGTGATCTATAAATACCATTGATGTTGGATGATCTTCACCACACTTACACACAATTCTTCACTTCTCTCTTAAAAATGTCTTCAACTGACAGAGAGTTTCCAGAGTTTTCATACATGAAAAGAGATGCAACATTGATTTTTCTCCTGTAAAGCCTCCGATGAAGATCAAACTTCTTAACACGCAGAGATTGGAGCAGCTCCATAGGCACTTGGCGGGATGGTTGGGGGAAGAAATGACGGAAGATGAGAAGATCCAAAAGATTGAGAGACTAGTTCTGGAACCCGACATAAACAGACCAACTCGTTCTTTGAGACATGTTCACAACGATGCATGTGTCCTTATGATGATGGGATCAGCTGAGATTGTGTTGTTGATTGTAGTATCCTAGAGATGTTTTGGTGTCTGTCTGAAGTTGATGATGATGTTTAGGTAAACTGTTGTTGTCAAAGATTTATGTCTGTTTAAGTATTTAATTTATGTGTGTGTTTTGAACTTGCTGATGTTGTTTAGGTTAAATTTTGTTGTTACTTATTAAAGTTTGTTCAAGTATCTAATTTATGTGTTGTGTTATGGATGTATTATTTATATTAAATGCAAAAGTACTAGTGGATGAAACACTTAATTTCTTGATGTCATTATATAATACAACTTAGAAGCATGAAAAAAAACTAATTGTTACTAGTTCCTACATTTGGGCATCGTGTTCGATTGTGTCCTGGGAGACGACACAATGCACATTTTCTCTCCAATTTATCAAAGTTGTCCATTTTTGTTGTAATACGGGTGCTTACTGGACGACCTTTTGTATTGCGCCTCATGATTGGGTTATGGCAAATTTGGTCTCCCTCATAAGTGGGTCTAACGGTAGAACTGGAAAACAAGTGCTGTAAACCCCAAATAGGTTAGGCACCTTGTAAATGTCAGCCAATAGAAGATATGCGTCACTACGCACCACAAAACATGCAACGATAACATGTGAACAAGGGAGGCGATATGCTTGAAAATTTCCGCAGTCACACCAACGATTGCTCAAGTTGACCTTGTAACATCCCATAAGCTTCCCCTCACCGTGGTCAATGGTTTCCTTCACACTTAAAGTGTTATTATTGTAGTAAAAAACGCTAACCCGATGCATGGAGGATTTGGATGTTTCGTGTTTCATGACCTTCACGCATTGCTCTGTAAATGATTGGCCAGAATCCAAAATTGCACTCCACATTGCACCCCTTTTAGCAAAGAGTGTTCCCATCCTATAGTACGTTGCTTGTACCATTTCTGTGATGGGCAAATTACAAGTGCCTTTGAATACAAAATTCATTGACTCGACAAGGTTCGTTGTCATGTGCCCCTAGCGACGACCCTCATCAAATGCCCTCGTCCATTTTTCAACTGGAATTTTTTCTATCCACGCCAAAGCATCGGGGTTAGCCATGCCAATCTTTTGACGATAATACCTAAACGTTGGTTGGTTTAACGCATACCCTATATGGTTTAAGAAAAACTGTGTTAACATTATGGTGTACTAATAATGTTACATAAAACGTGTATAAAATAGACTTACCCATGTTGATCATTGTTCTCTAGAGGCTTCGGTCCTTGATTTCGTTAACAAAATTCTACGCGATATGTCTGATACAATAAACATGGACAGATGGAGGATTATGCCAACCATTTTTAGGATTTTTGTATGCGCTTTCGATAGATGCGTGTCTATCGAAAATCAAACACAGATCAGGTTGGGGAGATACATGAATTCTCAAGTTCTTTAGAAAGAACCCTCAATCGTCCGCCGTCTCACCTTCCACAATGGCAAAGGCAACTGGGAAAATATTACTATTTCCATCTTGTGCTACCGCCATTAGTAGCGTACCCTTGTATTTACCATATAATCATGTACCATCAATCTGCAGTATAGACTTGCAATATGCAAAACCTCGTATGCATGGCTGAAATGCCCAAAATAGTCGATGTAATATTTGTTTTCCTGCAACAAGAGTTCTGTCATCTGTATACATCGGAAGTGTTTGCATATCTATCACTGTACCTGGAACAAAAGCTTGAAGTGATAACAAGTAATTTGGAAGATCGTTGTAAGACTTTTCCCTATTTCCCTAAACTTGTTCGATTGCCTTATACCTTGCAATTCATGCTTTCCTGTAAGTGGGAGTGTATCTAAATATAGAAACAATTTCATTAACACGTACGCTCACCTTGATAGAGGGATCTTGTTCAACCAGAGGCATTAATCGACCACTCACCAAACGAGATCTAAGTTGTCGATGATCTTGATAAAAGATAGTTGTTGAACAACTGTGTAGGGGGTCCAAGATTCCTATCTCCCATAGCTCGCTCCTTTTCCTATACGATGCCACCAAACGAAATTTGCAACCACTATGCTTACAACGGATTTGATATCTCTTCGTGTTAGAAACTGATACCTTGAAATCAACAACGTGTTTCATGTGATACTTGGATATCGCAAGCATACAGTCAAATTTGGTTATGAGTTGGTTACCAACAGCTATGTCATCCTCTAGAGGAAGAAGAGGATTGTGAGGCCATTCAAATGATGAATCGTCGCCACTAGTTCCCAAAGTAGTCATGTGGGCATGTGGAAAATATACATTATCAAATGGAATGTGTTGTTCATTCATGTTGACCGCATCTGCCTCGTCACCATCTTCTTCTTCAAATAAGGTAGCGAACATTTCATCAACCTGCGCCTCAGACTCTTTTTCTTCATCATCGTCACCAACGTCTTCGTTTGGAATTATGGAGATTGGTTCAACTACAGTAGGGTTGTTGATTTGTAATTTGATGTATAAATCAATCGCATACAACCCATATAATTCATGGTTGTAAAACATTGTTTCCACGTCATCATCGTCGTAGACTTTCAACGTAACATACTTCACGTTGTTATCACCGAAATGAACAACATTTTGATATATAATTTGTAAGACATCTCTAGATTGCATCCTTGTTTGAATCGTCTCCTTCAGGTATATAAACTTAGAATTTCTTTGCAGTATGAATCGAAAAACATCGGTATTGTCGAATACAATGCCCATATCATTGGAGACAAGGATCTCTCCATTGTAATGAGCATCAACCACATAATGAGGTGTTTGAGACATTGTAAATTTTTTTGTGAACAAATATTTGAGTTTGAGTTGATAAAACATACATGCATGAAGTGATACATTTATATGATACAAGTTTTGTTTTTTCACAATTAAACTATTTCGTAGTCTACTTGACCAGTCAATGGTCAAGATTCTCTCAATAAAGGATCTGCCCTTTGCAGGTGCGGAGGTATTAACTTCCAAAACCCACCACCCAATGTTCCTTTACGTGGCAGAAAAAAGATACATCACGACCCATCCCTAATGTGGAGTATCAGGAAAAAGGCACATCACCGTCCATTACTCTTGTGGTGTGTCAGGGGAAAGCTACATCGTCGCCCATCCCTAGTGCGGAGGTATTGAATGACCAATGCTTGCAAGGTTCCCACGTACAACATAACATGCATGCATAATTTATATTTTCCAATCATATCACAACTCTATTAAATTTTTCCCAACCATCTCCTAACTACATTTAATTTTTATCTATCCATACCATTCTATTTTCTTCTATAAATACCATCCAAATATCCATATATTCTACACCATATCATCAATCCTCAACTCTTTCTCTTCATATATTCTACCCAATATTCTCATTCATCCATTCTTTCTCTTCATATACGCATAGTGGCTTTGCTACATTATGGAGAAAATCATCGATGAACATTGACAAATATAATGGCAAATGTAAGTGTATTTATATTTGTTCTATGCAAATTGTATATTTTATCTTAGCCATATTCTAATAATTTGTTCTATGTTCATTGTATATTTTACCTTAGCCATATTCTGACTTTAATTATTTTATTTTCTAGGATGAAAAAAAATTTAGGCCTCGTACTCATGCCTACGTGGGCATAGACGACTACATTCATCCGTATTTGATCCAAGCCGGTTTTGGATACGTGTGGAACATAACGTTGTATGGCGTTGATAGAAAGTATATTCTTGCACTGTGTGAAAGATGGAGGCCAGAAACCCACACTTTTCATCTTCCAACTGGTGAAGCCATCGTCACTCTAGAAGATGTTCACATGTTGATGGGTTTACGCATAAACGGTGTGGCGGTGAATGGGAGAACAAATTTGAACTACGCAATAGTTCAAGATCTTTTGGGTGTTGAATTGCCCGAAAGGGCTAGAAAGGGCCAATTCATTAAAATTACTTGGCTAAGAGAAATATACAATGCATTTGACTTAGATGAAAATTCTATCATCGAGCAAATTCATCAAAAAACTAGAATTTATATTTTATTACTTTTTGCTTGTTTATTATTTCCTGACACTAATGGTAATACAATACATCTCATGTAATTACCATTATTATTTGACTTTAATAAAACAACTCAATATAGTTGGGGATCTACAGTTTTAGCGCATCTATACTGAAATTTATGTAGATGTGCTAAAGTGAATACTCATAATTTTGCCGGTTGTTCAACACTACTACAGGCTCGGGAATGGTCAAGGATGCCGAGTCTTGCTCATAGGAATCATAATCCATTTCACTTTCCATACGCAACCAAGTAAGTTGAAACTTCTATATTTTCTAAAACTTTTTTTACTACTTCAATTAATTTACTTCTTAAACTGATTTAATTATTATTTTTTAACTTTTCAGGTGGTCTGCCTATGAGATGGATTACGAGAAGACTCCTCATCATTGTGCATCGGGTTATCGCACTTTCATCGATCATCTCCAAGAAAATGATGTAATTTTTTTCTCAACCAAATTAAATATTACTTTTACTTTATATACTTTGTTAAATTAATATAATTGTTAATATTTTATAACAGTTTACTTGGAGACCCTACCTAGAACTTGAAGATTTAGATCCAACTGATAGTCATGTGTGGAGTTCAAAAACATATCTTATTTGTTTTACCACCGTCGAAATGCATCATACAGATAGGGTGAAACTCCAATTTGGAATTCTTCAAGGCATACCTGATGCTCCAATCTGCATGGAAAACTATCACAAAATCAACTTGACCGACCAATGGTCATTTGGTTCGTAGAAATTTTTTCAGAAGGAAGAGTGTAGTCAATGGAGAGACCATGCAAATAAAGTCTTACAAGGAGAAATCATGTCAAATGAATGTAAACCGACTCAGGATTACATGAATTGGTATAAGTCTATTTCATATTTGTATTTGTCACCACATAACTATTTATTTGATCCTTGTAACCAACCATCATCTTCAAACGTCCAACACACCATACCATCATCAAGCACCTACGCCCAACGCTCATTCATGACCAACCAACAACAATTCCATAACACCCAACTATCTTTCTTCCCAACACAACCATCTTTTACCCAAAGCCAATAATCCCATCAACATACACACTCACCTCATCCATCCCAATGGGGAACCCAACAACAATTTTTAAATTGTTTTCCCGTCTACATCACATAACCTACCAACAACTTCATTAACTCTACAAACCCCACAATACCCCACCTACCAAACACCCAACAACAAATGCATTTTTCCCAACCTCAACATTTTACCACACCCGAATGTTACCAACCCGCAAAACATAGCAAAACGCCAGCCGGTAACCTACCAAATTGGAATTTTGAGGGAACTAGATTAAGTTATGGAAGTGCAGCTGAAACGACCTTTACCAATGAAGACATGATAACGGTATTTTTGATTAATGACAGTGGCGCTGGACCTTTTACTCAACCACAACACGCAGATCCACAACATGCAGAATCACAAAATGCAGAACAACGTCACGATATGCTTCTACAGGCCAACAGACAAACTCCCCATTGTGGAACCACCAACGCTTCACACGCCCGGGTCAAAACCTGCATTAGATTTCAATTGTTTTTCATGTACTCTTTTCTTCTATTTGTTGTCAATGTTGGTTTAAATTAATGAAGTAATATTTTTTTATTTTTAATTGTTTTAATTTTATAATATAAATAAATTACTATTTAATTATTATATAAAAAAATATATATTTAATTATTAATATAGTAATTACTATTTAATTATTTAATTATAATATAAAAAATTACTATTAAATTATAATATAAATAAATTACATAATAATTACTATTTAATTATAATATAAAAAATTATTAAAATATATTATTAAAATAAATTATTAAAATAGATATTAAAATAAATTATATACTTAAATAATAATAACATATACTAAAATAAAACTATTTAATTAAATATAAATAAATTATAAAATTATAAAATCTGAAACGAAAAAAAAAAAACTTTGTAAACAGGCACCCATGCATTGGGCGATCCTTCTTGGCATAATAAAGGCTCCGCCCATTACCCTAACAGAGATTTATGATTTTGAATATAGCCGTCCATTCAGAGGGCAGAAATACTTACTTTTTCAGTTTTTTTGTTTGAACGAATGGTATATTGGGAATTATGGTTGAAATGGATGGTATTATGACATATAATTTCTAATAGAGGGATACAACAGAAAAAAATTCCATTACTCCACCCATTTTTACTCTCAATGTCACTTTAGAGAAATAAATTGTGTTCAATTTTATTCAATAATACGTTCTTAATATTAAAATGATTAAGACTTTGTTTGACATAAACTCCGTCCCACAATGAGTAATACAATATATCATTTCACACATATTAAAAAAAATATAAAAAAGTAAGAGAGAATAATATTTTTATTATAACACCGCTAATTTATATTGAAAATTATGAAAGTTTAATTGATTAGAGGATATAATTGAAAAAGATATATTGAAAATTGAAATGAGTCATGCATTATAGAATACCATTTTATTTCTTTTGAATCACTCATTGTGGGACGGAGGAAGTATCTGATAACGAGTAATTTATAAACTCATGTAATAATAAAAAATGTATTTAATAATAGTTTTTTTTTATAATTTTATAATTTATTTATAATTTATATTTTTCCGTTTCAAAACGAGTGATTCAATTGACTATTTCATATATTTAAATTTTTTTATTAAAATTCGATCACTCATTATAGAATGGAAGAGTAACTTATTTTGTAGATACTATTTCAAATAACACTTTAATTTATAATTTAGGGTTAAATAAGTTTTTGGTCCCTATAAATATCTCAAATTTTGTTTTTAGACCCTCTAAAATTTTCCTTTAAAGAATGGTCCTCCTAAAAATTTAAATTTTAACTTTTGGTCCTCCGTGGAAAAATCATAGCTAAAATGATCTATAATTCCGTCTCTAAATAAAAAACCGTCGTAAAAATTGTCTCTAAATAAAAAACCGTCGCTAAAGTTGTCGTAAAAATCGTCGCTAAATTGCAGGAGGGACCAAATGTTAAAATTTAAATTTTTAGGAGGACCATTCTTTAAAGAAAAATTTTAGAGGGACTAAAAACAAAATTTGATATATTTATAGGGACCAAAAACTTATTTAACCTTATAATTTATAATTTATTCTTCAAGTTTTATCTTTATTATTTTAGTTAAAATATAATTTTATAAGTTAGTAATATAATTTATTTTTATTTAAAATAAAATAATTAAGTATTAAATACAATTAAAAAATATCTTTTATTGTTGAGAATCAAGTTTGAGGAAGAAGTCCCACATTGGTTAGAAAAATGAATATTGAACACTATATAAGTGAGAGAACCCACACACCTATAACCTTAAGGTTTTAGGTGGATATATGGTATGCCTCTCACAAAAGTGTGTCCCTAGTGTATGCTCCCTTCTCGAAATTTTCCCTAACAACAGTCACACCAATTGTTGGGGGAAGATTTAGGAGCATTGATATATAGTGTAGGATTAGGAACATTTGGGAGAAACACACCACTTGTCCCTAAAATCTTAAGATTATATGTGGACTATTGATTGACTTGTATTCCAAAATTTATGTTATTTTATATTTATCAGTTAGTTGAACCGATAATTTTATCAAACACTTCAATTAACTTATCTGTTATCAATCATCGACCATCAATTATAAATTATAGTCTATCAATCATTATTAACCATTAGTTATAAGTTATAAACTATGAACTTATTCAATATTATTTTAACTGATGAGAGTCGGAAAAATAATAGTCTTTAGATCCTATTTATAAAAAAATATTTTTTAAGTTTATTGAATAATTAATATATTTAATTTTATATAATAATTTAAATACATTAATTATTTAATTAATTAAAAAATAAATTTTCAAGAAGAAATATTTATTTTAAAATGGAGAAAATAATTCATAGTCGGTAGTTTAGATATGCTTTAGAGACAATAATATTTGGAAATTTCTTCACCCACCAAGTGGATTTCTCCCACACCCCTGAAAAAACCAAAAATGTCTTTCGTAAGTGCACTTTCGAATTTACCTTGTAGGGTGAATTCGTAAGTGCACTTACAAATTGACCTTTCTGGGTGAATTCGTAAGTGAACTTACGAATTCACCTTATTTTGTACATTTTATTCATTTAAACATGGTTTAACAAATTTAGGAAAAGTTTCGTAAGTGCACTTACGAATTCACCCAGAAAGGCCAATTCGTAAGTGCACTCACGAAACCTTTCCTGAATGTGTTAAATCATGTTTGAAACTATAAGTCGGATTACATTTCTGTTTTCAGAAATTCACTATAAGTTGAATTACATTTTCGTTTTCAGAAAGTCAATTAAGGAGCATTCTATATACGCAAACAATGTAAATATTACTATGTGATAAATATTAAGGAGAAAAATTGTCAGAAATATCAAATTACATAAATTGTTTCGAAAAAATGCGATCAAACAAAATCAAATAAAAAACATAAAGGCTATTGTGTATGCCTAATCCTGACCCCGCGTCCTCCTTTGCATGCGGTAATGCGCTGCACGCTCTGCCTCAGCAACCATCCTCTCCACCAAGGCAACCGCATCGGGTCCTCCCTCATGCACAACCCTATCATCCAACGCTCCCGTCCAAGCTGGCTGATACGGTGACAGATGGGCACTAGATAAATGGCGTGATCATCCTCGACCTGCTCGTTCTCTAAGAGCTCCTCATGTGCTGGCCTCGGTGGACGTCCTTCACCATCCGGTGTCATGAAATAGTGCGACACTCTAAAGAATCATGTCACGTACCCCTCCACACAGTGCCACATATGGGATGCCTGTATCAACCGATACTCCTCTGGCACGAGATGATTCTCCCAATCCTGGAAGACGTCATCTAGAGCCCTCCGTGTCATGATTCTCCCAAACTGGCACATACACCGTTCGGGCATATATCTGACGATCATGTTAGCCCCACAAGCTAGCCACCCAGAGTATAACGAGATGGTATCGAAGGGGACAACCTCCCCGTAGTCTGCAAACGGTGTCCAATTGATGTCGTCATGGTTAGTGCGATCGAGAAACACCCGGTAAGGAAGCACATTATGTTTTCCCCTGTTGAGAATAAACCTGGTAGCCCTTGGCATGAAGTCCTGATAGTCGGGATCTACGGTGTAACTATGGATGTGATGAAAGTATGATATAATCCAACTCTGCACAACAAAAATATAATGTGTAAGTACAAATAAATTAAAACTAATTAAAATTTATCGTTAAAATAAAAACGTACCGTAAGGAGTGTAGTGGCCACTCGTGTCCACAAAGACGAACGTGCCTATGAGGTATGTCAGAAAACACCAAATGGCACAACCACGATGAAATTGAACAAAAATATCCTCCTCCACAGGCTCCCTAGCTTCCTGTACAGTTCTTTTTACAAGAGCTGCTTGACGGAGGTGCTCTCCATATAACTCCTTCAGGTAGGAGAACCTCACATGCTCCATAACACCTGAGGACAGGAAGAGGGAAGATCGCATCGCATGGTTGAAGGAGGCTTATAAGGATTAATTGGTACTACCTATACCAACAAGATACATCTTCTTTTCGGGAGTCTATTCCATAAGAACTTCACAGATAAGCGTGCTTAACTTGGAGTAGTATTGGGATGGGTGACCTTCTGGGAAGTTTCCTAGAAAGCATGCGAGTGAGGTCAAAGCATGCTGAAAAGACCTGTGTTGGTTTGTGGATTTAGTCGGTAATCCTGAATCCAGTCAGGGGCGTTACAAATGGTATCAGAGCCAAACCTCTCCCAGTATGATGTGGTTCGAGGACGAACCATGAAGAAGCTGGTGGGCATGTAACACCCGAGGCCGAAGAAGGCGGGGGGTGGTTACACTGCATGTAACACTCGAGGCCGAAGAGGGCTAAGAGTGGTCGCCATATCGGAATGAGAGGAATCCTGAGAATATGTAGGTATGAGACTGCATGGATGAAGGAGGCTTATAAGGATTAATTGATACTACCTATACCAACAAGATGCATCTTCTTTTCGGGAGCCTATTCCATAAGAACTTCACAGTTAAGCGTGCTTGACTTGGAGTAGTATTGGGATGATTGACCTTCTTGGAAGTTTCCCAAAAAGCATGCGAGTGAAGTCAAAGCATGCTGAAAAGACCTGTGTTGATTTGTAGGGTTAGTCGGTAATCCTGAAGCCAGTCAAGGGCATTACATGCTCCGCGTGTGTGGTTGAGTAACCTACCTCTGATAGGTAGTTTGAGTAAGCAGGCAACATCATCGAGGGTGATCGTCAACTCCCTAACTGGAAAGTGGAAATATGAAGTCTCCTTATGCCATCTCTCAGCAAAAGCACCCTGCATACCGGTGCTAATGGTACTGTAACCAGAACCGAATAATCCAGCAAGACCGAATGCGATGATAGCACTCTGGAACCACTGATTCAGTGGAACATATAGATAAAAGATTTTGCGGGAGTGGTTGACATGTTTCAAGGCCTTTCTTTCATGAAACATAAGAATCAAACGAAAATAAATAAAAAGGAACTGTATTTTTGAATAAAAATTATAATACGAAATATAACGATAAAAATTATAATACCTGTCCACCCCAAACAAAATGGGTAGCATGGTCCTGGTAATAAATCAGGAGGGATGTGACATATGGCCCTCCTGGATAGCCATCATCCTCCGTCTCTGCAGGTTCCTCAACATCGTTGTCGGGGACCTCAATATTTTCGGTGTCCTGTGCAACCTCGGCCTCCTCCTCCGGTACCTCTACCTCTGGTACCTCCTCCTCCTCATGTACACCAGAGGTAGACTCCTCATAGAGACGACTCCTCCGTGATGGTGCGGACGATGATGCTATCTCCAAACGTGCCCTTTCTGCCATTGCCCTTTTCTCTCGCTCTCGACGAGCTGACGCAATCTGGATTTTCTTGCCATGTCTGAAACGCGTCATCTGGTTTTGGTGCTCTGCCATTTTCTTGACATAAACTATTACAATTGTTAGCTTACTGATTTAAAAACAAATCAGGCAATAATTCACAAGTTAACTTGCGAATTCACTCATCCTGGGTAAATTCTCCAGTTCACTTGCGAAGTCTCTCCTCGGTCACTTCGCAAGTAACTTGTGAAACCCCCTTCGTCCAAATTTTTACAAAATCAGATACTTAGTCCCAAAACACCCAAAATTCATTTTTTCCTTCTACATTTACTTACTATTACTTCATATACTATTAAATTTCTACAACCTAACCTAATAATCTAATAAAAATTCAGAATTTGAGTGAGTTTGCAGAAGTATAAATGTTAGAGTTTGGAGTAGAGAGGTTGAAATTGGTTGTTTTGAAATGAATAAGTGTTGGGGGGTAATTATGTGTGTTTTCTAAAACAACACGCAGACTTCGTAAGTGTACACGAATTACCAAAATAAGGTGAATTCGTAAGTGCACTTACGAATTCACCTTATTTTTTAAAAATTCTGGATTATTTCGTAAGTGCATTTTTGAATTCAATTTATTTTAAGAATTCGTAAGTACATTTACAAAATTTGAGATATTTTTGGTTTTTCACCAGGATGGAAACACTAAGGGGTGTGTGAAATAATTTCCTAATATTTATTGTTGTTTTGACCATATAATACGAATGGAGTGGTTTGGAAAAAGTTCAAGTCTTTTGCTAACTACCAAATATTGTTTTTGTTGTTATCACAATGTGATGTTTTGGTTAGGTGGTTAATCAATTGGTTGACGACACAACAAGACATAAAGTAAATAAAACAAAATCAAATTTTTAAAAGTGTTTATGCTTTCTTTTATTGATTCTTCATTTTCCCTTCTTACATCTTCATTCACTTAAATGTGTTCATTACTTTTTCTTTTCTATTGCATTTCATTCTATATTTGACCGTTTGAGTTTGCTCAAAACTCCGCCTATTTATTTATATAATGAAAAGTTATTAATAATATAAAATATAATTTTATATTTTCAATCAATCACAATTATATATTCAATTATATTATTAATTTATTTTTAAAAAAGTTAATGATATAACAAAGTTGTTTTCTATTGAATAATATTATAAAACTATTTTACATTATCAGTGCATATTCATTAGACTCTTATATAATTTGATACAATTACGTGATTAATTTATGAGAAGCAAACTTTGCATTTTAAAGAAGTTGTTAATAAAATTATTTTTAAAAAAGAAAGAATATTGGAGAGTGAGAAAGATACTTCATCAAACTCAATATTAGTAGCTAAAGGGAAATCTTATACGAAGAAAAATAATAAAGTGGATGTGAGTTGTTGAAAATGTAGGAAACTTAAGCGTGCTAAGAATGAGTGTCATGTTTTCAATGTCTCCCTCATTTTGGAAGATGATAATCTTTTTTTAAAGTTGAGAAGTGTGTCCTCGCTCCTCATAACATTTTGGAAGATGATAATCTTTTTTTAAAGTTGAGAAGTGTGTCCTCGCTCCTCATAACATTTCCACTGTCATAGAAAATGATGAACTAATTGTTGGAAGGAATTACTAGCGTATCGATACAAAGTTAATTATTATGCATATTTGTGAGAGACACACTATTTATCAATCTAAAACTTTAAGGCACATGATAAGTGAATGAGTTCTCCCACTTATATATGCTCAAGTCTCTACATTCCTATTTAATGTGGGACTATTTCTCCACTCACTTACTCACACCTGCATTATTATTCTAACACCAATGCTAGCGTATTAACACATGAGCGTTTATGCAAAGTGTGTTTCCTCCTAACATAGAAATTGTACCATAAGCTTTCATCCTGATTTTCAACATGTGTAATTTTATATATTGATTTAGTTTAAAGTGAAATACACCATTCTTTCGATGAAGTATGATATGTTTTAACTATGATTGTTGGTGAAGCAATATAAAAATTCTTGGGTTGATGAGCGTTAAGTCATTATACTCTTCATTGCGGTGTATGATAGTTCTTTTGACCTAAAATTTTATATGCAGACAATAATATTTGATGTATCACTTTCAATCAAGATGAAGATTATTAGCATTAGTTGAATATATATACACCAAAGTCTGCGAGGTACAAAAGTTCTTTTATGGACTCAAATAAGCTAGCAGACAATGATATTATAAATTGTATGTTTCCTTCCTTTCAATAGATTATAAACATTTTCTTGCTAACTATTCTTTATTTACGAAACATCACAATTCTTGTTTTACTGCTTTACTAATTTATGTTGATGATATTGTTCTTATCGAAAATGATTTTTTATATTTAAATTCAATATGTTAAATCTTATCTTCATTGATGTTTTAAAATTAAAGATTTAGCGAATCTTAGATTTTTTATTGGCATAGAAGTTGTCTAGTCTTCCAAAGATATCATTATTAATCAAAGAAAATACACCTTAGAACACCTTAAAACTTTGGGAAGATTCTTGGTAGCTTGCTACCAAGCCATCTAAAACTCCTTATGACCCATCCCTTAAGTTTGATTGTGTTGGTTCTCCTCCTTTAGAGGATGAAACTTAATACATAAGACTTTTTAGAAGGCTTTTATATGTAATTACAACTCGACCCGATATTACTTTTGATGTCAACAACTTAGTCAATATGTTTCAAAACCTAAATCTGTTCATTTTAAAGCTTACGCTCGGATCTTACAATATTTAAAAACAATCCCTGCTAAAGACTTATTTTATTTTGCAACCATTGACTTAACTTTATCTGGTTTTGAAGATTCTGATTGGGCTACTTACCCCGTTTCCAGAAAATCAATAATTGAATATGTTGTTTTTGTAGGATCATCTGTAATTTCCTCGAAATCAAAGAAGCGAACCAGTGTTTCGCAGAGCAGCTCGGAAGAGGAATACCGAGCCTTATCAAGTTTGGCTTGCGAGATTCAATGGTTGCACAATTCGTTCAAAGATTTGAATTACTATTTGAGTCAACCAACATATGTCTACTGCGACAACAATTCTGGAATTTACCTCTCCCAAATGCATCTTTTCACAATAGATCAAAACAAATCGATATCGACTTCCATGTTACTCAAGAAAAAATTGAAGTTAGAACCCTCAAACTCTTCCTGATTTACACTCCCTTACATATAGCTGATTTTTTGACCAAACCGCTTTACAAACTTGTCTTTGATACCTATATTTTCAAACTTACCTTACTCAATATCCATAATCCAACTTGTGGAAGTGTCTTAATATGGATTACTTATTATTTTACATTTAACGTGTTTAGTTTGTTAAAATATTCCTATTATTTAGGATAATGAATTAGCTTTTTCCCTTATATATAAAATGAAGCTTTTAAATCCAATAATCAATGAAGAATTATATTTCATTTATTGTGTTTTATATTGGAATTACTTTGATACTTCGTCGACAAAGTCTCAAGTCTCATTGATATGACAAAATAAGTGGTTGATTGCTCATATAGAATTATGAACTTCAAAAATATTTAGATTAGGTCAAAATCATAGTTTAGCGGTGGCTCATATAAAAAAACTTTCAATATGATTTAAATTATTGGTTGTTTAAATATTTAAGTTGCCTTGGACATGTTTAATGATACTATTTTTCTTGTTGATGTAGTGTTTTCTTGTTCATATATATTTTTGGATTATGTTCGGTATGTTAACTTTTGCTAAATTCTTTGACTTTTCATGTTAAAATGATCTCTTTTTTATTTTATTATATTTATTTGACTCATTTGAGAGGGACAAAAATATCATTTTTTCACTTTATATTTTAATAAACCATTGTGGTATATAATCAAAATATGTGATAGGTGCAAAATGAAAGTTTTTCATGCACCATTACAAGTGTGTTACAAGCACATACAACCATGCATTATAAAGGGAAACCTATCTTCACAAAAAATAAAATAAGCACTGAAATACATGGGTCCTCTAAGCTGTTTTTCTTTGTCTAATTGCCACATGCTCACAACCATTTCCATACAAATAGTTACTTATAAAAAAACTTAATAAAATTTAGTTTTGTTTCCTTACCTTTCCTTAGAAACACAAGATGTGAATGTACCTCGATTACAGCTCATGCAATGTGCTAACAAAATATTTTTCTTTCGTTTTCAATCTTAGTCACGGCCTAGCTTGAAAGAAACAAGTGATATATCAATCACTTTCTTGACATAGTTAAAAACCAATGAAATTAATAAAATTGTAACCATAGAATTACTATGTATAATTGATATTACTTCTGGGTTTTTTTTGTCAGTATAAAATGCAAAAATTATTTATTATCCTTTATATAATTGAAAGTGTTGGATGAAGTACTTGTTATAAAAGTAAAACTTTTAGAAGCTATGTTGTATATTGGTATAGCTTTTGTTGTATATATAGTGTTAGGATTTTGTCATGTTTTGTTTGTTGCATTATGGAAAAGAGAATATATTCCTCATCTGATGTTTTTATGATTTGTGTTACTTTACAACACTTTGATAGATGAATATCTTTTATTCAATTAAGAGTTGAAAATCACTTTTTATTTTTTTGTCTTTTATGTTGTTTTCAAGCACACCTACTAATATATCTTTTGCTCATATATAGCTTTATTTTTATTATACTTGTGTTATTCATCATGTCATGAATGATTGAATATAACAAGTGAGAAAGACAAAATATGCGTGCCTTAAATAAAACTCTTGGAAGGATCACATGGGTTTGTAAAAAGTGAGGACTAGGATTGTAGGAAGTAGAAACTTGAGATGATATATGCTATAATGAGATAAAAGAAAGATTACGTATCAATTATACTAAGATAAGTAAAATAAGAGATTTTTGCTAAAGACATAGAAGTTGTAATTGAGATGGATAATATCTCTATAAACTATCATCTTCAAACTAATATCTCTATAAACTATCATCTTCAAACTAACACCGTAATATTTCAAACAACGTCTAAAATATTTCAATCGATATTCCTAAAAATGATGCTATTTCTTAGAATCTTAATATTCCAACAAACCGCCAACCAAATGCTTCATTCCTTTCCCGCTTCCACTTTGTTCAACTTGCAAAAAGAGAACCAACTAGAAAAGCTACCTTTGGAACAAAGACTCGAAGGATGTTTAAAATCAATCCAATTCGCTATTTCCCTCCATACCAACGTCGACACCCGACAAAACAATAAGGAATAGGCCAAACTTTCATCTTCAACCAAATACAAAACGCAAGAGAGATTATCATCTTGAAGATTGATACCCATAATATTTAATAAATTCCTCGTCAGTAACCTATTGATGAAAATCCTCCAACCAAAAGCTCTTATTTTGAAAGGAATTACGAATTTCCAAATTAATACCAAAGCTTCGTCGAACTGATTGGAAGGGCCAAAAGGGACCATACATTTAGCAATTAATATAAGAAAGGAGCATACCAAAAAAATAGAAGTTGTGCCTCTAGCCTACGCGATACGATCCATATAAACAGTTTCAGGCGGCCCCAGAAAGCTCGCTTGCAAAACTGTTTATAGCATGAGAAATTATACTACAACTTCGGAAGAAACTGAAACTAACACACCCATATCCTCCAACTGTCACACTTAAGCAATCTAGCCTTACATACCCGCGATAGACACGTCCTACAAAATTGAAACGTAAAACAGCCTTGAAAAAAGATCCTTTAAACTCTTGTTCGGTAACTAAACTAAATGCCAAAACAAAGTGGAATGACCACAACCGATCTGAAACCTACAATTCTTCACGAAAACATATTCAGGTAATTTCTTTCCGAGAGATAAAATGTCTGACCACCACGATGATTTAGAACAAAAAGAATATGGAAGTTATTGAGCATATGTAGGCATGACAACCTAACATAAATTAACAGGTATTTATCTGAACCCATCTCGAATTAACGGGAAAAATTCGTTTTTGACTAGATTTGGGTTTGTGTTTGAGTTTTTTTTATTATAAAATATGAGGATGTGTCGAGTAATGGGAATACAAGTCCCCACCCCGAATATGTTCCATTTATTTTATTATGTAATTTTATTATTTTGTTTTGATAATTTAAATATTAAATACATGATAGATGTTTTGATATTTTGATTTGTATTTATTATTTAAAATATTTGAAATGTATGCATAAATTTTTTTGACATTGTATTATTTTATTATTTGTAATGTAATTTGATTTTGAAATAAAATAAATATTTCTATTTAAAAAAATTGATTTTACTAAATGGATGGTATTGGATCGAAGATACCTGAACCCAATTCAAACACAATTGGGACGAGTTTGAGTTTTAACTCTCCATCTCTATTGAGGATCGAGCTGGAGAACATAAATTGTTTGGAGATTCAGATTTAAGTTCGGGAGAGATAAAAACCATCCTTGATCCGTCCTGTTGTCATGCCTAAGCATATGAGAAAACTTGTTCCAAAGAGAACATTAAATATAATGTGTGGAGATGTTGAGTTATAAAATTAAGAAATACATCAAAAATAAAATAAAATAAACTATTTAAAAATTATTGTATTTATAGAGAAAACTATCTTACATTCCACATGATTTTAGTCTAAAAAATGTAACCACATTAATCTATTTACATGTGTAATGCATGAAAGTTCTCTATGCATGGAATACATGACACCCTATGTTCGGTTTGATGTCATCAAATTTGCGACATGTTTCGTTGACCTAACTTACCCCGTATTATGATTAAGTAACCTTGCCTTCTTCGGTTAGTGGATCTATGTTAGGGAAATGATACAAATCTTTGGGACATACGACATTGAGGTCAATGAAGTAGACTCACATACACTACTCTTTTGAAGCTTTCCTTACCAGAACCACATTAGTTTGCCACAAAGGGTATTTGATCTTTATTATAAAACTGGTGCTTGTCAGTTTTTTAACTTCCTCGCCAATGGTGGTTCTCTTCTATTTGTAAACCTTGTGTTTCTATGAGATGTTAGCTTAACCAAGGGATATATGGCGAGCCGATGACACACTACTCTAGTATCTATGCCAAGCATATCCGAAGTCTTCCAAGCAAACAAGTCGACATTCCTCATGAGTAGGGCGACCAAATCTTCCTTCTCATATTTGGACATCGAGGTTCCCAACTTAGTGACTTGGTGAGGCTGAGGTCTGATTTGGAACTCTTTCAGATCTTATGTTGGGAGTTAAGCATTTCACTTTCTGCCCCAAATCTTTGATCCTAACTTGTTGTGTCACAGTCATCCATTTCAGAATGAGTGATAATAACTAATGTAAGGGGCTTTACCGCTACTTCCAAACTATTTAGGTTACACTCTTATGAGAGCACCAAATCTCCTTTGTGTGTGGACAGAACTACCCTAAGTAGGTTAAAAGCATACCTCTGTAGGATGATATTGTAGAGGGCGTGGTGTCTGCTATGAGATTTGTTAATTCAATGGCCTTGTTGCTCGCCCATGAACCTAATGTTATTTCAAGGGTAATGTAACCCTTGACATCAACCTATTTTCTCGACATGTGTTAGGTGCTAAAATGTGTTAATATTTAGTATAATTATTAGTGCTTTTCGATTTCTATTTATCGCTTATTCTTATATTTCCCCTTTGTTGCCATGTAAATAATTATATTTTGATTTAATCAAGTAAATAGTATAAATAATCATTTTTTGTCTATAATTTGTAGTATTATGCTTTTTATTGAAGCTTGGACATTGGAATAACTTTGAGATGAATTTCAAGCAATTTTTGGAAAGTTAAGCATGCTACAGGCTGCGCTTAGCGTGCTCAAAGTGCGTTAATTGGAGAAAAGGCAGTGACTTTGGAACTAAGCCCGGTATTTTGGCACTTAGAACCATCTAAGGCGGTTTAAGTTGTAAATGAAAGTGCGTTTGGCACGAGATACTACGCTTACCACGGTCTGCGATACCAGCCACTTCTATTTAAAGGGTACTTGAGATATTTTGGGGGTGTTAACACATTTGAGAGCTAAAAAAAAGAAAGAACACATTGTAGAAGCAAAGAATCGAAGCATCAATCGTCGAGAAATCACCGTTGGTGCTTGATCATCTTCTCTCCTTACTTATTGTTGAAGTTATCATGTCTATGGATATCTAAGTTTCTCTTGTGTCAAGATTAGAGGTAGTTAACCTAACTATTATGTATTTATTTTGATCATCTTGTGTATGAACTTGGTTGATGATTAATATATGTTGAATGTCTTTGTTTTTATGGTTTAGATCACTATTGAGAAATATGTTTAAAACTTGACCTAAGATATTCATTTATTAATAAGCAAACTCTAACGAGTTAATATTCATAAATATCAAGCTTTAAAGATTGTTATGTTGATAGTTAACATAAGACATCATCTAAAGATTAACATGATAATACTCACAATATCATTTAGACATAAATGATATTGAGAGGTTACATGGATATATTGATCATTAATAAGTTCATATTCTTTATTAATCGAATACTTATGAAATAGGTTAATAAACACTAATCTTGACATGTTTTTATCAAACCTTTAAAACCCAAACTCTCTTTTAACTAATACTTAGACACCTTTGCATGAAATCAAATCTTTTTGTTACCAAAAACAAAACCAAAACCCTTTTATGAATCTAACACTTAAGATTACTCTAACTATAGAATGAGTGTGATATCACACCAATCTTTGTGGAAAACGATAATTTAAATACCTGCCCTATCAAAAGTATTTCAACAACAGGATGACCAGGAATCTTCAAAAAGATCCAATGTTATAGGATCCATTTGGGGCCCTTGTAAGGCACTCTAAAACAAAATGTCCACGGAGTTTCCAAGATTGATTAACACCTGTTTTACATCCCAATTTGCATGTTGAATCGTGACAACTATAAAACCATTATTGTGTAGGAGTACGCATATAATGTCTTCTATTGTAAATGTGATTTCACGCTTCTAGTATCTACTAAAGATGCTGAGTTCCTTTATGAATGTGATGTCTGGTGTTAACATGTGTCATGTATATTTTCTCCGGGCAGAGCTAGATTATCCCCCTCAGGAAAAATCTCCAGTGATGTTGTTATTGGTCTTCTTGGAACTTTGATCAAGCATCCTTGTGAGAAGATGGTGATAATAAATTATGACTGCATGGTATGTATGTGACCCATATTAGTTTTACGAGGTCCCCATGGTAGGTGTCGATTGAATTGGATAAAAGTAGAATATGCATAAAAACTCTTAGTGGATAAGGAATGTTAGTGACTTTAAGATAGTTAAGGAATGGAAAGCTATCTCAAATAAGGTGAGAAGTTGTTATATATGTGTACGTATGGGTATTATTGGTTATCTCCCCCTTTGTATCATGGTACTAATGTATTTATATGCCATAGGGGTCTTGGATCGAGTGAGCCAAGTCTCCCTAGAATATAGCAACTTCCACAAGAATGGGTGGTAGATATCTAGAAATCCAAGAGATGTAGTTAATCCCCATGACTTCCCAGGTATCGAATTTTAACCTGATATGCATTAAACCCTAGGGAATCATATTTTATAGGTATAGAAAGATCTAAACAACACAACCTTGTAAATTATTTTGATGATGATATATAATAAACTTAAGTGCAAGCATAACAAGCAGTCAAATATGCAATCATACCAAGCAGACAGAGCTAAAGTTTAATGATCACTGCAATTTCTCTAACAGATGGGACTAAACAAGAATACATCTCAAGCCTCATAATTAAGAAGAGCTAAATCAAGTGTTTGTATAAATATCTTATATAACAAGACTTGAAGCTTCAAAGAGAGTAATGTGTGAAATTTTTCCCTGACACATCTGAGTGAACAAGTATTGTAAAAGCATAAGGTTTTTTTCATAAAGTTTTAAGACTAATCACACACATACACACACACACACACACACCGCCTCATACACACTCACACTAAAAGAAGTTTTATAACTTATTTTTCTCAAGAAAATATTTCTAAAAATGTATTGAAGCCATGTCAAATGAATTGGGAGTTGTTAAGAACGTTATGAACAATTTTCCATACCGGCTAATCGATTGTCACTTTACCCAATCGATTAGGTTAGTGAAAAAATGTTCCTTAAATGTTTATAATGATGTCTTAATTAATGAAAACGACTATACTTTCTTACCTTTTTAAACTTACTAAACTATGATTTTAATGCTAACCATATGATTGACACATATGTCAATCGATTGCCTCATCAATTCTGGCCCCAATTTTATTCCTTGGTTGTATCAATCTCTATCCTATAATAGAGGTTAATTCTATCATATCTCCACATATATAATCTTGATTTATCATACCTTATTCCTCTCTCTCTCTCTAAATATTTTTCTCACTTTCTCTTATTTAAAAATTTAGCCGTAATGCTTTTGAGAAAGGTTTTTT
This sequence comes from Vicia sativa, assembly GCA_021764765.1. Taxonomy (NCBI): domain Eukaryota; kingdom Viridiplantae; phylum Streptophyta; class Magnoliopsida; order Fabales; family Fabaceae; genus Vicia; species Vicia sativa. The sequence continues at coordinate 246,987,736 of CM038793.1, forward strand.
TTTGTTGCAAGTTAGGAAATGTCGTAAATATTAAAGGATAATATTGTAAATTCACCAAGGAATATTTTTTCTACATTGGTTGAGTAATTTATCCATTTAGGGTTTGTTTATTTGGGTTTGAATCTAAACATGTAAAAAGCTTTGGTTTAGAGATTTAGTTACTAAATCATCGGTTCAGCTCGAAGACTCAACTCGTTCAAAAGTTTTCATCGGTTCTAGATCAACCCGATATTATAATATCATTGGTTTGTGGATATTCTATGTAAAAACATAGTTCGGTTTATAAGCTTATCTCGATATTAAAAGTTTGTTAAGGTGGAGATAATCCTGATATAAAATATTTTGGGTTCTTATTCAGCCCGGTATAAAACCAAGGTTCAGTTATGTGGAACCTTATTTTGCAGATTATTAGAGTTCCATAAAACGAAAGCATGCTTTTGATGATGACAACTAAAGTGAAATGTAAATCAGTTAAATTTTCAACCAGATGCATAGAGTTTGATAAGTTGGATTATTTGATGATGACACCTAAAAGAAATATAAATTAAGTCTCATCTCAAAGTAAAGTTCTTCTAGCAAGTGTCTACAAGAGTGAAGTATATGACAAGACTTGAATTATGTGAAATCATACCTAAATGTGTATGAGTGTGTGTGTGTCTCTCTCTCTCTCTCTCTATATATATATATATATATATATATATATATATATATTAATGCATTAGGGCTTCCTTGTAAAGTACACGATTAATCATACACCCTATCTGAATCGATTAGAACCTTAATGCATTAGGGCTTCCTTGTTAAGTCATTTTGCAAGTGAGACAGCTGTATTTTTGGAAAGGTATATTTGTAATTTCACCAAGGAAGATTTTGTTTTTACCTAGGTTAAACAATTCATCCATTTAGGGACTAGATTATTTTGGGTTCAAAGTTAAACCCGTAAAAATCTTGGTTTTGGGGGGATTTTGTAATTAAGTCACTTGGTTTGTTTCGAAGGCTCATCCCGTGTAAAAGTCCTCATTAGTTTCAAGCTTATCCCGTTGTAATAAGATTGCTAAGGTTAGAGATAAGCTTGGTGTTAAAATTACCCAGTTTCTTGGTTATACAGGTATAAAACAAGGTTTTGTTTGTGAGAAATGCCCAGTGTTAAAAGCTCACTCAAGCTCCAGATTAGCCTAAGTAAAATCTTGGTTTAAAGCTTGAATATTATCTACTCTAAGTTTCTATTTTGAGATGAAGACTAACCAATTCATTCTGTCGTTTGGAAGGAAGACTCACTGTGACACCCCAATTAATTCGATTATTAAATAATTATAATTTTTAATTATTAATTTAATTAGGAATGTAATTATTAATATTTTGGATTAATGGAATTAATTAAATTAAATGGAAGTGGAAATTATTGGTGGTGTGAAGGGTAAAGTGAGGGTGTGAGGAGTAAAAGACTCTACTCACATTATTATTTTATTATGATAGATTAATTAAAGGAATAAAGGAAGGAAAAGAGAAAAAGAATCACTTTTGGAGAAAACTCACAGTACGTGCAATTGAGAAGAGGAAAAGGAAGGAGAAAAGCCAATTCGTGTCGGAAGTCGAAGAACCCACAAGGTAAGGGGTGATTTCGATTAATTAGTGTGTATTATCGGTTTTGATTTCAATTGTATGGATCATAGTATGTTAGGGAATCCCGGTTTAGAAATTCTAGGTTTCCGTAGATTTTCCCGTATTGTGTCAGATTGTGTAGAATCCTTTGATTCGTATGTTATAGGGTCAATAGGTATGAGTAAAACATGTTATATTGTGTGTGGATAGATGTGATTGAGTGATTTTATGGTGTCGGAACGTATGGGTACATTTTGGAAGAATAGTAAAAATGGTTTTGGAAAATACTGCTGTAAAACTGATATTTTTGACTCTGAGAGTCGTGGGAACCGGTTCCCCAGTGGGAGAACCCGGGTTCCAATGTGTGAAATTGTGAAAAATGACATTTTTGAACTTGGGAACCGGTTACTCCCAGGGAGGAATCGGGTTCCACGTTGAAATTTTCAAAAGAAAACTAAAATTTTCCAGGAACCGGAGGAACCGGGTCCCCATACAATTTTCAGGCGTGGTTTTGAACATTGTGGGAACGGGTTACTCCCAGGGAGGAACCGGGTTCCACTGTAACTTTTTGAAAAATTCCAAAACTTTGAAAATTCATAACTTTCAAACCGTAAGTCCGTTTTGAGCGCCGTTTTGGACGTTGTTTCTTAAATTTAATGCCCTATTTTATAAAATGAAAAGATTTCCTAAAACTTGAAATTATTTTGAAAACGAGTCGAATTCCGAAATAAGTGATTTTTGGCTGACGCACATTGGTGTGTATGTAGCAGTGAACTTGTGATGAATGGATGTATTAGTATTGTATGAATGAAAGGCATGTTTATGTTGCTGATGATTGTGTGCATGATCATTGAGATATCATGGCTTTGGTTTTGATTCAGTTATGATAATTGGTGTGTTTCATAGACTGATTTTGATGTTGCATGCTGGTGATGTGCATGCATATGCATTTTTGGTGAAGTTAATTCCCATTGTGTGGAATTTGACTTGTATTGCCGTTAACCGTACCTGGGTGATGATGGGTGGTTAGGCTAGATTCGTGTCCGGGTGTTTATGGACGGATCGATGGTTACTGTATCCGGTTGATGATGGATCAGTGTTGGGTGACTTGGTCACGTGTTGGTACCACATGCATTGTGTCTGCATTGTATTTGCATTGGAATTGTAACATGTTAGGATGTCTTCCAGTGTTACAATTCTCTGATTGTTAATGGTTGTGCATAATGATTTGTATGATTATAACTGTGTATTAAAAATCTGAATTATGCTGGATTGAGTGAAATAATATGCTTGTGATATATATTGTTTGAGAGGCTTATAATGCGTGTTAATTATGAGAAATCTCACCCTTACTTTAATGATTTCAGATTAAAAGTTAGTAGCTCAGGAGTTGGTGAGGATGGCTCTAGAGCTATGTTATTTTAAGTCCGCGTGTCAGTGTCATGCTCTGATAGGTTGTAACACTGGGGAATGTTTAGTTGAGGATTTATTTATTATCCAATTGTTTCTTTGAATTTCATTGGGAATAATTATGTTTGGTTTATTCCATTTTGGTTATGGTATTTTTCCGCTGTGTAAGACATGGTCTTAAATTGGATCGAAATTGTTTTGGTAATGACCCTCAGTGTAGCATGACTACTGTTTTATTGAAGGTTTTATTTTATTTCACAGTTGTGACATCCCTTGATTTTCCGTGTTTACTCTGATTAAATCTGGTTTAATATTAATTTAATTAATATATTCGGGGTATTTTAGAAGGGGTGTTACACTCACTGCTTCACTCCTTGTTTGTTGTTTGGTTGGAAGTTATTCTTAAACTTCATTTTTCTTATAATGGGGGCTCGAGATTTTAACCTACTAAAAACTCTTAAGTTCAATTGGAAACTCTCAAGATCGATTCTTAGGGACATGACTAAGTCATTTTTGTCTGAACTTGTATGATTCTAGGTTCTTCCATTAAACCCGTATTTCCACATTTAACCTTGTGAAATTTTATATTCTGTTGCTGTTGAAACTCAAGTTTTACTAAAACACACAATTCATCCCCCTCTTGTGTGTGAAGTATCATGTCCAACAAGTGACATCATAGCCTTACTCGTATTTTAGGACTAATCATCTTAGGAGGAAGAAGAATTCCAATAAGATATCTTTTCTAAACACACCTTCACCTTTTAATAATATGAAGTTTGGACTATGGAAATCTTGGTTTAGAATTTTTATTCAAATTATTAGCTTTGAATTATAAGAAACCTTAATAGATGGTATGTTTATTCCTACTCATCAAGTAAATGATAAATAGTAGATGAACTTGATTCCCTTTGGATCAAAGAGGAAAAGAGAAGTTTTGAAATAGTTTTCAAAACAAAGAGTTTTATTGTAATGTCTCTATATGATACTAAATTATTTTATGCTCATCAAGGAAATGTGAGATGCTCTTGAAATGATATATGGAGTTTCTCCAAGTATCGAGCAAGAGGAGATGGACACACTAGCAGAAGAAAATGAAGACTTAATCTCTAAATTTTCTTCATAATTTAGAAATATAAGAATATGTATTGGAACATTTGCCACTAATAAATATCTAAGACTTATGAAGTGGAAATCTAATCTAATCCTTAAATCAAAAGATGGAAATCTTCAAGAACTTCAGGAAAAATCCAATGAAAATAAAAATATAGAAAAATTGAATGAGCTAATTCAATTACTTAAAGATTAAGATAAACAAACTAAAGTATCATCGACTTTGTCAATTTCCTATCACACTACTTCGGTGGTCTCCTTTTAAAAATTATTCATTAGATTATTCGCTATATGTATGCCAAGATTAACTTGTAATAGTTGAATGACAATGAGAATTTACTATCCAAGTATCATAGGTAATGTGGAGGTTTGTGTGAAGGTTCACCTTGATGAAACAACTGCGAGGATCTGAATAATGGAAAAGTATAAAATGCTCCTCAACCAAATCTCAGTGGAGCAGAATCTTATTATGGGGGATTAGAAGGAGATGCTACTAAGATTGGATTCTCTTTTGTTTAAGGGATATGAGGTGAACCTTTGTAAACTTTGGAGGCTTGTCATTGAACAGTGGGTCGAGTGGCTTTAGATGCCGCTATTGTTGAATATGAAGACTTCTTGGGAAAAAAGGTTTATGTTTGAGGTGGAAGATCAAGACATGAAGATCTGAATCTTTGAGAGAAGATATAATGACTTTTAGATAAAAGGAAATTACAATGTGAAGATTGATATCTGAAGATATTTGAAAGGAGATATGGATTTTTGGATCAGAGGAGATCTAAATGTGAAGATTCGTGAGAATCAGATTTTGATACCTACAAATGACATCACTATTTTGTCTTGGAACCATAGGTGTTCAATGAAAAATTGAGTAGTGTTCCTTGTGGTGGACTTGATCTTATGGTACCGTAAAGAAGGGACTAACCTGCTAGGTCAGTACTCTAACGCCCAATTCAGTAGAACAATAAGAGGTGATATAAGAGAGAACTTGAATTTCAATAAAAGAGAATGTCACACTTTCCTCTTTAAATATTGGGAACAAGTTAAACACAAGAAGTGTAACGCCCGAATATTTAGTTATAATTCTTTAATTAAATATTTAAATAATTTTTTGCGAATTATTAACTGATAATATAATTATAAGTCAGTGTTAATGGGCTTAGGTTGAAAGGATAACAAATAGTAGAAGTGGGGGTAAGAATTTAAGCCCAAAATTAATTATGAGGATTATTATTATAATAATAAGAAGAAGAAAATTGGGACTTTTGATATCACTGGAAACAAACGTGGTTTTGGGAACGGAAGAACAGAACGACGCGTAGAACTGGGAAAAGTTGGAACGATCAAGAATCCTTAGAGCAACCTTTAATCCAAGGTAAGGGTGGGGTTCTTGCTCTATAATTGGGGCTATGATGGGCAATAAGTAGTTTATGATATATGATTCGGTAGGGTGTGTCATGTTGATGTGGTTAACCGTAGAAAATCCTAAATTGGAATATATGATCTTGTTATTCTGTGTATATTGTTGTTGTTGATTGAAAAGATTGTGCAATTATGCTGTTATATGTTGTGTTGCTGTTGTTGATTGAAAAGAATGCATAATTCTGTTGTTATATGATAGGTTGTTGTTGCTGTTGAAAATAATCCCAATTGAATTGTGTAATTTTGAGGAAAACTAGTTTTGGGTGAAATCACGCAGCATGAGTCGATCCATAAAGTTATGTATCGATACAAGATGATATGAGTTTAAAACCCAGAAAAGTTATGCACAAGGCCTTGCATCGATGCATAAGGCCTTGCATCGACTCATGAGGCCAATTTTGAAGGCTTGTATCGACTCATACGAGTTATGCACTGATACAAGTTAGTTTTGTATCGATACAAAGGGAGCTGTATCGACTCATACTGTGTTAAACCAGAAAAACAAAAAATTTCATTACGTATGAGTCAACTCATACGAAGCTTGTGTCGATACAAGCTATGTATGTATCGATGCATGGAGTTTTGTATCGATACATACTGAACAGAAACAGAAAAGTTACGTATCTTAGCGACCGTAACTTCGATTTTGATGCCGTTTGGACCGTTGGAAAGATGGAAACATGATTTAGCCTATAATAATGTTTTTAAATACAATAGGTGATTTTTTGGATGACTTGACGTAGTTTACGTATGTGATTCCATTGTTGTTGTACGTTGTTGTTGAGACTTGATGGCCAACGTTGACGGTTACGTTGTGGATTACGTTGTTGTTGTTGTTGTATGCTGTTTAAGTTCATCGCATACATACATTGCATAATATGTTGGCCTATGTTGTCAAAATATGTTGAGCCGTTGGGGGCAATGTTGTTTACGTTGAAGGTTTACGCCTTGATGCCTCGAAATTACTGGCAATGGATTACGTTGGGAGTTTTACTCCGTTGGTACCACATGCATGTGCATTAGTTGAGTCGCATGTCATAACACTTAATGATGATGTTGTTGATGATTGGATTATGTTGTTGTGAATAATTGCGTGTTGTTGTGGAATAGTTGTATGTTGTTATGGAATAGTTGTGTGTTGTTGTTGATTAGTCGTGTGATTACAAAATGGTGATATTATATGATTTCGAACTATATATTGTTTATCATAATCTCAATTATATGGTTTGATATCTCACGCTTTACTTGTTTTCGCCTTTGCCTTTATATTGGTAACATGCAGGTTATCATGAGGAGTAGTCGTTACCGGTGTGGTTCCGGTTTAGTGTCATTTGCTCTGATACGTAACACTCGGGGGAAATGCGCGTTGTTTCTATTATGTTATTTTTATGTTGAAAACTGATGTTGTTGAACAATCATGAGATGCTATGTTATGCGTTGTAAGACTAAATGAATTCCGCTGCTTGGTTAATGATTTTTTCACGTTGATAACTGTTGAGTAATGCTATGTATCTGTTGAAGAGATAATCACATGTTTATGAATTATTTACGTTGAAGTGTGACATTCCGATTGTGTTGATTATTAACGAATAATTCTTGAAAAAACTCTGATATTAAATTAAACAAATACGTGGGGTAGAATCGAGGTGTTACAAGAAGCATGGTGTGAGACTTGAATCGCGACCAACCATCAAATTGATCTAGAAAAGCATCAGAGCTCGTGAAAATGAAAATACATTCTTCAGGGGAGGATGGGAGACCATCTTCTCTTCGTGTGTGCTTCTTTTAATTTTATCTTTATGCCTTGTAGACAACACAGAACAATAATAAACCATATTAAAAAAATTAATACTAATTTAAACATTAGTGATAATAGAAGTTTATTTAGTTAGAAATTAAAATTATAGAATTTGAACTATATATATAATATAATAAAGAAATATTAATAGATTGTAAACTTATTAATATATTTTAAAGGGGGTAAAATTAATTGAGACATTATAAATTTATAAAATTATAATTTAGTACGTAATGAATTAGTGATGATGGTAGTTGGTAGAGAGAGAAATAACATAAATAAATTAATTAGTGGTGGTAAGCATTGATGGGTTATAATTAAGTATGATATGTTGGCAGGTCAAAGAAAGTTGTTTTTCCTTTGTTATAGAGAAGATTTAGAAGAAACTGGAGGGTTGGAAGGAGAAATGTTTGTTTGGAGCTAGTTGGGAAACTCTTATAAAATTTGTGGTTCAAGCAATTCCAAACTATATTGTGAGCACATTGAGAATATGATTGCTAAGTTCTGGTATGGAGCCAATGAAGGGTAGATAAAGATACATTAGCTCCATTGGTAACATCTAACAAAGGAAACATACAATGGGGGAATGGGTTTCAATAAAGCCATCTTTGGAAAACAATGTTGGAGACTCTTTCATGGGGAACACTCTCTCCTTGGGAAAGGGTTCAAAGCAAGATATTATCTTAGGTATGGTTTTCTGGATGCTAAACTGGGATACTTTCCTAGCTATGCATGAAGGAGTATTTTCAGTGCAAAGGATCTCCTGAATACTGGATGTAGGTGGCATATTGGTAATGGGAAGAAGGTGAGAATATTCCAGTATAATTGGCTCCCAGGTGTTTCAAATGCTAAAGTGGTTAGCACACCCAACCAGATTGGTAGTGATGCTCTTGTTATGGATCTTATTGACGAGGACCTAAAGCAATGGCGTAGTGACCTCGTTCTATCCTCCTTCAATGGCTTTGAATCTAACAAAATTTTAAGTATTCATCTGTCTTGTAGGCCTCTAGAAGACAACTTGTTGTGGTTCCCTGAGAAAGATGGTTTTTACTCGGTAAAATTTGCCTACCCCCATATTGGAGTTGAAAAATGCAGGCATATCGCAAAATCTTCTTTGGTTAGTGCTAGAAAATTGTGGAAAGAAATATAGAATATCAAGTTACCTAATGTGGCAACAAATTCCTTGTGGCGTCAAACAAAGTTTATCCTCCCTTTTTGGTCTAATCTTATGAGAAAGGGCCTGAGAATTGACCCCTCGTGTCCCTTTTGCCACTGTGCACCAGAAATTGAGGAGCATTTGTTCCTTGAGTGTCATGTTACTAAGATGGACTAGTTTGTTGGTCCTCTGGTTTGGTAGTTTTTCGGGTTCTGATGCTAACTTGGCGGTTGAAACAGAGGGTGCTTTTACGACGTATATGGATGTAGATTGGTTCCCTGATGGTCAAACAACTTGGGGGTGTCTCATCCTAGACTATAGTGGGAATGTTCTTCTTCAGGATACAAAGTTGCAACATGTTTCATTATCCTCATGTTTGGCAGAAGCTATGGGAGTTCGTTGGAGTTCATTATCCATCATAACTGATGCCCTGTCAGTCGCGGATTGCATCCAAGGTCACCTGAAGTTAGCAGAAATTAGTCCTATTATTTTCGATTGTTTAGATTTAATGTCAAATTATACTTTTGCAAATGTTAGTTTTATTCCTAAAAGTTGTAACACTGATGCCCATAAGCTGGCAAGCTTGTAAAACCTTCATGGCTCGAAAACTTGGTTTGGTGATCCTTGGGGAAACCAACCTGGTGTGGTTTCTCTTTCGTCGTTTTGTTGAATAAAATATATCTCCAATAAAAAAGTATGATATATTGAGCCATCAACAACACCTCATGAGAAAACTCAAAATTTGCATCAATACCACAAAACCAATAAACCAACAAAAAATTGTGATTCACAACAATCTCACCTTAAACCCATTACAAAAATTCTAAACATTCATATAGGACTAGCAACATTCATATGCAACTACTAGTTAGATTCACAACGATAAAATTATGATTCACATCAATCTTATTTTAAACCCACTACAAGAATTCTCCATGAATTAAGATCCAGTCCCAAAAACCCCAAGCATGAAAACTTAATCTAATCACATAAAACTCTTGAATACAATCAAGCACACATATCACATTTTTCGACCTTATTTTCTCAAATTCTCGAAATTTATATATTGAATCTACAATACCTTTGCATGGAAAGAGAGAATAATAGAATACTTTAAATTCTTTAGGAGTGAGATAATAACCCTAAATTTCATTCTATTAAGTGTCCGTTTGTTTTGGCTTTTTTTAAAAATAATTTTTATATTATGACATTATTTTGTGTAAAAAAAATTATAAAGAATTTTTTCATAAAAGCTTCAAATAAAAATTTGGTTTGAATAGTTATTCTTAAAATGTTATTTTAGATATTTCATCTTATTGAATTTTTTTTTATATCAAAATTTTAAAAAATCACTTAATTTTGAAGCTATTTCAAGTAGATTTTCATAAAAATTATTTTTGAAATACAATTTTTTTGAAAAAATTGTAATTTTGAGTATAGTATGGTCTTCAATAATGTATATTTATATTATAGAATGGCAAAATTAATGTTTCAACTTAAAAAAATTAAATATGAAAATATTGTACTATTTTTAAAAATAATTTTGTAAAATGTATTTTTAAAAATATTAAAAAATATATATTTTTTAAAGCCGAAAGAAACTGACCATAAATTTCATTTTCTTTTAAATCATTTTTTTCTTACACATCTATGAGAGATTTCAATTTCACACGTGCAAGGAAAGTAATAATAAAACTTAAGTGAGATTTAGAAAATTATAAAGGAAAGCTCTAAAAAGTTAGGAACTACCTTTAACTCTTATTTACTATACTAGTGTTTAGACCCGTGCGAGGCACGAGTAAAAACATGTATAAGAATAATAAATTTATTAAAATTATTGATAAATTACAAAAATAATTTACGATAAAATGAAAATATATTTTAAGATATTTTTAATTGTTAATAATAAAGATATGAAGAAATATATTTGTACATCTTAAAATTTAATATTTAAAATAATCATAAATTATACAAATTTAAATAATTTTATAATTTACATATATAATAAGTTGTTAGTCATAAAATTAGTTACTTAAATTATTATGTTAAAATTTTCTGATAAAGTATTAGCCAAAAAATTAATTACGTAAATGAATTATGTCAAAAATTATTAGTCATAAAAATATTAACTATTAAAATTGATAGTAATAATAAAAAATTATATGACAATAAAATTAATCAGATTAAATGACATATAATAGTTAGCATAACGTTTCCCGTTAATATTTAATATTTTTATTAGTAATTTTATGTTCTCTTTAATATTGGTTAATGAAATATAAAAAATTGGTTAACGAAAAATAATTTAGTAGCACTTCTATCAGAGGTTGCTTTGGTGCTTCTATTAGAGGTTGCGTTAGCATGCTTCCTTCAGAAGTTGCTTTCACGTGCTTGACCAGAAGTTCTATTCTTCATTAGAACTTCTAATACTTCATGATCTTTTGTAAGCCTTGTTGAACACATCTTCTATCAGGGGTTTACATATGGTACTTCTATCAGAGTTTGTATTTCAATCTTCACTCAGAAGTTTTCTTTACAGCGTGCGTGTTCTAGAAGTTTGTATAAATACGATGAGTAATGTTTGATGTAAGTATTGGTGTAGGATTTTGGTGTATGAATAGCATTACTCTAATTCATATTCATCAGAAACTAACAACACCAATTTCATCCCTCAAACAGATAAGGTGTTCAGTCTTGACATCCTTCATCAGAACTTCTGCAAGTTTCTTCTGGTTGCTACAGTGTGCAACTTCCAAATACTCCATTTAGAAATGCAGATTTCTCCTTGAAAATCCATCTGACGCTGATGGTTTTCTTCTCCTTTGGAATTTTTTTACAGTGATTTCTAGTAAACAACCGCTAGTCTTCAAATTACTGGTTACTTACAGGATCGACTAGATTGATCCTAGGATATGTGTCATAATTCAATTTCATGTTTATATCCAATCTTTTACAGGTTTGTATCTTTTAATATAGAACGTAGAACTCTTAAAAATTTTCTCTAAATTTGTCTAAGAATATGCACTGACTGAAAGATTTATAGGCTAATAATTGGCTTCGATTTAAACTAGAAAATTGACAATTAAATGCAAGACTGTGTAATACAAAACAAATAAAATATAAAGGATTTTGATAATGAAATAAAGACTTCTGGAAATCTTAAGTGTTTGATTGAACGAAAAGAACAATAAAGTAAGGTTTCTTGGAAAATAAAGTGTTTAAACGAAATGTAAAGGGAAAGCAGAAAGATTCAGAAACAAAGAAATTGTAAAGGCGAAGTGAATGTAAAATAACTTAAATTTAAATTATGAAAAGGCATGATGATGTTCAATACGTACATGTTATCTGCAACTCTTTTCCCTAGATCACGGTAATTTGAGTATGTGAGATTTTCTAGTACACAAGTGAACACACAAATTCTAACATTAGAACACTTATTTATAGCATTTCGACCTTAACGGCCTTGCTCTAACATTACGCCACGTTCGAAGCATGCATGCCTCTTTCATTTACTGGCCTCCACACGTCCTCTGCAAATGGCGTCTTTTATTTGAATTTTGAATCTCACGCTAGCGAAGTGGATTTCTGTTTCTTTCGATTCAAATCATAAGTAATTCTCCCTTGGACCACTTCAGCTCTTGAACTAAAGCTCTTATAATTAAAACATGGAGATGCAAAAATCGAAACCCACACCTTGCTCGAAATCGAAAGGTTTAGAGTAACAACTCTAATTTTCTATCCAATCATTCTTCAATTCAACACTATTTGCATTTGTCTTAACTTTTAGACTCTATTTGAAATAAGTATCTCTTTGACATCAAATATCTCTTTTATCGAAATTGCCGACTAACAGAGTCTCAGTTAGCTTCCAAGTCTTGTTTCTTTCTGAAGCCTCAAGTTCTTCTTTCATGGCCTTCAACCACACTTTTTCTTGAGAACTTCTCCAATACCTATTTGTTCAAAATCTCCTTCTGATTCTGGAACCGTATCTCCTTCTGGACTTTCTTCAGAAGTTTTACTTCCACCAGAAGTTTTACTTCCACCAGAAGTTCCATCTTTGTTAACTTTTGGACCTTGTCCAGAACCATCACCTTCAAAATTTCCTCCTTCAGAATCATGACCACCACCAGAGGCTGGACTACCTTTAGAAGCTCCTCCTTCAGAAGGTCCACCTTTAGAGTCATGATTACCACCAAAAATTTGATCACCTCCAGAAGCTTGTCCTCCAGAACCTACGTCTTCAGAGTTTTCCCTTCCAGAAGCATGATCACCACCAGATTCTTGATCATCATCAAAATCTGGATCGAAATCAGATTCACCATCTGACTCATCCTTAGAGTCTCCAGAAAATTCTTCATCTTATGACTCTAACTCTTCTTCAGAACTTTCAAGTTCTGACTCATCTTCGGAACCTTCATATTTTGACTCCTCTTCAGAAGCAGAATATCCTTGAAATTCTAACTCATCTTCTGATTCTTCTTCAAACTCGGAATCACCTTCGAATTCTGACTTGTCTTTAGCTTCAGAGTCATCTTCTAACTCTGACTCTTCTTCTGAAACCTTAGATTCTGACTCATCTTCAGAATCTTCAATGTCATTTTCTAACTCTTCAAAAGTTTCAAATTTTGACACTTCTTCAAAAGTTTCAACTTCTGACTCGTCTTCAGAAGTTTCAACTTTTGACTCGTCTTCAGAAGTTATCTCTACATCAGAAGTTATCTCTACATCCGAAGTATTGAAGAATGAACAAGGTAGTTCAAATCGACACCATATGAAGGAAAAAGTTGCTAATGTAGAAACAAACGAAAACGATCAATAAACTGACATGGTTTTAAATGTGTTGAAGAAAGTGAGGTTAATTTGGAAGAATTAAAACCATGGCATCCATATGTTTATAATATTTTAAGACCTTCAAATGGAAAAAAAATCTTGTCGAACCAAGTAGAAATGAGAAGTTTACTACAAAAACTTATAAGTTTGATGTAACCAAATGTGACAAAAAAATTTATCTTCTAGTTGCTGATGTTCAAATCATAGTGCCGAAAGGCCTAAAGACGCCACCATTGGAACAAAGGAAGATAAAAGGTTTTTGTAAATATCATAATTTTCTTGGTCATAAAATATCTCAATGTATTTTTTGCATGGATCTGGTGATGTTAATTCTCAAGTTTAAGATTGAAATTAATTTTAGTAAAACAAATTAGGCAGAAACATGTTAAATAGAATGTTCTAATTTCAGAGAAATAATGTTGAACAAGATGTCCTATTCCAATCATTCTACATATTGGCTGGAGCTTGTAGTTTCTGTTGGCATGTCACAGATCTTAAATATTTTGAGAATATTAGGATGTTATATGTGTAATCCAAGATTAAGAAATTAGAGGTGTTAAAGTAAGCGATTTTATCATCAGGAGAAACATGTCGATTAAAGATGTCCTATGTAGAATCATTCAACATCGCGCCTGTGTGCAGTGGGAAAATCATATTAGCTTGTTTTTTTTACAAATATAGAATATTATGGGAATATTATGATATCCCATGTGGCACTCAGTTTAAGGAATAAGATATTCAAGCTGAAATCAATGAGTTGCATTAGTTTTTTAATTATGGAGATAAATTAGGAAACTAATGATTGATATCCTAAGTTTTAGGAGATATATGTGCAACCTTATTTGCTATATATCAGCTACAATTTTGAAGCTCAATCTATCCAAAAGATTGGTATAAATATAAGGGTCGAAACCTAATGTATGTATGGAACGTATTGTATCTTTTATCTAGCCTTTAGGGTTTGTGTTCCATCGGTCTTGTGATCGACTCTTTAGTAGAGTTGGATTGTGTAAATTGTGAACCACTCTCGTATTGTTTAATACTTGAGTTAGACTGTTTGTTGAGTTGTAAATATGAATCACTCATAAATCTTTAAGCATATAGATGATTATTGTTCTTGGAGGAAGCTTGTAAGCAACTCTAAGTATTGTTCTTAGTCAAGAGTCTTTTCTAAGTATTATCTTTGAAGTGTATCATCAAAAAATATTATAATTGTTATAATTGTTCAATAAATATGGTGATTAAACGGAATTTATAGGGTTCTCATGCCTAGGTGAGTCTTAGGTAGAAATATAGCACGAGTAGTGATTAAGTGAGAAGTTGTAAACGGGAGAGTTTAGCTTCAAATTGGTACTATTTAGTGGATTCTTCCTTGGCTTGGTAGCCCCCATAGTAGATGTTCTTGTACACTTAACTGGGTTAACAATTCTATGTCTTCGTTACTTTTCTGCATTGTGTTTATTATTTATAAATTATTTATTGTTTTGTACTCAGAGATCGGTGTCTCGACATCTCTTAAGACATATGAGATCTAAATACCCAAATTTCAATAGAAAAATGTTTTGAAGGATAGTAGGATAAAGTTTATGGATAAACAAAAGCCACCAATGACAATTGATTTAGATTATCTACGAGTCAAGGAAGCACATTTTGTCAAGCTTGTAGAAATAATGATTGTCGACACCACTACTAAAGGCCCCAACAAGAAGGTCGAAGAAATGAGTATGATAGAATACAATGAGAAAGTTAAGGTCGTTTAAACAAATTCTAAAAAGGAATTGATTTAGTTTTAGAGGTGATGTTATGCTTTCATTGTAGCGTTGTTTTTTAATAAGAGGAAACTAAAAGCCTTAAGGATATCAAGCCTCAACAACCAAAGAAGAGTATGTGGGAAGATATGAGGCCTACATTTGCTTTCTACAAGAGGAAACTCCCTTACAAGAAACACCAAGGGCCTTCACGAGATTGGAAAAGTGAAAGTAAGACTTATATCCCACCTGCCAAAGTTCCTCTTGGTGAGTGGATGAGACCCACATACAAACCCAATGTTGATCACCAAAAATGGAAGGAGATTGAAGTTGGTGCAAGTTCATGCTACCACAATAACTCCTTGGTGTCGAATAAGTATTCATATGCTTCTAAGAATAATCTGGGTAACAAACCAATGACTAAGACCCAGTAGATAAGGCACCAATGTAGACTGCAAAGTCGAGTAGCAGTGGTAGATTCTAGGTGATGGCATATGTTCAGATGACGAAGAGACCCATAAAGGAAATGTTGTTTCCCCATTTCCAATAGTGGTTAAACCCAAGGGGAAGGTGTAAAGCTCGATTATTTAATTAATTATTTAATTAAATATTTTCTGTTATTTGCGGAATTATTGTTGAAGTTGTATCAAGTTGTTAATCGTTGTCGTTAGTTGATAAGTCGCGCGTCGGTATAAGTTGTAAAGTTGTATCGTCGATTTTATCGATTCAAAATTAAGTTGATGTAATGATAATAATAATATTATTATTTGAATTATTATTATTGGAGAAAATAAGTTTTACCATGTTGGGCCAATTTTATCGGATAGGTAGTAGCAAAGATGGGGTGTGAGTATTAGGCCCAAATAGAATACTATTATTATTTTATTAGGGTTGAATTATATTATTATAAGTTAGGGTTTTGTAAAGACAAA
Source organism: Vicia sativa (assembly GCA_021764765.1). Classification (NCBI taxonomy): domain Eukaryota; kingdom Viridiplantae; phylum Streptophyta; class Magnoliopsida; order Fabales; family Fabaceae; genus Vicia; species Vicia sativa. The sequence goes on from CM038793.1 coordinate 247,003,741, forward strand.
AATAAAAACAAGTTTTTTTACATGAGAAGTGTGGCAAGAGAAGAATAAGGGTTCCAAGGGTTGGTCGTAGAAGTTGCAGAAAGAGGCAAAAGTTGGAAGTTGTGGCACAAGCTAGGCATCGATCAGTAGAAAAAAGAAACCTCTAATCCAGATAAGGGTGGAGTTCTGACTCTATAATAGGGTATATGATGGATGATATGTGGGGATTAATTCATATGAAATTATTGATGTGTAGTTGTAGGGTGTTTTGTTGTGAATTTAATTATTTGTCTATGTTGAAATTGGTCATGAGTTGTGTAAATGACCGAATTTCCATTAGAAAAAATATAATTCATAATGGTTGAATTAATATTCTATGTGGTGAATATTGTTGACGTTGAGTAATCAGAGAAGTTCTGGAAGCGTAGCTGAAAAAGTGACAGAAATAGAAAAATTACGACGCCTGGAAGAAGAAACGTACCAAATGACACACCCTAGAGGAAAAGGGACTGTTCCGAATGGCACACATCATGAAGAAGGGAAGCATGGCGAACGACATGTGTGTGTACCAAGGGGTTCTGAATAACACTGGTTGTAGCATAGGCGTGCATGATTAGTTTGCTTCTAAGCAATTTGTCTGTTTGTGAATTGTTCCTGTACCTATTAATTTGTACATTACTTTATTGCTTGGTAACTTATTACTATCACATAAAGGATGAATCATAGGTAGAAAATGGTATACCTTTAATGAAAGGGTAATTGGCTAGCTGTAGAACATATACATTTATATACCTAGCGCATATAAAATTGGTTGAAGAATTAAACTTTAATTATTGATAGAGGGATAGTATAGTGGCTAGTAGCTATATTTTGTAGTAAATAACAAATTTCATTTAAATAGTAGAACTAGTAATATTTGTGAATATTAAGAAGTTTAATTAAATGATTTAGTAGGTAATGCAGGATAGTTAATTAGTAGTAGTGATACCTGATTTGTTTTTCGGTGTAGAATTGTCGAGTTAATTTGTGTAGCATTTGTTGTTGTTGTTTGCTTGTATTGATGTTGTTAATAAATTGTGGGGTTGTAGGTTGTGATAAAATTTGGTTGTGTTACCCTATGTTGATGTGTTGAACCATGTTGTAGGCCTTTTTCCAACGTTGATTGATATTATTACGATGAAGGCTTTTAGCCAATGTTGAAATTATGACGAAGTTGATGTTGAATTGATGATTCAGTTGTTGTTGAGTTACATCATGTTGTTGCATACATTGCATAATTACGTTGGCATGGATTGGAAAAAATATTACGTTGGAGCTTTTCTCTGTTTACGATGGCCTGGACTGGCAACACGTTGATGATGAAGGCTTATGCATGGTTGATGCCTCAGATATTGGCAGATTTTTACGTTGGGAGTTCTGCTCCATTGGTACCACATGCATGTGCATTTGAATAAGTTGTTGCATCACATGTTGTATATTTGAGTTGTTATGAAGGTGAATTTGTTATTGTATTACGTTGATGAATATGTTGTGATAAATGTTATGGTGTTGATAAATTGTTGTTGTTATATTGGTTGATGATTATGTTGTGATAAATGTTGTTATTATAGTTGTGAAGCAATGATTTTACATGGACTGATTCTAATATATATTTTTATAATACGTCCTATTATATTGTTAGATATATCACCCCTTTTGTTGGGATGTTGCCTCTATGTGGTTAACGTGCAGGTAATCCAAGATGAATGTTGTTTACCTTCACTAGTTCGAGTCGGTGTTGTTGCTCTGATACAAACACTCGGGGGATGAACGCTAGTTGATTTTGTTTCTGTTGTTGAATTTTAAATGATGAATTATATTAAGTACTTATTATGTTGATGTTGTTTTAGTTGGATAATCATGTTTTGATATTTAAGTTGATTCCACTGCATAATTATGAAAGTTAATTCTGGAAAACTATGTTAAGTTGTTGTTGGTTCATCCAAACTCTTAAAGTGTTATGTATTCGTGATAAAGGTTGTTGTTTTAAGTTGAATTTTAGCATTCCAATTATTTTGAAGGAATTTTATAACTCTGATTTTATAATACTAGTTGGGTAGAATTAGGGTGTTACAAGTTGGTATCAGAGCAGGTCGGTCCGTCCGACCAGTGTTGTCTAATGTTGTTTATTCCTCAGTATGCGATAAGTGTGTGAAACACTATCAGTATTTGTTGTGGTTATAATTCATTGTATGTAGGAGTTAAGTTGAAGATAAGTGGGGGAGAATCCCTACTTCTCGTATGTGTTTCAGTTGTAAGACATTGGTTCTGCATGCTGCGGATGGCGGCAGTGAACATGTTGTTGACTTTTGGTTGTTCCTGAACCTGAAGGCGACATGAATTCAAGATTTTGTTTTTTAATCAAGTTGAAGCGTCTCAAGGAAGAACGACCAGTCATTGTGGATGGTTACTTCTTGAAATATGAGGGGAAATGTAGTAGTTGATGATATAAGTAGGGTGTAAACCCCTAATGCTTCTGAAGGCGATTGTTAAGAAACAAGGACGATCTTAGAGGATGAATATGAATTTGAGAATGATAAGTGTTGGTACTGATGCAAAAGAATTTTGTTCTGATGTATCGTAAGGTGTGTATTAGTATGTTGTTGGCGAATAAGTTGAGAAATAAGATGTTCGGCGTTAAAAAGGAATGTTGGAGGTTATCAACGATTTTCTGGACGGTGTCAAAGAAGCTAAATATGTAAGTTGTGAAACTGGTAGATTCAGCAGTTGAAATCGATCAGTCTGATAATGATGATTCAAGTTAGATGCGCAGAGTGTGTTGGGAATCTGTAAATCAAATTTGTATTCTTGTTGATGCGGAAATAAAGTAGTAATTCTTGAGTTGGAGAATGCTTAACCTTCGTGTGAAGCTAAGTGCTTGTAATGTGGATTGTGTAATTTGTTAAGCGTTGGTGTCTCATCGGCAAGATCAAATGAGAAGGAAATTATAGGAATTATCAGATTATGATGCTGAAAGAGACTTGAGTATAAGTTTTGAATAAACACTGTTATAATTTGGTAATGATGGTTTAAACTCCAATTTGGTTGTCGGCTATCTATTGAAAAATTGAGGAACTGATCACCCTTAATCTCTTGTTGATAGTAGACGGGATCGTGTTGGATGGTATATATATGTTGTGCTATCTTAATGGTGAGAAAAGTAGTTGATGTTGTATCGTGAGGTAGACACTCACCAAATTGTGTGAAGTGTGGCTAAAAAAAATTGAGAATATCAAGTGAACAATGATTTTTATGATGGGTGTTGAAGGAAGTATGAGACTAGCATGAGACTTGTGAACTATATGGTTGACAAGAATTTTAATGAGGTCGGTGACTTAAGCCGGATTATCATAGTGCACAGCTGAAGCGTATGTGGCACAATTACTATGAGTATACGACTCTACATGCTTGATTTGGTGGATTGTTGATGTAAATATTAATAATGCCATATATATGACAAAGTTGATTATGTTGACTATGTTGATACGATACTGTGAAATGAGTTGTTGATAATTGACATACATATATCTATGAGGATGAAATGGTGTAGTTGTTTTAATGTTGGAAATGTTGTAAGATGATAATGTGACGATGTATGTCCAAGTAAGTGTGTGATGGTTGTTATCCTTTAAATGTTGATGTGCCAGAATATTGTTGAAATGGTGGATAAGTTGCTCACAAATTTTGTTGTAGAAGTGTTTAGTGCTTAGCATGTGAGTATTCGATTTGGAGCATGTTTAGTTTTTGTTATTCCAGTAAAGTAGAAGTCGAAGTGTGTCAAATGCAACTTGGGAATTGAGAAGTTGAATGCAAAATTCGCGTTAAGAGCGGTAGTGTTGAGTAGATTTTTGATGACGAAAATATTCTAAGTGGGGGAGAGTTGTAACACCCGATTATTTAATTAATCATTTAATTAAATATTTTTGGTTATTTGCGGAATTATTGTTGAAGTTGTATCAAGTTGCTAATCGTTGTCGTCAGTTGATAAGCTGCGCGTCGGTATAAGTTGTTAAGTTGTTTCGTCGATTTAATCGATTAAAAATTAAGTTGATGTAATAATGATAATAATAATAATAATATTAGTTGAATTATTATTATTGGAGAAAACAAGTTTTGTCGTGTTGGGCCAATTTTATCGGATAGGTAGTAGCAAAGATGGGGTGTGAGTATTACGCCCAAATAGAATACTATTATTATTTTATTAGGGTTGAATTATATTATTATAAGTTAGGGTTTTGTAAAGAGAAAAAGAAAAACAAGTTGATGTACGTGAGAAGTGTGGCAAGAGAAGAATAGCGGGTTCCAAGGGTTGAACGTAGAAGTTGCATAAAGAGGCAAAAGTTGGAAGTTGTGGCACAATCTAGGCATCGATCAGTAGAATAAAGCAACCTTTAATCCAGGTAAGGGTGGGATTTTGACTCTATAATAGGGTATATGATGGATGATATGTGGGAATTAATTCATATGAAATTATTGATGTGTAGTTGTAGGGTGTTTTGTTGTGAATTTAATTGTTTGTCTATGTTGAAATTGATCAAGAGTTGTGTGAATGACCGAATTGCCGTTAGAAAAATTATAATTTGTAATGGTTGAATTAATATTCTATGTGGTGAATATTGTTGCCGTTGAATGTTCTGGAAGCTGAGATGAAAAAGTGACAGAAATAGAAAAGTTACGATGCCTAGAAGAAGAAAGGTACCAAACGGAACGCCCTGGAGGCAAAGGGAATGTGTTGAACAGAACACATCATGAAGAAGGGAAGCATGCCAAATGGCATATGTGTGTACCAAGGGGGTTTCGAACGACACTGGTTGTAGCATAGGCGTGCATGATTAGTTTGTTTCTTAGCAATTTGTCTGTTTGTGAATTGTTCATGTACCTATTAATTTGGTACATTACTTTATTGCTTGTTAACTAATTACTATCACATAAAGGATGAATCATAGGTAGAAAATGGTATACCTTTAATGAAAGGGTAATTGGCTAGCTGCATAACATATACATTTATATATCCAGCGAATATTAAATTAGTTGAAGAATTAGAGTTTAATTATTAATAGAAGGATAATACAATGGCTAGTAGCTATATTTTGTAGTAGTAAATAACAAATTTCATTTAAATAGTAGAACTAGTAATATTGGTGAAAAATAAGAAGTTTAATTAATTGATTTAGTAGGTAATGCAGGATAATTAATTAATAGTATTGATACTTGATTTTCTTTTCGGTGTAGAATTGTCGAAGTTAATTTGTGTAGCAATTGTTGTTGTTGTTGTTTGCTTGTCTTGATGTTGTTAATAAATTGCGAGGTTGTAGGTTATTCTGAAACTGGTTGTGTTACCCTGTGTTGATGTGTTGAACCATGTTGTAGGCCTTGTGCCAACGTTGACTGATATTATTACGATGTAGGCTTTTAGCCAATGTTGAAATTATGATGAAGTTGATGTTGAATTGATGATTCTGTTGTTGTTCTTGAGTTGCATCATGTTGTTGTATACATTGCATAATTACGTTGGCCTAGATTGACAAAAATATTACGTTGGAGCTTTGCTCTGTTTAAGATGGCCTGGACTGACAACACGTTGACGATGAAGGCTTATGCTTGGTTGATGCATCAGATATTAGGAGATTTTTACGTTGGAAGTTCTGCTCCATTGGTACCACATGCATGTGCATTTGAATAAGTTGTTGCATCACATGTTGTATATTTGAGTTGTTATGACGGTGAATTTTTTATGGTCTTACATTGATGAATATGTTGTGATAAATATTATGGTGTTGATAAATTGTTGTCGTTATACTGGTTGGTAATTATGTCGTGATAAATGTTGTTATTATAGTTGTAAAGCGGTGATTTTACATGGACTGATTCTAATATATGGTTTATCATACGTCCTATTATATTGTTAGACATCTCACCCTTTATGTTGTGTGTTGCCTCTACGTGGATAACGTGCAGGTAATCCAAGATGAAGGTTGTTTACCTTCACTAGTCGAGTCGGTGTCGTTGCTCTGATACGTAACACTCGGGGGATGAATGCTAGTTAATTTTGTTTATGTTGTTGAATTTTAAATGATGAATTCTATTAAGTACTTATTATGTTGAAGTTGTTTTAGTTGGATAAGCATGTTTTGATATTTAAGTTGATTCTGCTGCATGATTATGAAAGTTAATTTTGGAAAACCAAATTAAGTTGTTGTTGGTTCATCCGAACTTTTAAAGTGTTATGTATTCGTGGTAAAGGCTATTGTTTTAAGTTGAATTGTAGCATTCCAATTATTTTGGAGGAATTTTATAACTCTAATTTTATAATACTCGTTGGGTAGAATTGAGGTGTTACAAAAGGACTCCATGAAAAATGAATATGATGACATGATCCATCTAAATCTACGTCATCCTCATCGTCCAAATTAAATATTTGTGCATGTTGCACACCATTACCTTTCTAACACTGAGCTATGAATGAGGCCTATTCGACCTCCCTAGGCTTGAGAATCATGATAGACCTAGGAGAAAATATGGTTGCCCCTTCAACCGACCTCTTCTTTCCTTTGATCATCAAGCCACCATAGTGGTTTTTAGGGTCATCATACCACTTCTCGCCTTATTTACCTTTTTACTCATGGATATTTTTTGAGTTCATCCTCTCTACAAACAAAGAAAAATAAACATTAGATAAACTAAATGATCTAAATAGAACGCATAAAGAATATCAAACTTATACATATAATCATTTACTTTCTTCTTGTAGACATTGCATTGATCAAACTCCATAATTTACCTAGAGCTCATTATGTCAAACTCCTCTAGAATCTCAACAACTTCGCTCTCTGTGATTCTCAAGTAATCAAAACCGAAGTTGTTTATGGCCATAAGAAATTATGTAAATAGTTTTATAGTTTGCTACTCCTAAATATTTTGAGGAACTGGTCGCCATTACTGATTTCTTCTGTACCAACAGAGAGTAGGAAAAACGATATCTCTACCATTACTAGAATCAGAATTGTTATCATGATTCTCAAACATTCTTAGTTATACAAGTTTATAATCGAATGATTTATCCAATCGCCTCACATTCTCCATACAACGTCTCCATATTTCCACAACTTCCCTGTGATCCTAGAAAAAGGATAAAATATAAGTAAATATAATAAATTCAATACCTATCTAAGGTTTGGTCATGGTAGATAATTAGATACTCAAACTTGGAGAGAAAAGTTAAAGAATAATGTTTGCTAAACAAGGTTGAAAAATTAGTGTGCATAAGTAAGGAAAATGGTTTTTATTCCTTCATTTATAAGGACAAAAGCATAGGCCGAGTAGACATCATTTCCAAGTTGTAGGATTACATTTGTTTATCGGATGTAGGACATCTTTGAGCTAGATTAGAAGCATGCATATTAATCAATAACCCACAATACACGTTCCTTCCAAAGATAAGATTCATCATATCAAAACATTAAATTCCCCATTTACTTCCCACAAATGACCCTTGAGGATTACCCTAGTAATGCTTGAGGGCCTTGCCCTCTAAGCCATACTTGAGTGACTTATCCTATAAGATATGCTTGAGGCATTCTCCCTCGAAGTTATGCTTCCGGGTTTTTCTCTAGGATACACTTGAGAGACTTCCCCTCTAAGATTCGCTTGAATAAATCATTTCTCCAAAATTGAATATTGTCTATCGAACTTAAATTAATTACCCTTTCCTATACCTTTTACTTTAGGGACTATGACTTGGGATAACTTTAATTGAGCCTTATAAAGGGACATTCCATAAATCATATGGCCCAAAAAGAATCATAAATGCCATTGAACAATCAGGCGACCAAGTAGCATCATAAAGGGCCACTTGACAATCAGGCAGCCCATGACCCGCCAAGTCTTGCCTAATCCGATCCAACATGCCCCTGGGTTAGGCTTACCAACCAAACTTCGTATCCATTAGTGGACAACCAATGATTCATGTTACTGGTTCGACCTTACTAGTTTTCACATCAACGCTCCTCGCTTCAAAGCTAATAACCAAAGGCTAATTAAGATCAATCAAATCCATAGGCCCAGACCAACAAAGATGTGCCAATCACCTATAACCAAGCGGACCTTCATTCCTATATATCGTATAAAATCACAGTCTCCTCCATCATGAATGTTGATTTCCATCCAATAGTCTCATGCATTCTATATTGTGAGATATTGGATCGAACTCTATTGGGTCGCAGGTACTATCTTGGTTTGACAGAGTTTAGCAGGCAATCGAAGGTTGCTCACATGTTGTTGTCAAACTGTTACAAGCTGTAATCAAAGTGTGTTCTAGCTTGTAGTGTCTAAGGATGCTAGGATTGTTAGCATCGAATTGGGCCTGTTTGTTATGTCCAATTGATCAAGTTAGTTTGTACCCTAAGTTAGCTTGTAATGAGTATTTGTGATAAAAGTCCATCAGTTTAGTATGTTAGGTTTATTATAAATAGCATACTAGTCTCTCATCATTGCATACTGCAAATCCTATTTTAGGGTGAGAGGGTTATTTGTTATTCTTTTATACTTGTAATCTTATTTCAAGAGTAAGGAAAGAATAGCAATTAATAACCAACCCTTGTGTTCATCGTGTTCTTCATTGTTTTTCCTACCCTAATTGTTTCTTGATCATTAAGCAACAAGTTTATATTTTGTTCTAAGGCATCTGATTCACAACAAATTGGTGCAGTGAACGTGGAGAAGATGCCTTCGACAAAGTATGAGATTGAAAATTTCACCGGAGTGAACGATTTTGGTCTGTGGCGCTTGAAGATGAAAGCCCTACTGGTTCAGCAGGGTTGTTTGGAAGCATTTAAGGGAGAATCAGCCATGAACTAAGCGTTAACGGCAGCTAAGAAGATGACAATGATAGAGAAGGCCAACATCTCAATTTTTTTGAGCCTTGTTGATAAGGTTCTTCAACAGGTATCAAATGAGACAACGACGACAGGGTTATGGGTGAAACTTGAAAGTTTGTACATGACCAAGTTGTTGGTGAATCGAATCTACCTGAAGCAAGCTTTGTATTCATTCAAGATGATTGAAGACAAAGTGTTGGCTGAGTAGTTGGATATGTTCAAAAAGATGATTCTTGATCTTGAAAATATTGATGTGAAGATCGATGATAAAGATCAAGCGTTGTTGTTGTTGTGTGTGTTGCCCAGATCACATGCTAACTTCAAAGAAACTCTCTTGTATGGAAGGGAGTCCCTGACATTTGAGGAAGTTCAATCAACCTTGTATTCGAAGGACTTGAACGAACAAAATGAGCATAAACCTTTGACGGTTGGTGAAGGTTTGATCGTTAAAGGAAAATTCTTGCGAAAGGATAATAAGTTCGACAAGAATAAAGGTAAAAGTCAATAGAAGTTTTACAGTGGTGAAGCATCTAGTATTCGATATTATCATTGTAAGAATGAGGGTCACGCAAGAAAAGTGTGCTCTGAACGCCTGAAAGATCATGGAGGAAAGGATAATGGCAATGCAACTATTGTTCAAGATGATTTTAACTTATTTGATGTTCTTGTGGTTTCGAGCAACAACCTATCGAAAGAGTGGATTATGGATTCTGGGTGCACTTGGCACATGACTCCAAACAAAGACTTGTTCGAGGAATTATGTGATCAAGATGGTGGATCTGTATTGCTGGGAAACAACAAAGCTTGCAAAATTGTAGGTGTTAGATATGTGAGATTCAAACTCCATGGTGAGTCAATAAGGTTATTAACTGAAGTCAGGTATGTACCTGATTTGAAGAGAAATTTGATTTCTCTTGGTGAATTCGACAAGAAAGGATATGTTTTTCAAAGAGAGAAAAGTATCCTAAGATTCATGAAGGGTTCGAAGGAAGTCTTGAGAGGCGTGAAGAAACAAGGCTTATATACCCTTGAGCCTGAAGTTATAAGTGGTTCGACAAATGTTGCATCCACTAAATCTTTTTCGAAGACAGAAATTTGAGCACATGAGATTAGGCCATGTCAGTGAGAGGGGTCTGGTCGAATTAGGGAAACAAAATTTGCTTGGTGGAGAAAAAGTCGAAAAGCTGAAGTTTTGTGAACCCTGTGTACTTGGAAAATCTTGCAGAGTGAAGTTCAACAAAGGGAAAAAAAAAAAAGAACACATGGATCCTTTGATTATATCCATGTTGATCTTTGGGGGGCCTGCAAGGTGTCCATCACATTCAGGAGCAAGGTATTTTCTATTCATAATAGATGACTATTCTAGAAAGTTATGTGTATTCATTCAGAAGACTAAGGATGAAAATTTTGAGAATTTCAAAGGTTGGAAGACTCTGGTCGAAAATCAAACTGGCAGAAAGGTCAAGAGGTTGAGAATAGACAGTGGTCTTGAATTTTGCAATGAGGCATTTGACAGCTTTTGTGATGCCTCTGGTATTGCAAGGTACAGAACTACTGCATGTACTCCACAACAAAATGGTTTGGCTAAAAGATTTAATAGAACCATCTTGGAGAGAGTTAGATGCATGTTGACTAGTGTTGGGTTAAAGAAGGTGTTTTTGAGACTGTTTCGACAACATATCTGATACACAAATGTCTTTCGACTGTGTTAGATATGAAGACACCTGAAGAAGTTTGGTCGGGACATCCCCCAAATCTCAACAAACTGAGAGTATTTGGCTGCATAGCCTATGCTCACATTAGGCAAGACAAGGTCGAACCTAGAGCTCTTAAATGCATGTTCATGGGATACCCTGAAGGAGTGAAAGCTTATAGGCTATGGTGCCTAGAGTCAGGTCACAGAAGGATTATCACCAGTCGAGATGTTGTTTTCAATGAAGCTGAAATGGCTTTCAAGAAAATGGATGATGTTAGTTGAAGTGCAGAAGTATCTAACGAAGAGTTGGAACAGGTAGAGATTCATGTTGAGGTGGAGCATGTTGATGCTGAATTGCATATCCCAGATAAAGTCGAAGAAGCGGAGGATGCTGATGAAGTTGAGGAAACTGTCGATGACTATCTATTAGCAAGAGATAGGACACGAAGAGTCATCAAACCACCTCAAAGATATGGATATGCAGATAGTATAACTTATGCCTTAATCTCTACAAGTGAGGTTCTAGACGAAGAACCAAGAGACCATAAGGAAGTTATGAGGATTCGAAATAAGACTGAATGGTTTAAGGCCATGGATGATGAGATGAAGTGTCTTAATGATAACAACACTTGGGAATTGATCAAGAAATTTTCTGGAGCCAGGTTAGTCAGTTGTAAATGGATTTTCAAAGTTAAGGAAGGAATCGAAGGAGTGGTGTCAAAAAGATACAAGACAATGTTGGTTGCAAGGGGTTTCACTCAAAAAGAAGGTGTAGACTTCAATGATGTGTTTTCTCTTGTTGTGAAGCATAGGTCCATTCGAATGTTTCTTTCCATGGTGGCACAGTTCGATCTTGAACTAGAATATATGGATGTGAAGACTGCGTTCTTGTATGGTGATCTAGATGAAACAATCCTGATGAGGCAACCTGAAGGGTATGTCGAAAAGGAAAAGGAAAATTATGTGTGCAAGTTGAATAGATCTTTATATGGGCTGAAGCAATCTCTTCGACAATGGAATAGGAGATTCGACAAATTCATGGCACACATAAGTTTCGTTAGAAGTCAGTTCGACCACTGTGTTTACTTCAAATTTCATCCTGGTAATTCATTTGTTATTTTGTTACTTTATGTTGATGATATTCTCATAGCAAGTAACAATGTCGAAGAGGTAATGAGGGTGAAGGTTGAACTCAATAAGGAGTTCGAAATGAAGGATTTAGGAGCAGCTTCTAGGATTCTTGGGATTGACATTCGAAGAGATAAAAAGCAGTCGAAATTATACTTATCTCAAGAGGCATGTTTACGGAAGATTCTCGAAAAGTTTGGTATATCGAATTCGAAGCTTGTTGTGACTCCAACAAACCCTCAATTCAAGTTGAGTATTGATCAGCGTCCCAGTACTGAGGTCGAAAGAGCTTATATGAATAGCATCCCATATGCTAATGTAGTAGGTTCTTTGATGTATGTTATGGTGTGTACTAGACCCGACATAGCATATGTAGTAAGTCTTGTAAGCAGGTACATGGTGAATCCTGGAAAGGCTCACTGGCAAGCATTGAAGTGGATTCTAAGGTAAATAAATGGGTCTCTGAATAGAGTCTTAATTTATGGTGGAGCCTTGAGTGAAGATAGTAAAGCAGTAATCGAAGGATATGTCGACTCTGATTATGCAGGCTGTATGAATTCCAAAAAATCTATTTCTGGATATGTTTTCACTTCGTTTGGTACAACACTTAGTTGGAAAGCAACACTTCAGAAGGTTATTGCATTATCAACCACTGAATCGGAATATATTGCTTTAAATGAAGCTGTGAAAGAAGCATTGTGACTTTAAGGTTTTGCTAAGGAGCTGAAAATTCATGGTGAAGTTATCATTGTTAAATGTGATAGTCAAAGTGCAATACACCTGTCGAAGAATTCAATCTATCATGAGCGAACCAAGCACATTGATGTGAGACTGCATTTCGTTAGAGGGGTAATCGAGCGTGGAGAAGTCCAGGTGCTGAAGGTTTCGACAGATCATAATGCTGCTGATATGATCACCAAGACATTGCCTAGTTGTAAGTTTTTCCACTGTATGCAGTTGATAAAGCTGCATGAAGAAAACTAGTTCGTTAGTTGATAATAGAGTTTGTTCCAAGGTCGAGATTTGTGAGATATTGGATCGAACTCTATTGGGTCGAAAGTAGTATATTGGTTCGACGGTTCAACAGAGTTTAGCATGCAATTGAAGGTTGCTCACATGTTGTTGTCGAAGTGTTACAAGCTGTAGTCGAAGTGTGTTCTAGCTTAAAGTGTCGAAGGATGCTAGGATTGTTAGCATCGAATTGGGCCTGTTTGTTATGTCCAATTGGTTAAGTTAGCTTGTACCCTAAGTTAGCTTGTAATGGGTATTTGTGATAAAAGTCCATTAGTTTAGTATGTTAGGTTTATTATAAATAACATATTAGTCTCTCATCATTGCATACTGCAAATCTTATTTTAGGGTGAGAGAGTTATTTGTTATTCTTGTATACTTATAATCTTATTTCAAGAGTAAGGAAAGAATAGCACTTAATAACCAATCCTTGTGTTCATCGTGTTCTTCATTCTTTTTCCTACCCTAATTGTTTCTTGATCATTAAACAATAAATTTATATTTTGTTCTAAGACATTCGATTCATAACATATGTAAGACTATCCAAGGACAATTATAATTGTCTCGCCTATATAAGTGTGACTGTTAATCAAGCTCATGTATTCTTTTGATCCACGCATAAAAAGTTTTATCCATTCAAACACTTACTTAAACACCAGAATTCTAACCGTTCGGAGATACCCTCTGATTATCAATCGTCAACACAACATCTGAAGCCTCACTGCAGTGGTCATTATCAGCCTTTCACTTATTCTGGGTTCCAGTATGGAATAGCTATAATACTAACTAGAACAATAATAGATTGTTACAAAAACTCAATAGGCTCCAACTTTCTTTGAATTCAAATGAAAAATTGAATCTGTTTTTAAATAAACGAAAAAAAAAATAGCTTCTTAAGATTAGCAACATAACCTTAACAATAGAGTACATTATCAAGATCCAAAACTACAGAACAGACAAAATAAAGGTCATTTTTCTCAAAGTATATAACCAACTCTATATGCTTCATTGTTCTACAAGTCCAGTGTAATGTATATAGTTTGTATTTATGCACATTACAATAAAAAACAACAAAATCATAATCTCCAAATATGTATAACTTATATCATACCCAATTGCTAGATAAAGAGAAGTCATGAAATCTGAAAGAAGCTTCACCAGCTGTGTCTCTCTCGAGCCTCGAGTGCGAAACTTCACTAGTGATATCAGTTGGATCAGAAGCTTCTGGAGGCAATGGAAGTGTATGAGTTTCATTCGAAAAGCGGCCAATTTGAACTTCGGATGGTAATGGTTGCATCACAGGCGGAGATAAAGCTCTGAATCTATTGCTTCCACCGCTCGAATTAACCAACGATCGGTCCCAAAGGAAGACATGGAGGAGAATTGGAACTCTAGTGTGTCTGTGCAAAGATAGCTTCTGGCTTAAGGAAACTGTGTCGTAACATCGAATTGCTCCTGTTGAAGATACCATCCATGGAAGTACTTTTTGGTTTGACACTCTTGAAACTACCAATAATCTACAAGTATCTGTTGCTAGTTTATATAAACTGCTTAGCCCCGAACGCATAGCAGGTACGTTTTCTTGATTAATCACCGATGAAATGAATATAAATCCCTGAACATAATAATAAAAAAGGCATGTTAGTGCGATCTAAGCCGCGACATAATGGTTTTTTATATTTCAGCGAGCGCGGTTAAAGACGAATCATAAATTCATAATCAAATTAAGAGAGATGGAGGGAAAGAAACCTCTTCTGTACGGCTAATGGCGAATCCGAGCTTTGAGTCCTCTTCTTTTAGTTTGATCTCGATAGAAAGCTCTCCTCCGACAGGGGCATACCATAACCGAACGGCTCGAACAACGCCTATGTCTATTCCATGGTAATCCTCAAAGCCATAAAGGCTTGCATTTGCTAGGTTAGATAAGTCAGCAAGAGAGCCTGCATTCACAGTGGAAGAAGCTGTCTCCCCAGATATCTGCCACACAATAAAACCGAAAAACTCTACGTTTTAGAATCTAAATCACGAAACCTGGTTCTCAAACTTCTTTGAACATTACACGATAGAGTCTGATAAAATCGAATATTGTGTGATCATTTACCTTAGTGAGTAGCGACTCGGTTTGAATGTTCATGAAGACGATAGGGACACCTGAAGCTTGACCTGCATTGATCCAAGCATTTGCTCTTGCTAGGGTATCCTCCAGATCGTTGTAGCGCGATGCTACTCTATCCGAAGCTTTTGGAAGGAGTAATATGGAAAGAAAATTGCTTGAATTTGGAACTGTTAGCATTTCTTGCATCCTCCTCTCCCATGGATAAGAAACATATCCATCCTGTAGTTTTGTCCTTGTTAGTGCATTTACCATCCTACTGCTCCTTGAACCTGGAAATTACGGTTATTGATTAATCGTTGGCTATGAAAGCACAGACACCTCCGAAAAAAAGACGTGTCCGTGTCATTTCTAAGAAAAAACTTTAGTTCAAGTAACGTGGATGTACAACATGACTAAAACGGTCTAGTGACATGGGATGATAATAAATAAAACAAAAACTGTCTTCATCATTCATGTGCAACAACAAAGGACCATGTGATGTCACAAGTTTCATGCACAACACAACACGGTACATGAATTGATGTTAACAAAGTTTGTAGCTCTTAATGAAAAGTCATTGCCTCAAATAAAAGTTGTGGCCCGTTATCAAAATTCAACAACGCCAATCACTTCAAATTAAGTGAAATAAATTGTTGAAGACATCATGAGAACTTAGAAAGTGATGGATTTCATTTCTATTAAGAGTAGGAAGAAATTTATGCTAATTAAGTAGCAATCACATGATAGGATATGGTTTAATCAAAGAAAGACTTGAAATTAAATGCAATTTTGGACTTTATTTTTCCTAAGTCACTGTTTTAGTCTCTACCAATACTAAAAAACTTGAAATTAAATGCAATTTTGGACAGTATTTTCCCCAAATCACTGTTTTAGTCTTCAAATACTACAACTTGAAATTAAATGCAATTTTGGACTTTATTTTCCCTAAGTCTATTTTAGTCTACCAACACTAAATTCCATTAAGAGTACGGGTGCCAATTGGATTCGTCCTCAGCAAATATCCGCAAAAATTATTATATACACAATATATAATTATATATTGTCATCTTTATTATTATATACACATATATATATTTATCAATTTTATTGAATACATATTAGAAATACATTTAAAAGGAGATGAATATGAGTATTTAGGTACACATAAGATATAAATTTTTGTATAAACATTAATGCCCCGACATATGAGCACACATGAATTTTTTAGATCACAGATATGAAAACGAGTATTATAGTGCCCAACTAAAATTCTATCCATTATCATCCATAATGCCGATTTGGGATCGATCGGATCAAATACACATTTCATATTAGATGGTTTTTGCCCACTTATATTTAATAAAAACTATTTCATGTTACTTAAAAATTCTTACACATTATTAGAAAAGATTTAATGTATTGAAAGTTAAACATTTAAAAAGAAAAGGAATACACAACAAAATTTGACTAAAACCCACGTATCAAAAATAAGGGTTTAATTTAAGACTTGAGTCTTGAGAATATGCTCTTCTATCAAAAATAAGGGTTAATTTAAGACTTGAGTCTTGAGAATATGCTCTTCTCAAGGCTCTGCTGGAGGGTAATAATTTTTGTATTGGATCAATCCACACAAAAATTTGTTTTGGATTTAAGCGAAGCTCCCACCAGTGGACGAGGGGATTGAGGATTAGTCGGTCGGTCCTCCTAAATATCTTATATTTTATTTTTAGTCTTTAAAATTTAATTTTAAAGAATTGTCCTCCTAAAACTTTTTACCATCCATCATCCTGCAACTTAGTAACGATTTTTTACAATTTCATGACAAAATTAACGATTGTTTTAACGACAGTTTTTACTTAGCGATTAAATTAGCGACAATTTTAACAATGGAACCAAAAATATTGATGAAAATTTTTAAGAGGACCATTATTTTAAAAAAAAAAACTATAAAAACAAAAAAACATATTTAATATAATTAACAATTGTGATAGAAAGAAATAATAAATATAATATTTTAATATTTTGTTGTTATAATTATTTAATTCAACAGTCTATAAATCCATACAATTGTTTAATTCTGCATATAATTATTTAATTCAATAGTTTATAAATAATATTTTTTGTTGAAAAAAAGTATATTTATTTATAAAGAATACTCTATTTATAAAAATAATTTTTTTAAAATTTATTAAATAATTAATATATCTAATTAGTTCATTATATAGTTCAATTAATTTATGATTCAATAGATCTAAAAAAGTTTAAAAAATTTATAAATAACTCACACAAGTTTTAAAAAATAATAGATAAACATTCTCACAAAATAACCTAAGGTTCATCCCACACGTGTGACATGAAATAACGTGGGAACGGAAATAAAAATGTAGCGGGAATCAATATTGTCACATGCACTCAAAAAAGTTTAACAAACAAAAATAAAACACGTAACGCAAAAGCTAAAAAAAAACTTAAAAAAAAGTCAAAAAGCAAAAACAAAATAAGTTGAGGTTGGTGAAAAGCAATTAATTACCTTGAATATCAAAGCATTCAACTTCGGTTCGATCCAAAAACCCGACAACATAATTCGGGTCACAAATGGATCTAAGAACAAACTGTTTCTTCCCGGAGGAATCATTCGGAACAATACACGCTTGTAGCTCTGCAAATTCATCTAAGCCTCTTCGAACACGGATCATGATGGAAGTTTCCTTCTTCTTGTAAGCTTCTTGAAGAATCTTCTGGATTCCAGATTTTCCATTTTTGAAAGGGGAGTTGAATCGGATGAGGGAGTTTGGTTTTGCTCCGATGCGAAGCTCTTCGACTATGTCGCCGGTTTGAAGCATGTCGCCGGTCCATTCGTCGGCTTTGGAACTTCCTCGGAGGCATTCGATTGATACGACTTTTTGGTCGCGGGTTGGTGAGTCGGTTCTGTCCATGATCATGGTTGGAGGGTGATTATTAGTTTGAGGTTGTTGTTGTGTTATATGTCATGGTATGTTATGATGTTTGGTTCTTTCTTTGGAAGAGAAGAAAGAAGATGAATTGGTTTGTGTTGTGTTATGTGTGAAACTATCATTGCTAGTTGATATAACTAATTATTACTTCTAGAAAATGATAAAGAATGTGAAGTCAAAGAATTGATTATATCGAGTTTCTATATAGTGGTGGGAACATTCTTTGAAGTTTCATGTTCTATTAAAATATTACATCTAATAAAAAAAGAGGAAATAATTTTTAAAAGAATAGATAAATGATATATAGCTATATTTATTTACAACAAGGTGACAAAATAATTTATAAGTTTTAGGAAGATTTAAGAAAATAGTCTACACTTGTTTAAGGGTGACAACATGCACTATTACAAACCCAGCATATCACACCGTTAAAGTCATTATAGATCGCTTCAAAATTGTTGTGATATTTCTAAGTTCGTGTGCTAATTTTTTTATAATTTTTTAATTAAAAATTTTAAGATTATAATTACGGTTAATTCTCTAACCGTAGTGATACAGTCCAATTTTTTTGAGTTTGATCCTCAACTCCATTTTCATCAAATAATTTATTCCTTTTATGTTAAATGCACGTTTTTCAATTATATTTATATTTAATTAAAAATTAATAGGGAGATGTCTATTTTGGAGAAGTGATGAAACATGTAATTTGTTCATATGAGATGAAGACATGAGAGAAAAATTGGAAAATGAAGATGAGAGTAATACTATGTCAGAGTTGGAAGATGTGGACTATTTGAAGGTTATGTACGAAGATTCAAAAAAGAAGAATAAGAATTTGAAGAGCAAACTGAAGTCAGAGAGATTTTCTGGAAATTTAAAGATGTTATGTTTTCTTATCTCCTTAATGCTTAATATTTACTTCGTTATGAAATGTAGTAGTTGAAGGTGCAGTGAACTTGACAGGAATGCAACTAACAGACAGTTTCATACGAGTAAGTTCATCGCAAATTGTTGAACTTTTAATTACAATTATGTGTTTTATCTAATCTGTAGTTTAAGTTGATAGTTTAAGTGCTAGAATAATAATGCAAGTGTGAGTAAGTGGAGAAATAGTTCCACGTTGGATAGAAATGTGGAGACTTGAGCATATATAAGTGGGAGAACCCACTCACCTATCACCTTAAGATTTTAGGTGGGCAAATGATGTGTCTCTCACAAAGGTGCTTATACCTACACTATGTATCAATGCTCTTAATGTAACTCCCCCAACATGGTATCATAGCTCGGTTCGAGCATTGTGGACTCACACTTGAGGTGGAGTGTTAGAATAATAATGCAAGTGCGAATAAGTGGGGAAATAGTCTCACATTTGATAGGAATGTGAGCATATATATTAGTGGGAGAATTCACTCACATATCACCTTATGATTTTAGTTGGACAAGTGTTGTGTCTCTCACAAAGGTGCTTATACATACACTATGTATCAATGCTCTTAAACATTAAGTTGATAGTTTAAGTTGAATGTTTAAGTTGACAACCTTAAGAGAGTTAAGTACAAAGATTAAAATTTCATTTCATAAAACTTTCATTACATGATCAAAAATCATAATCAAATCTAAATCCTCTCGCTAAGATAAAGTTAGACAAATCATAGTCAGCCTCATCATCATCATCTGAATTGAAAAAAATCATCAGTTTCCTTCTCAACCTTCTTCTTCTTCTCCTCACCCTTAGAGCTCTAATTAGTCTAAACATTGCACCATCTACAGCAACATTTTGAATCTAAGCATCATTTTGTACCACAACATCCTCTACAACAACATCTTGATTCTGAGGCTGGTTTTGCACCACAACACCCTCTACAATAATATTTTGATTCTCAATATTGTTGGTAGCTTGAGCAGGATAACACATGTTGATTCTTTTGGATAAGTTTGTTTTTGTGTTTTGGTTCTTCCGCTTTTATATTGTTCCCTCTGATTCTTCATCTTCTTCTCTTGAAAGTTTAAAAATCAAAGCTGCTAATTATTGTTTCTGTAATTCTATACGCTTTCTCTTCTCTTGGAAGTTGCAAAGATTGCATACCTCGAGTTATTCAAATTTTTATGTACTTAATGGAATTGTATACTTATAATACAAGTTTTGATATCAATTCAAAAATGGTTTAGTGTTGATTCTAGTATAATACGATTGACATTTATTCTTATACAATATCACAACAGTTAATAAGAATAGTTGTTGTTATAAGGTGCGCGCTTTCTAATTTACTACGACGGTCACTGGACCGTGATTGTAAATACCACATATACAATCACATGCTACATAATAATGCATAGTCCCACATGGTTATATATCTTTCTCAACTGTTGTTAAATGTCTTTTCCGTAGTAGTGAGGTTGCGTTGAGTTAACTAGGCTTC
Organism: Vicia sativa; assembly: GCA_021764765.1. Lineage (NCBI taxonomy): Eukaryota > Viridiplantae > Streptophyta > Magnoliopsida > Fabales > Fabaceae > Vicia > Vicia sativa. The sequence goes on from CM038793.1 coordinate 247,023,939, forward strand.
GTAAATAATTCAATTAATATTTAAATAGATTAAGAATTAAAAAGCTAATGAGACTAAATGTTAGTTTGGACTGACTTATTATATGAGCTTACCTACTAGTGTAAATTTTGTAAGCTACTTGTTTAACTGAATTTATAAAAACAACTTATGACATATTCATAAGATTTTTTCAACTCATTTTCATAAGCTCTTAGAGACATCTATAATTATTCATATTTATTAATACAAAATAAAATTTAATAATGATAAAATTATTAATAAGGTACATTTAGATCTAATAGACTTAAAAGACTTTTTTTCATGGTATGTGGCCTAGACTTATTAAAAAGTCTAGGTCTTTTTTATTTATAAAAAATTCTAATATGATCTGAATTTGTTGTTAGTTGGTCTGATCTATTCTCATTTCTAATTCATGACCATAATCTTATGACTTTTTATTAAAGAGTTGTGATATATTATTATATTAAAAAATAATAGTGAAATAGTTAGCCAACAATAAAAACTTGTTGAAAAATTAATCTGATTAAACATGATTAGGCTTTTGCTTTGAACCACATGTATATCCTTATCGATGTTTGTGCCTTTCATCCCTATTTTGATTTCTCAGCTATTGTGACGGTTTAACATAATTGTTATACTCAATTTCTTAATGTATAACTCATTGTTCTACACTAAAACTTCCTAATCACTCGGGTCAGCAGGATAGTTAAAACAAGAAATGTTTGGTACATTAAACTTTAAGTTATAACTTATAATTTTTTATCCCTAATCAATTACTAAAATAAACATTTAATTTAAATAAGATTGTATAATTATAGTCAATAATTATACGTGTCTAACTTCGATATATAAATTCGTCAACACATAAAAAAATAATATAAAATCCACTAAATCACAATATTGAATAAATCTAAAGTATAAATAATACAAAACACAAATATATGATCTAATAGATTCATAAAAGTTCATCTAACAAATCCTAATCATTAAAAATTTAATTAATAGTAATCATAACCAAAATAAATAAATAAAAAATAATACATAAATCTTCAGTTAAAATTAACTTTCAATGATAAAAACCTTTATTCTACATATCCAAAATTTATCGCAAGAATTATTTATACCAAAAATGTCTCGGAGTTTCTCTCTTCGTTTTTTTAAATAAAAATGTGACAAAAAAGGGATTCATCGAGCCACAATAACATTTTTTTGTTCATCTTCCTCGGAACTCTAAAGAAAAACATTCATGAATAAAAGGCTAAAAAAAACATTATGAATAAAAGCTAGTACATATTAACATAAATGATATTCTTACACTAAGTCATACATCTACAACGTATGTACGGATGACACCGTTCATATATATTGAATAAATCTAAAGTATAAATAGTACAAAACACAAATATATGATCTAATAGATTCATAAAAGTTCATCTAACAAATCTTAATCAATAAAAATTTAACTAATAGTAATCATAACCAAAATAAATAAATAAAAAACAATACATAAATCTTCAGTTAAAATTAACTTCCAATGATAAAAACCTTTATTCTACATATCCAAAACTTATCGCAAGAATTATTTATACCAAAAATGTCTCGGAGTTTCTCTCTGCGTTTTTTTAAATAAAAATGTGACAAAAAAGGGATTCATAGAGCCACAATAACATTTTTTTGTTCATCTTCCTCACAACTCTAAAGAAAAACATTCATGAATAAAAGGCTAAAAAACATTATGAATAAAAGCTAGTACATATTAACAGAAATGATATTCTTACACTAAGTCATACATCTACAATGTATGTACGGATGACACTGTTCATATACGGACGACACTCTTCATGTACGGATGAGTACAATTCATGTACGGGTGAATACTATTCATGTACGGACGTTTATTTTAAATACTTAGATGTGCATTAACCAACTTCATTACTGCATTAATCAAATTTTTACACTGTATTAACCAAGTTTTGTGACTGTTAAAAATTATTTTTAATACCTAGATGTTGCATTAACCAACGTTATTACTGCATTGACAAAGCTTTTACAGTACATTAACCAAGTTTGGTGACTGCTAAAAATCATTTTTAATACTTGTATGTTGTATTAACCAACTTCATTACTACATTAATCAAATGTTTACACTGCATTCACCAAGTTTGGTGATTGCTAAAAATTAATTTTAATATCTGGATGTTACATTAACCAACTTCATTACTGCATTAACCAAGTTATTACATTGCATTAACCAAGTTTGCATGAATAGTGTGAACAGTTCCATACGTACATGAATAATAGACGTCCGTACATGAACATTATCGTCCGTACATACGCCATAGATATATGACTTGGTATAAGAATATCATTTTTGTTCATATTAATCATTATAATTGAAATATGATGAATATGGTCACCTACTCCATGTCCCACCCCAACCAATCCCAAAGTCCTTAGTCTCCATACTCATTATCCAATATAAGATTTTATGGTTAAATATGTTTATGGTCCCTATAAATATCTCAATTTTATTTTTAGTCTTTATTAAAAAAATAATATATTTTAGTTCATACAAAATTATTATGTCCATAATTTTAGTCATTTCTATAAACTAATATGTATTTTTAAATAATTATTTTACAAACATCTTTAGAACGTTATAAAAAATTTCTAAAAAAAAAAAACTTAAAATTTAATTTCTAAGTCGAAATTTTTATTATATTTTAAAATTTAAAAAATTTTATTTTTAATTTTTCTCATTTTAAAAAATTCTAAAATTTAGTAAAGAAATATTTTATAGTATTTTATACCTGAATGAAAAAAATTATTTAAAAATTTAAAAATAATTTAATAGTTTTTAAAATTTTAAAAATAATAAAGACTAAAATTGTATGAAAAAAAATTATATGAACTAAAATATATTATTTTTTAATAAAGACTGAAAATAAAAAATAATATTTCCTTCTTCCATATCATGAATCTTCGGAAACCATCATGATCTTATTTGATATTTAAACTATATGAATCTAATTACTAAAGTATTTTCCCTTTTTCAAATCAATTATTCACTTTTCATATTTAAAGTATGTGAATCTAATTACTCCTAAACTAACAATGTAGTTCTCATTTTCCCAAACGTTCTAGTCTTCACTCTTCAAAGAAAATAATTGGAGGAAATGATTAGGAAGTTGACAATGTAAATGAGCGTGGGGTGCATTCCTCAAATAATGCAGTGTGTGTACACATGGAGAACTGACTCTGATTCCATGGAAGCTTCATAAGCGCAGCCTATACCAGTTTGTAGTGCAACAACCATCATAACAACGTCATTCTTCACATGCTTCAAATGTAGGGTGGGGGGTCAACTTCTAAGTCAATGATTTTTTAAATTAATTATTTTATTCTATTGAAAATATGTTTTTTTAGTATATAGTACATCGTTGTTATTCCAACTCAACATGCACAGTGCCAGTCATTAAGTGGAGCAAGAAATTCAATCATTTGAAATATAGAGCCACCAAAATAGAGTGAGGCTAGCGAGAATAATGAGGATGGATACTTGTTCTTGATATATATATATATATATATATATATATATATATATATATATATATATATATATATATATATATATGATGGGATTAGAGGTTCAAGTAAAGAGATTTGCCCTCCAAGTTATTGGTCTAACTTATTCCTCAGTCGGAAGTCCTTAGGTATGGTGTTAGGAATCTCTTTTGAGCGTATAGCTGAGAGAGGGAATAAGAGAGTGGTAGAGAAGTGATCCTCCCTTTTGTCTTTGGTGTCTAAGTCTATCTATAGTATAGTTTGTGACTAATGAACATAATGACCGTAATTGTTCATTAATATCGTAACTCGTGTAACCGCCCATAATGGCTTGTAATGTTTATAACGTCTATAACCGTCATCTGTTGAATTTTGTAACTGCAACTATCCCGACCTAGCACTACCCGGCCAATATAACTAGGTTGCGGGTACATGCCTAGCGCGTCCGGTGATAATACCCGACTCTGTTCCTGGGATCTCGTCGAGGTGTTTCTCGGTTATCAACTACCAAGCCCATCCCAGACTCTTTTATTTCTCCTAGCCCGCGCAGTAGATATCATGTACGAACATAAGCCCCCCGAGCATATGGCTTCTAGACTTGAAGCCTTATGGTCGATTTAATAAAAGCATGAATCTTCGCCCCAGGCCAGACTCCAATAACGCACTAGAACTTGGCGCGAATTTCGCTTGTATACAGCAGTTTACCATCTTTTGTTTTTCTAATCATGCATTAATTCGTTTTGGAGTTTTAAATGACCACGAGTTTCATTAACTTGAGCGAGCTAAAAGTACGTAAACCATAGCCGAGGATTATTATGGTACTCGACTATTTCAGTAGTTATGTTCACCCGGAGGTGGTAGTTTGACCAATTCAGAATTTGATTCCACTCCGGTCAAGTACCCAACTCTTTTCGGTGAAGAATATTTGCATATACGGGATGTACATAAGAGATTGTGCTTGTATATCAGTCCCCCAGTCGAGTGGTTCTTTTAAGACCATAAAGACTCTACACGAGAGGCATCAGCTCTTTGTATGCAAAAGTGTTTTAGCCGGCTTTATTAACTTGGCTTGCAACTAAGCCCCCGATTAGGACGGAAAGCTTTATACCTTGAAGTGTTGCTTTGAGTGGTATCACATAAGTGACCAAGGTATTTATTCGAATTAAGGATTGAGCCAAACCGGGATTGCATGGAAGTCAAAACCAGTGGCATAGAGTCTAGTTACGGCGAAATGTCGGGCTATGCCCAAGGAGATCCACGAGGATGGAGCTCGACAATGAGCTTTGTTGTAGCGAAACGCCGAGCTTTGCCTAAGTAGAGCCATTGAGATGGAAATCGGCAAGGAACCTTGGGGGCGAAGCGCTAGCTTTGCCAAGGGAGAACCATCGAGATGGAATTTGGAAGGGACCCCTGATTTGTTGTGATACGTCGAGTTATGTCGGGGGAGCACCATTGAAATGGAACTCGGCGGGGAACCCGAGAGGCGAAACGCGGACTTTGTCGGAGGAGAACCATCGAGATAGAACTCGGTAGAGAACCCTTGTTTGGTGCGAGATGTAACACCCCATTTTTACCCATCGAATATTAATAGAAATCAGAGTGCAAAATTTCATCATACATGGGATGCCACATTTACTTCACATAAAAACAACATATATTAATCATATTTATTCAGATACATAACACTTAACACCTGGGTGAACCTGTAATACAATTAATTCAACTTTCAATCAACTACAATTCACTAATATTTTTATTTGACTAAAACAACTTTCACAACATCATGGTACTTCATGAATTCAACTTAAAAGTCAACAACTGGAAGTAATAACAACAAAAGAAACAACTTAAAGTTCATCCCCCCGAGTGCTACGTATCAGAGCAATTGACACCGACTTGAACTAACAACTAAAACAACTACTAAGCATCAGCTAATCTCCTCGATTATCTTCATGTTACCCACGTAGAGACAACATCATAACAAAATGAGTGAGATATCGAACAATATAAACAAAAGTATGATAATTAATATATTAGACTAGAATCATACAAATTTTACCGCTTCATACAACAATTACACAACTACTGACAAACAACGTAATAGCAACAACAAGACAATTTTAATCGATCAACGTAACACTTAAATCAACACAGCTTAATAACAACATCAACTTATATCAAATGAAAACTCGCAACAACAGCAACTTATGTCAGACAACAAAGAAACAATCAACAAACAACATAATAATAACTGTAAGTATGAAATGCGCCTAAGAGGGGGTTGAATTAGGTGTTTAAAAAATTTATCGGTTTTTTTATGAATACTTGATGCAATAATTTTGGTTTGGTGAATGAAAGTGTGTGAGGATTCTTTCTTTTCTGGTTAAGATATTTATGAAAGCGGTAAATGCTGAAAAGTAAAGAACACAAGGATATATCCTGGTTCCCCTCACAGATCGAGAGTACTCCAGTCTCCTTACAACATGCAAGAGATTTTACTATAGTTAGAATAATTGTACAGCCTATTCACACCAATGGTGATGCCTACTATCTAACCTATAGGGAGACCAAAGGCTCTTAAAACCTTTAAGGTATAAAACACTAAGTGCAAGAAGAACAATCCTCTTCAATGCACAACTTGCTTCCAACAATCCTGAATAGCAAGAATACAACAAGAATGTATGATTTTTACAAGAGTTTTTTGAGTTTGTAAGATTATAGAACAATATCACTTTGAGTGATTTATCAATATACTTGATCTTCCCTTCCAATAATAATAATTCACAATGACTTAGAGATATAGATTGCTCAAGATTTTCTGGTTTATGTAATGTGAAAGTATGCAGAAAATATTTTATGAAAGATGAACACTTGAATGTGAATATTTAAAATTTGAATAAATTTTTATTGGAAGAGGTAAGAAATGAATTTGAAAATTTGAGTATTTATATGTTCATGGCACCTTTTAAAAATAACATAAATCTCTTTATTTTAATCATGAACAAGTGTCAAGATTAGAGACAAACTTTTAGTGAAAGGGTGCATGAAATGGTGCATGCATGAATTCTGATTTTTCAAAAACGTACAGGGTGCAATCGATTGCACCTTTGTGCAAATAGATTGCATGGGCTCTAACAGAATGAAATTTCAAAAACATACAGTAAACAATCGATTGCACCATTGTGCAAATCGATTGCACTTAGTTAAAAAGTGAAATTTTTTCAGCATGCGATCGATTGCACCATTGTGCAAATCGATTGCAACCTCAAACAAAAGCATTTTTAAGAAATTCATTCAGTATGCAATCGATTGCACCTTTGTGCAAATCGATTGCACAGTAAGAAAAATGTAATTTTTGCTTTGAAACATAGTGAAATCAAATGTGTATGTCATGCAATCATGTTAGGAACTATGAGCATCTAAAACTTAAGTATTTGTGAGGTATTGTTATTATACCTTCTCAAAGTTTGTTAAATGCCTTGAGTCAAAGTCTTGATCATGATGTTTTAACTTTAGAGTGTATTTTTCTTTGAGAAATATCTTTGCCTTCTTGCCATGAGATTTGTCTTCATCAAAACATGATATCTTTATTGAGATTGAGAAGCTTGATTCTACATTCTCCCCCTTTTTGACGATGACAAACACCCTTCTAAGATGCTTTGTAATTTCCGAATTTGACTCCCCCTCAATGTGTGAATTTTAAGAATGTTGGAGAATATTTTGTACCTTAAAATTTAGGACAAGGAAATAACAAGCAACAATACACCTTTCTCCCCCTTTGACATTATCAAAAAGAAGGGAAAGATGGGTGAAGTATATGGCATATAATTTATCATGACATAGGCACTTAAAGTTAGCAATGCATACTACATATATAAAAGTTAAACATCACCTTCATCTAAAATTCCAAGCTTTAATATTTAATGTGAATGCTCCCCCTATCTTTGATAACTCCCCCTTGATCAAAGCTCTCCCTTGATTTAAGATAATTTTACATCTTTGGGGCTCATGTAAGAGACTTCATCAAACATTCATCCTTGATGAACTTGAAGCCTTTTGTCATAAAGTTGCCTTTCTAGAAGATTTTTCTTTCAACATAAAGTATATCTTTAATGGATGTGAAAGTTAAAGTGCTCCAACTTTGACTATGCCAAGAATTTTTCCTTTGTTGTTATCTCCATAAGTGACATAATCATTGGCCTTTAAGACTAGATTTGAAAGTTAATTTAAGTCTCCCATCAAATACTTAGAACCACCACTTATCAATATACCAAAAATTTGAAGTGGTCTCCAAGCAAACCTACAAAATAAATTAAGTTTGACTTGGTACCCAATGTGCTTTGGATCTATCAGAGTTAGCTCCTTTCTTTACCCACACATAATGCCCACTTGGAACACTAAAGTTTCTTGCATAGCAATCATTAGGTGTATGTCCTTTAATACCACAATAAAAATAAGTTGGTCCAAAATTACTTCTATATCTAGGAGGATAAGATTTATTCTTAACAATTCTTTTGTTTTTAGGATATTGATGAACTAATTTAGGCTTGTCTACTTTCTCTTGGATTGGTTGGTTATTAGACTTAACAAAGATAGTTTTGTTGGGACTTGGTTGAGAAAATTTTGAAAAACCAAGTCCACTTTTATCTTTAGGATATCTTTGATTGCTAAGAACATTTTCCAATCCAACTTGTCCTTTTTCATATCTTTCTAGGACTCTTATTAATTGAACAATTTGGAAAGAAAGCGATTCACAATTATTGCATGCAAAATTTTATTTTTGATCACTAATCATCTTTTCCTTTTCATCTTTAAATTCTTTTTCAATTGTTTTAAATTTTTCTTCTAAAGATGAAATTATTTTCTTTTGAGATGAAATAGTTCTATATAGAATTTTGCATTCGTTTAAGAGTTTATCTATTGCACCTTGTGCACCATTATCATAAAGATAATTATCATAACTAACCTCGCCATCTTCATCATCGGAATTGTGTGTTGCTATTAATGCAAGATTTGCATGTTCTTTATCTGATGATGAACTTATTTCATTATCATCCCATGCTACATATACTTTCTCTGGCCTTTTGTCCTTCTTTCCTTTGAAATGTTTATTCTTCCTTTCAAGTGTAGGGCATTCACTTTTGACATGACCTTTTTCTCCACATTCAAAACATTTAATTTTCCTTGGTGGTGCTTCCATTTTAATGATATCCTTTTTCTTTTCTTTTCTTAGGAATTTTTCAAACTTCTTGATAAAAGCATCATCTTCACTACTAGTGGATTCATCCTCTTGATTGCTATCATGATTTTTTATCCTTGTCTTTAAAGCAATGTCTTTTGAATCTTTTACTTGGATTTCATGCTTTTCAAGTCTTGCAAGTTCCGTCTCATATTCTTGAAGTTTTCCGAACAAAGTTGCGGAAGTCATCGTGGATAGATTCTTCTTCTCGAATATTGCCATTACTTTTGGTTGTCATTCCCTGGTTAAAGATCTAAGCACTTTAAGACTTAATTCACCATTAGTTAAAGTCTTACCAAGTGCTTTCAAATAATTTGTAAAATGCACGAATCTTTTCTGCAAGTCGAGGATTGATTCTCGGGGCTGCATTCAGAATAACTCGTATTCTTGACTCAAAGTATTCAATCTAGATCTTTTAACTTCAACGGTTCCTTCATGAGTTTCTACCAATGTATCCCATATTTCCTTTGCCGTTGTGCATGCTGAGATACGAAATAATTCATCCATGCTAAGTGCACCTTGAAGAAGATTAATTGCCTTCTTGTAATTGAGAATCATTTTCTTATCATCTTCATTCCATGATGCTTTAGGCTTTGATGAACCAACACCATTGACAACCTTTGTAGGAACAAATTGACCATTTTGGACAGCATCCCATATTTCTTCTCCTTGCGCTTCAAGATGAGCCTTCATGCGAATTTTCCAAAAATCAAAGTATTCACCACAAAATAATGGAGGCTTGTTATTGCTACCACCATCTCTAGAGACCGAATTTTTATTTGCGGAAGTCATTCTGGATCTTTAGCAACAAGTTACCTATAAATTGCTCTGATGCCAATTGTAAGTATGAAATGCGCCTAAGAGGGGGGTGAATTAGGTGTTTAAAAAATTTATCGGTTTTTTTATGAATACTTGATGAAATAATTTTGGTTTGGTGAATGAAAGTGTGTGAGGATTCTTTCTTTTCTGGTTAAGATATTTATGAAAGCGGTAAATGCTGAAAAGTAAAGAACACAAGGATATATCCTGGTTCCCCTCACAGATCGAGAGTACTCCAGCCTCCTTACAACATGCAAGAGATTTCACTATAGTTAGAATGATTGTACAGCCTATTCACACCAATGATGATGCCTACTATCTAACCTATAGGGAGACCAAAGGCTCTTAAAACCTTTAAGGTCTAAAACACTAAGTGCAAGAAGAACAATCCTCTTCAATGCACAACTTGCTTCCAACAATCCTGAATAGCAAGAATACAACAAGAATGTATGATTTTTACAAGAGTTTTTTGAGTTTGTAAGATTGTAGAACAATATCACTTTGAGTGATTTATCAATATACTTGATCTTCCCTTCCAATAATAATAATTCACAATGACTTAGAGATATAGATTGCTCAAGATTTTCTGGTTTATGTAATGTGAAAGTATGCAGAAAATATTTTATGAAAGATGAACACTTGAATGTGAATATTTAAAATTTGAATAAATTTTTATTGGAAGAGGTAAGAAATGAATTTGAAAATTTGAGTATTTATATGTTCATGGCACCTTTTAAAAATAACATAAATCTCTTTATTTTAATCATGAACAAGTGTCAAGATTAGAGACAAACTTTTAGTGAAAGGGTGCATGAAATGGTGCATGCATGAATTCTGATTTTTCAAAAACGTACAGGGTGCAATCGATTGCACCTTTGTGCAAATAGATTGCATGGGCTCTAACAGAATGAAATTTCAAAAACATACAGTAAACAATCGATTGCACCATTGTGCAAATCGATTGCACTTAGTTAAAAAGTGAAATTTTTTCAGCATGCGATCGATTGCACCATTGTGCAAATCGATTGCAACCTCAAACAAAAGCATTTTTAAGAAATTCATTCAGTATGCAATCGATTGCACCTTTGTGCAAATCGATTGCACAGTAAGAAAAATGTAATTTTTGCTTTGAAACATAGTGAAATCAAATGTGTATGTCATGCAATCATGTTAGGAACTATGAGCATCTAAAACTTAAGTATTTGTGAGGTATTGTTATTATACCTTCTCAAAGTTTGTTAAATTCCTCGAGTCAAAGTCTTGATCATGATGTTTTAACTTTAGAGTGTATTTTTCTTTGAGAAATATCTTTGCCTTCTTGCCATGAGATTTGTCTTCATCAAAACATGATATCTTTATTGAGATTGAGAAGCTTGATTCTACAATAAAAACAACTTCAATATGCCACTCAAATACGAATCAATTATGCAAAAGTATGTGGTACCATTTGGAGCAGAATTCCCAACTTAAACATATGTCAGTTTATCGAGGCATTTACAAGGCATAAACCTTCAACGTGGTGCCATCAAGGCCAAGGCATAAGCCTTCAACTTTCAACATGGTGCCATCAAGGCCAACTTAATCATGCAATGTATGCGACGTTATAAATGACATACAACAACATCAACGACAACAACAACAACAACAACAACGAACTAACTTATATAGTACTATTTATTTCTCCTGAAGTAATATATATATATATATATCTCAATTCGTGCTACCTGCCAAAACCAAACAAAACTCCAATTTAACACACACATAACTGAAAACAGGGAGGCCTAAAGGGACAAGGTGGGGTGCCCACCATCCCTCATGTGGGGCGTCTGCCCCCTATCACACACACACACACACACACACACACACACACACACACACACATATATATATATAGTTCTTTTTCTTCTCTTCCATACAGGGCATCTGTCTTACTTTCTTCTTCATAAATTTCCATTCATTAAATTACTTAAGTTCCAAACTCAGGTACACACATATATGAAAAAGAAAAGCCAAAAGGAAAGGTGGGGCTCCCACCCTCTCTTGTGGGGCATCCGCCCTCCCCCTCACATATACATATTTTATTTTTCTTCTTCTTCACATGACAGGGTGCCCGTCCCTCCTTATTTAGGGCCCCCGTCCCAAATTCTCCTTCTTCACCTATTCATCGTTTCACCCAGATTTCTACAATGGTTTTCCAGTTTCGATTCAACGCCATACAATAATCCAACACAATCTTACGTTATACTATCATTAAATTCCAAAGCAACAAAATATCAACGATAACAATACACATAATTTCATTCAACACAGTTTCATCAACGTCAACCACAATTCATAAGAATTAGAAACACTACAAATCAACGCATCACAGTTAAAATTCACACAATCTCAATCCCACATATCAACCATCATATTCCCGGTTATAAGATTCGAACCCCACCCTTACCTTGGATTGACGGTGGCTCGAATTTCCCAATCGAATTTATGAAACTTCGTCGCAGTTTCCAACTTTTGTTCTTTGTAACTGCCTCGATCATTTTTCCATGGCTTCTTCCTTTTCCTCTCTATCCATACAACAACTCCCCTTGCCAAAACCCTTGTTTTTTGTTTTCTCTTCACGTACTGATACTACCAAAACCTACTTCCTTTTCTTTCTAATATTTCTTATTTTCTCATAAACTCTTCATGGGCCTATTACACAACGCCCCCAACTTTGCTATTTCTCATACACAACTTAACCCAACCAAATTAATTAATATTCTACAAAAAGTAATATTAATTAAATTCTCCTTTTAGAATAATGCCAACAAATTCCCAACTTTGGCTAATTCAAACAAATAAATCCTTAATTAATTTAATTAAATAATTAATTAAATTCGGGGTGTTACACGAGACGTCGAGTTATGCCGAAGGAGCACCATCGAAATGGAAATCCAAAAATATTTATCAGATTTTAAATATGTATGTTTGAATGTATCATTTTTCTAATAAAACACGTATTAATTGAGACTCACCATAAATTCATTCGTAAGTGAGAAGAAGAAAAATGTTTAGAAATACACTTTTGAAAAAAAAATCCAGAAAAAGTCGTAAAATCTCTTTTTGTCATTAGATATGCAATAGTCCACATCTTTCCAAATTTTATGCCTTTGTTTCTATTTTTTTCATTAGACATGCATTAGTTATTATTTGAGCATATGGTTAAAAATAAAGATGAAGATGGATGAGGAAAGTGAAAAAGAAGAGAGAGAAAATATTTATAACAAACTTTTAAGAGAGATAAACTATATTCGCTATTGCATTCATCAAAAATAAATTAGTTATACCAAGGTGTTTACAGCAAAATGTACATGACACGTAAGCAAACTTTGTCACGTAGGCACTACTAAAACAAGTTAACAAAACAAACCAAACCCATAAGATATGCATAACTTATGGAACAACAACATCAGAAACTTCTACTTCTGACTAACAAATTACTTCTGAATTCGAATTACTTCTAACATCATCCCTTAATTCATATTCAGCCAACTAAACTCTACAACGTTATTTCCACCCCTCAAGTGGACAAAGTGTTCATTTTTAACAGCTTTCGTCATAACATCTACAAATTCCTTCTGAGTGTTATAGTGAACAACTTCCAACACTCTATTATGGACTTGATTCCTCAGAAAATAGAACTTTGTGTTAATGTGTTTGCTTATCCCATGCAGCACTGGGTTCTTGGCAAGGCTTATGATAGATTTGTTGTCTATCATCAACTTCACGGGTCTAATAACGTTGAGCTTCACATCATGCAACAAATTTATCAACCAAACAACTTGACACAGAGACAAAACACCTGCAATGTACTCAGCTTCACAAGTTTACAAACGCAACCACAAGTTGCTTCTTGGAGCATCAAGAAATGGAACTTCCCAAATACTTCAAAAAAATATACATAATTACTTCTTTTGTCAACTCTATCTCCATACCAATTAGAGTCTGAATAGCATATCAGCTATAAGTCAAATTTAACACCGCAAGGAAACAACACTTCATACCTCAGAGTCCCTTTATTGTACCTCAGTATCCTAATAACAGCTTGGTAATGTGACCACTTTGGGTTGTTCATAAACCTACTCACCATTCCAACTGCATAACAAATGTCAGGTCTGGTGTTACATATATACCTCAATGAGCCAACCAACTGTTAAAAAGTTGTAGCATCTATATCATCACCTGTAGCATTAGAATCCAACTTGTGATTTTTCTCAGTATGTATCATCTAGCCTTGCAATTTCTTAACTCATATTTCTTCATAATTTCGAGTTCATACTTCTACTAATGAAAACTTATACCCTTCTTAGAGTACAAAATCTCCATCCCTAGAAAATATACCATAATTTCCATATCAGTCATCTTGAACTCATTCATCAGCACCTTCTTGAACTTGACTATATCATCTCAACAACTTCCTATTAGCAATATGTCATCAACATAGAGACACACCATAATCATATTGCTTCTAGAAGTATGCTGAACATAAACGACATACATTATCTCACACTTTCTGAATCCTTGCAGCTTGATAAATGAATCAATCTTTAGATTCCATGCTTAATGTAATCTGTACACCATCTTTTCCTGATTTGTTTCACAAATCTAGGAGGTCGTAACACATATACCTCTTCCTATAATGCACCATTCAAAAATACAGATTTCATATCCAAATGCATCTGAGGCAAATTCCTATTCACAACTATAATAATCACTAATATGATTGTTTCATGTCTAGCTACAGACACAAATACTTCAAAGTAATCTAGTCCATATTTCTGTAAAAATCCTCTAGCTACTACTTTGCTTTGTGTTTGCAAATTGATCCACCTGCATTCAACTTTATCTTGAAAATACATTCTACGTTGATGGTTTTCTTCTCCTTTTGAAGCTCAGTCATCACCCGAGCCTTGTTTCCATGTATAGCCTCAAGTAATTTTTTCATGGCTTCAACCATACTTTATTATTGAGAGTTTCTTCAGTACTTAATGGTTTAATGTCAAACTCTGTGAATCTCTTTGATATTTGTCTAATTCTTTGTGGCCTCTAGACTTGTTCATTATCTTTTTCAATTTTCGGAACAATATCACCTTCTATACTTTCTTCAGAAGTTGGATCACCTCAAGAATCTCCACCTTCATAACATCCACCTTCAGAAGCATGACCACCAGATTATTGATCATCATCAGAATCTAGATCACAATCAGATTCACCTTCAGAATTAAATCATCTTCTAACTCTGACTCGTATTCAGAGTCTTCAGAATCTTCTTCTTCTGACTCTGACCCATCTTCAGAATCATCATAGTTTGAAGTATCTTCAGAGGTTACTTTAGGTGTTAAAACTACACCAGAGTTGGATTGAGATTTTGTCCAATCCCATGCTTCTGACTCCTTCATAATGATGTCTCTACTAACTTCAACTTTATTAGTGACTGGACAATAAATCGTGTATGCACATGTACTATGATACCTAATCGACAACATTAATTTTCTTTTAACATCCAACTTCTTTCTCTTAGCATTTAGAACATGTTTGTAATATACATAACCAAAAACTATGAAATGACTCACACTTTAGTTATATGCAGTCCACTTCTCTAAAGGAATAGTTTCCTTCAACTTCTTCATTGTACATATATTGAAACATATGTTGGGATGGCTACAACTTCTCCCCATAAGGTGTAAGGAAGATTCATATCTTTCAGTAGGTTCCTTGTCAAATCAAGTAAAGTTCTATTTTTTCTGTCAACAAGACCATTATGCTGATGAGTGTATGGACCAGTAACTTCATTCTCAATTTCGTTATCCTCGTAACACTATTGGAACTCTATAGAGTTGTAATCACCTCCACCATCATATATGAGAACTTTCAATTTCTAACTACTCTGTTCCTTAGCCTTCACCTTGAACTTTTGGAAGTCGGTAAACACCTTATGCTTAAACTTTATGAGTGTTATCCATGTAATTCTTGTGAACTCATCCAAAAACGACACAAAATACTCATTTCCTCCAAGTGAAGAAACTAAAAATGGTCCACAAACATCATAATGCACTACTCTAAAAGTATGCTTTGATCTTGGGGATACTTCTGAAACAAATGACAATCTGGGTTGCTTGGCTTTCATGCTATCTCACATGACTTCTCAGGTTTCACAATCTTAGAAATGTCATGTACTAGCTTCTTAGAACTTAGATTCCCTAAGCTTTTTAAGTTAAGATTCCCCTGTCTCGTTTGCTACAACTCACTGTCACCTTCAGAGCCTTATGTACTAAGGCATTTAGTCTTAATTGTCTCTACATTCACCTTGATTGTTTGGTTGTTTCTCTGATCATATTGCAAAATCAGCTTTTAATTACAGTCGTGCAACTTCAAGAGATTGAACTTCATGATAATTGAGAAACCTTTCTCAACGAATTGACCTACACTCATTAGATTTCTTTTCATACCAAGAACATACCAAACATCTTTAATCAAAATGGTTCTTCCATTCTCCACTCTGACTTTGACATTTCCCATACCTTCTGCATTAAGGTGTTTATCATCAACATATTTGATTTTTGTCCTTTTTCTGGAGTCAAAATCAATCATTCATTATTTATTTCCAGTTAGGTGATTTGAGAAGCCAGTGTCCATATACCATACCACCAGTCTATCAAATACCCACCATCAAACTTAGAAGCCATCAATAGCACAGGTTCATCATCTAAATTTCCTCTAGCTATGTTTTCTTCTTCTTACTTATTTTCCATGTTGGACCAAAAGTTCTTAGCAAAGTGAACAAACCTATTACAATAGTAGCATTGAAGCTTTCTCTTGTCAAGCTTCTTTTTTCCCTTCTGATGATTCTTCTCTTCAGAGTTTGAGGCTTATCACTTTTGAGAACCATCACCATGTCTCTTCTTGGCTTATAACCAAGAATTTTTATGCTCATTTTTTACAATAGAAGTTTTGAGAGCTTGATCTACCTCTCTTTTAGAGGTTCTCTCAGTCATGCACAACTCTTGTGTCTATAGACTACTTTGCAGCTCTTCAATTCTCATGGTGCTAAGATTCTTAGAATGTTCAATTGCTACAACAAATATAATCAAATTGAGGAGTAAGAGATCGCAATGCCTTCTCAATGATTATTTGTTCAAATTGAGTTTCTCCACGAGATTTCATCTCATTTGTGATCAAAGTCACTATAGCGATGTAATCAGGTACCTTCTCATTGTTCTTCCTGTTGAGATTCTCATACTACTTACGTAGAGACTAAATTTTCACCTTCTTCACTACTTCATCATTGTTGTAGCATTGTGCCACTATGTCTCACACGACCTTCATCTTCTTTGAATCAGCGATTTTTTCAAACACGTCCGCATCCACACAATGATGGATGTAGAACAACTTCTTTTGATCTTTCTTCCTCGTTTCTCTTTGTGTGTTTCATTGTTCCACTGTCGCATCTACTGCAACCAGAATGTAACCTTCTGTGACAATATCAAGAACGACTTGAGAACCGAAAACACACGCATCTGAATCATCAACTTATTCCAATTCTTTCCATCTTTCACCAGGAGCTTCGTATTCAAACTATTTTCACCGTTCATCTTCGTTCTCGTGTACTGAAACTCAAATAGATCTCACCAAAACACTCGTGTTTTCTGACCCCGCAAAATCAACAAATGTAATTTTATTGCGATTTCGATCGTGAATTCAAGCAACAAATTCAATCACACATGTCTCACGTACACTCGTGTTTCCCTGTGTATCGAACTTGAGCTCTATATACTAATTATTGGAGCACAAGGTTGAAGATGAAGATGTAAGAAGAGAAAGAAAAAGAAGAGAGAGAAAATAGTTATAATAAACTTTTAAGAGAGAGAGAGAGAGAGACTCTATTCACTAATGCATTCATTGATTACAAATTAGTTACACCAAAATGTTTAAATACACCAAAATGAACATGACCCGTAAGCAAATTACGTCATATAGATACCGCTAAAATAAGCTAACAAAAAAAATCAAATCTAAAAGTTATGCACAACTTCTGGAAGAACAACATCAGAAACTTTTGCGTCTAACTAACAAAATACTTCTATATATAAATTACTTCTAGCGGTTATTAGGATAAAAACATAGAAGGATAAGGATGAAATCCAAACAATATCAAAGAAGATGAGTATTAGATTAATTTTGGCATTTCAATTATTGGTAAACATATAATTTAAAAGTACTTAAGCAATCATATAACTAAGTGTTTACAGAAATACATTTTTGAATTTTTTTCGAAAGTGTATGTGTGAGCTTTTATTTTTTTTTTAAAAACGACGGTGTGACTCATTTTCGCATGTTTATTGAGTATTTTGGTGAGTATGGAAATACATTTTCGGAACCTGCTAACATTTTTGTATTTTCACGCGGTACGTTGAAAAAATATGGGATGCATTAAAAAATTCTCTTAAGAAATATGTCTAAAGTTACATCAAGTTATACGGGTTCGTCCGATCCGCTGTAATATATTGGTCGGAGTCCAATCCGTATTAATTCAATGGTAAACAAGTTAATCATAATAAATAAATAAAATTTAAGTAATGTAAAAATTTCATTTATTTTAAAACTAAATAAGTTAGTATAGTTAAAAGAAGACCATTTCTCATTGCACTCTTATACTTTTCCTCTGGCCTCTTGGAAAAATTCTTAAAATACCTCTTGTTTTCGAAGATACATCTCTAAACGCATCGTTTTTCACAAAATACTTAATTTCGAAAATGCATATCCGAATAAACCTTATTTTTTACGAAAAATATTATGTTTGAATATGTATCTTTGAATAAATCTTATTTTTTACGAAAAATGGTTTGTTCAAATATGCATATGTGAAATTTTCTTTGTTGTGTTTTTTAATTTAGTATTCGATGTATCCCGATAGGCGCATCAGCAATACAACAAATATATAAATGTCAATAATTTCTCTATTGAGGAAAATAATTGAAAAATAGAAAAACGATTAAAATAAAATTTAAAATTTAAAATTACAACTAAAAATCAAATTAAGTGTCTAGAATTTTTTTAAGATTTTTTTCTAAAATATGAAAACGAAAAATAAATCAAATAAAATAGAAAAACAAAGAATTTAAGGTTTTTAGGGTGGAATCTCGTATTTTATTTCAAAAGGTATTCACCATATCTACACAAAAAAAAAATTAGATCCAAAGTGAATGTTCTTTCATTAAGAACATTTGTTACAACATACCAAACACAAACAACATACACATATAACAGATAAAACAACAATACATATTCCAGATAAAAATAACATCAATAACACGACAAAATATATAAGAAGTTACGATCGTCAAAACAATTTCATCGGGCCCGTGCATCATCACATTTACGTCCCTGTCTATTTTGTCTTCCTTCAACCAATGTTGAGGTCTTCCAATTACAAATGAGGTGGTCTTCCTTCTTCTCCGGATCCTTCTAATTTATTCCCCAGCTTGGATGTCCCCTTCTAACCATCGCATCAACTCTCTCTTTAGACACCTCCAAGGAACAAATGTGCCAAAACTTCATTTTTATGGAAGATTTGGTTGTCGAGAAAATTACGTACCTATCTCTCGTGAAAGTCATGGGAGATGTCATATTGAAAAAATCAAAGAGAAAATGAGAAGAGAAGTGAGAAAGTGCGAAGAACTTTGGAGAAATGGGTGTTATATTTATAGAAAACACAAATAAATGTAAAGCCTCTCAGATAGTGCCTCCTCCTAGGCTCTTACAATTATAGAGTGTGTCATTTCACATGGATTGAAGGAAGTGCACACGCCAAGTGAAATGGCGTCTAAGGCCAAATAAGTGAGGATGTGTCATCTCATCAGACTCCTCCTTATTAGTCTTTTCCGAAACATAATTATTTGTATAATGTTTTCCAAAATATAATTATTTGTATATTTTTTTTCAATACCTTATTATTGCAAAAAAAAAAAATCACTTTTTACTCAAGAAAAACACCTTCATGCCAAGAACTTACAAAATAAATAAATAAAACCAAGCATCTTCATACCCAGAACCCAAAAAATATAGCAGATATAACAAGTGTTAAATGATACTAGTAGACAGTACTAGGTTGCAAGTTGTAACATGTATTATTTAAGATATAAACCAGTAGAGGTTCACCCCAACAACAAAAATGAAACTGAGGTTTTATTGGTTTCTCCTTTATCAGTTACTTGACAGAACAAAATACCATATTTAATGGCTAAACTAGTCTGCAGAAGGATAGTAATCGAAATAAGACATCAGCCCATAGACAGCAATAGCTGGCTGAAATTTATCACACCATATTTTGCAGCTAAAACTTAAGTAGTCCTGCTGCTATCTATAACTTATCAATTTAAACCATAATTTACCACAAGTATTTAAACGGTATCACTATAAACCTGGAGAATACCGACTACCTGTTGTTTGCTAATAGGAATTTTTGGTAATTCAAGCTGACTTCCTCGCTTATTAAACCCATCTCTTATGTGTTCCCGCGGTCTTAGCTCCTGGGAGAGACCGTCTTCTACTCTTTTTTAAGTCCTTACGAGGTGACAATTGCTTTTGGCTTGAAGAAGTTGCATTAGATTTATGATAAGTTGGAACTTCTTGAAGAGGACTGGCATATCGAGATTGAGAGCGGCGTTCAATGAGTGTCCCGGATGAATTCACAATTTTTGCCGGCGTGGATGTCTGATCAATTGAAGAATCAGAATTCTGGTTCTGCACAGAATTGTTGACAGGAGAACTATCAGAATCAGAAGATGAGGGGCTAGTAGTGCTGTCCATGTCATAAATGAGGTTATCTCTCATTTGCGGCAGCTGACTTTCGTTTATAATATTTGCAGAGAAGGATGGTCGACGAAGCCTTGTTAGCTGCATAACCTGTGGTCAATTTTGAAAGAGACATTAATATTGAAGCATTTCAAATTTATTGATAACAAACCCTTCTTGTTTTGGTTGCTTTGAAAGCTAAAAGTAATGTGATATGGTAATGAACTTTCATAACAATCCAAATTCTGGGCATGTGACCGAAATTGGTCAAACAACTAAGTACCAAATCTGTAAAATGTCAAGTTGGTCGCTCCATATTTTGATATCTATATGTATAGTACCTTTTGTTCTAGAACAGCCATATCCTTCTTTAGTCTTGAAATTGTTGTGTTCTTTCTCTCTATAGCGTCTTCTAACTCAGCAACCCTCTGTTTTAAGTATTAGTAAAAATGATATTAGAAAAAGGGGAAAAGAAATTGCCATTTTCAACTTAAAAGGAAAAAATACAGATATTACCTTTCTGTTATCAATCTCAGAAGAGTTCAGCAGAGTGGTTAGCGCATTTATTGTCGTCTCCTTCTCTTCACAGTCTCTCTTAAGGTTATAAATATCTTGTTCTATAGCCAAGTTGTTTAACTAAGCATAATAGAAAGCATGTCAACGATAATATTTATAAGATGATAGAACTAATAAAAACACAAGTTAACCGTGAAAAATGAACACGGCCAGAGGATATAATAATCAAACGTAAAAATATAATTCTGCAATTGCATTTTAACTATTTTGAAGCAACAACACAATTAAGCAATTACAATCCATTAACTTGGTTCCAGTTAAAGTCCACATCGTGGAATACAAACAAGCTACCAGAAGAACAATTGATGAATGAGTCATGAGAAGATTGTAATTGTTTAGACAAGTTCTAACGAGAATCTTATATCAAACTGACAGATAATATGATTTCTGATTTACTTATAGTAGAGTAACCATTACCATGATCATTCAACCAAAATTGAAAAAACCCAAGAGCAAGAACAAACTAATTGCATAAAGATAACCCGGAAATTACTACTTAAAGAGAGGAGAAGCCTAAATTGCATATATATAAGTGAAATTTGGAAAATTACATATCATATCAGGCGTGGATGCTAATAAAATGTCGGTCCTGTTTCTCACATAGGACCCTAACAAATATGACCTGAAGAAAGTAATACCTGGATATCAGCCGCAGATGTAACACTTGAAGCTAAATCTGACCAGTCAGACATTCTTCTCTCTTCTTGTTCTTCATTGGAGAAGGGTGGCTTATATTGGAGCACCACATTTCCACGGGAGACTTTTCTACTATTGGCACCCTGCTAACAAAGTTATTATTACCATGATCATTCAAACAAAATTGAAAAAGTCCAAGAGCAAGAGCAAACTAACTGGATAAAGATAACCAAGAAATTACTGCTTAAAGTGCTAGACGAGAAGCTTAAATTGCATATATTTTAGAAGTCAATTTGGAAAATTACGTATCATATACAAGCAAATGTGGATGCTAAGTGCTCAGATAAAATGTCCCCTTTCTCACATAGGACCATAACAAAGATGACCCCTAAGAAACTAATACCTGGATATCAGCAGCAGATATGACACTAGAAGCCAAATCTGACCAGTCAGACATTCTTCTCTCCTCTTGTTCTTCATTACAGAAGGGTGATTTATATTGGAGCACCTCATTTCCACCGGAAGCTTTTCTACTATTGCCATCCTGCTAACAAAGTCAATGAATGATCAAATTCAAAGCTAAGTTCTGTTAGTGCTGTCAATTCTGGATTGTGTAAAACAGCGGTTTGTCCAAATTTCACTTCTTAACAATGCTGAAGTGCTGCTATGACCACTGTTTGACAATATTTAACTCTAAATAGTATAGTGCAAGATACTAGTGATTTGTTCAAATTCAGCTACGCTATAACCACAGTTTAACAACATCAGTTTTTCAATGAACGCATTCGGCAGATGTAGAGTTATAATTTATAATTGTCCAGCACCAAGTGAAAAGCTATACCAATAACCACAATACAATTAGTCCAAGTAAGAGTTTCTTACCGTCAATTCATTATATAAAGAAGAATGTTCTTCACAGTGCCAACAACCACAATCAACAAACTTAATTCTCTCGGAGCCAAATGCATCTTCCAATTGCAATTCTCCGTCTTTATTGGATAACTTGTCGATGGCAACAACTGTGTTCTCTTTAGAACTGTTAAGCTGCTTGCATAGATCGTCAAGCTTCTCCTGCATGCTCGATAACACCTGGTCCTGGAATATAGCGATGAAATAAAACAGTATTACTACAACATTCAAAGTCGGGACAATCAAACAAGTCCAAAGGTTCATTTACCATGCAATTTCAGCGACTATTGCTCGTGACAACAAATGTTTAACAAAAACAACAACTAAACCTTATCCCACTAGGTGGAGTCGGCTACATGGATCAACTTTCACCATAATGTTCTATCAAGTACCATGATTCTATCCAAATCATTAATCTCGATATCTTTTTCAATAACTTCTCTTATAGACTTTCTGGGTCTTCCTCTTCCTCGAATTGTTTGTCTTCTCTCCATCTGGTCTACTCCTCTTACTACAAAAGCTTCATGTCTTCTCTCTACATGCCCAAACCACTTAGGTCTATTTTCCACCATCTACTCTACTATAGGTGCTACCTCAACACTCTAATAAATTCATTTTCAATTTTATCCCGTCGAATCTTACCACACATCCATCACAACATCCTCATCTATGCTACAGTCACTTTATTCTCATGTTGATTCTGAACCGCCCAAATTTTATCCCAATGTACTACCAAATGACTATTAAATTTAAACCCTAATTTTTAACATAACAAAAAAACTATAAAGCAAATTACACCCAATGAGATTTGGCCCCACCAAAGATATTACAAGCATCAACTTAATAAATGAAAAAGAATAAATTCCAAGGGACCATAACCATACCCTAAGTTCAATTGATTTCTTAAGCTTAAACATCTCTTGATTTTTCTGCGACCTAGCAATCGAAGCAGCCGCACCGATAACAGCAACAACGAGAAACCGATGAATGGGAGGGAACAGATTCCAAGCAAATGCTAACTCATCCGTCAGACCGCCACCGATGCCTCGAGCCGAGCTAGCTTCATCGGCGTTGACAAGGCGTCCCTGAAGTGAAATCCAAGCCATTCGCTTCTCCGATGAGACTGGACGGCTCCGCTCCATGAAAATAGTTGAGGTTGAGAGACGGCGGCGGTTAACGGAGAATGGAGAGATGGAAACGGTACATGGTAACGGCGAAGTTGAGTTTCTGTTAGAATCGTTCATGGAGCCGTTGGTTGGGTTTTGAAAATGGAGCTTTCAAATTTTTGAGTTTGAGAGGGAAAAAATGACTATTATTAAGATAATTTTAACTCTGTAAGATTATTTGACTATTATTTGACTAGTTTAATGATAATTTTAATCTTTTATGAATATGCTAATATGCAAAATAATAATGTTGCTTGAAAGACTTTATGTATAAATTAATTAATATTTATTTTATTTTATTTGTTAATTAAAATTTCTTAAAACATATTATTATAAAAGGAAAATGTGTAGCGGAAATTTGGTAATTTATAAATTTAAAAGGAAATGATGGATTATTTATAACAATCGATGTGGTTTAGTTCGATTCTTTGTTTTAATTTTTATGAATCATCAAATCGATATAATTACACTTTAAATATTTTATCTCATTCATTATTAAGCTTAAATTTTGTATCGGTATAACAATTCTTCATCTTTGTTTACACTTCTTTCTTTTCAGAAAAACAAATATTTAAACCAAACTACAAAAATATATAAAGTAGAAATCATAAGTCATAAAAACTTGTTTTCACTGAACTATTGTTCTCCCTGCTCGCCATAATTGTTGCTTTCTATCGATGTTATGATATGTTATATTTATCTTCTTCATGTCCAAGTTCTCCTTGTTAATTTTTATATTTTGTTTTTACTTTTTTGAAAATCCTTTCTAGTATTGTTATAAAATAATTTTGATGTGTGTTTGAGTTGTGAAACATGTTAATTGATGTGTGTTTTATTGTGATCTATTTGTTAAGCTTTCAAATTTCTTCTGGTAGAATCATGAAATTATTAAGGTTAGAAGTATAATTTATCTTAGTTGGGTTATTGTTGTTTAATTGGGCTTTTTAGCCATCCTTTATTCTATTAACCATTAGTAATATTATAGGAAATTTCTAAACTCACCTTATAGTTTTCTAGTGCACCATGTGAAAAACCCTAAATGCTCCTGGAAACTAAAAATGTATTTTCAGGATGCACCATGCATTTATTTTAATTAGGAAGGATAAGGTTGGTATTATGAATTAAGGGTCTTAGGGTCAATGTTGGAATAAAAGAGATTGAGACGAGAAAAGAGGGTTAGAATGTGAAAACAACGAAGGAGCCTATAAGTGAGAAAAAAGAGTAATGGGTTACCCTCCTAGAAGTAACTGATTGTCCAGAGTAACTGATTACCCTCCTAGGAGTAACCGGTTACCACTGAAACATCATATTTTTCGAAAATTGTAAATTGCATAACTTTTGCCTTGGGTGTCCGTTTGATGCGTCGTTTGAACCATTGAAAAGCTAAAATTATTTTTTATCTAGAACAAATAAATTGGAATACAGTAGCTAATTATTTGACCAACATCGATGCCTATATATGTATATATTTTTGAGCAATATGTTATGATTCATGTTGCGATTGAGTAAGATGATGTTGTATGAATAGTTCAATTGTTTTGCATGGTGTTACTTGATAATTGATGATGATGGTTTGTATTGGTGTGACATTGGTAAGTATGAATATCAATTCATTTTATGTTGGTGTACGTTGGTGTCATATACATTCATGAACGTTGTCCTATATTGGCGAGTGATGACATGTATTGACGTTATGATGTTGCTACCCTAAGTTGGCACAACATGCATTGAGTCAGTGTCAGTCTCATTACATTACATTATAATTGACCAACTTGATGTATTGATGTTGAAAGAGTACGAGTTATAATATGATGAGGATTATGTGTGGGATGATTACGCGTACTTAAATTGTTATCTACTTGTTATTATGCTTCATTTTACATTGTCATGATATCTCACCCTTCTGTTTGAATGTTGTCTCTATGTGGATAACATGCAGATAATCAGGAGTAGTCTGAGTTGCGGTGTCTAGAAGAGGTTACTCTTTCTATTTTGAGTTGGTGTCAGTGCTCTGATATGTAACACTTGGGGGTTTTGCATTTATTTTATTATGATGAGAGTAAACTATTATAGAACTCTATTTGTTGGAGTTTGATTGATGTTTTACTTTGAATTTTGAATTATGACAACTATCATTCATGTTGAGAATAATTTCTAGTGATGTCTTTCCGTTGCGAATAAATGAAACGAAGTTCAGACATGATGAACACTTGGGGGGTTTTGAATTTGTTTTATTATGATGAGAGTAAACTATTATAGAACTCTATTTGTTGGAGTTTGATTGATGTTTTACTTTGAATTTTGAATTATGATAACTATCATTCATGTTGAGAATAATTTCTAGTGATGTCTTTCCGTTGCGAATAAATGAAACGAAGTTCAGACATGATGAATTAAGTGACAATGTGTTGTGTATATCTTTAAATGAGTTTCTATGTATGTATGAAGATGTGGCATCCTATTCTTGATGTTTTATTTTATGAATTAATTTACTCTAATTTTATTAATTTACCGATGGGGAAATAGGGTGTTACACATAAAGCCCCTGACAGTGTGAGATTGGAGCGGTAAAATTTAGAGAGTAAGATACGGTTCTGAATACGCGAAAGTGACACTTCCATTTTAACTAATTCTTTTCATGGTAGAAAATTCCTTGTTAGTGATCCTACTTAGAAATAATAAAATTACTGTTAATTGATGAGAATCATATTCTAGCATTATTCCATATATGTATTCCATGTATCTCAGTTTAGAAAGTACATCGTTGATCCGTCTCATGAGATTCAGGTAGATGATATATAGGTGTGAGATAATCTGACTGTTGAAGCATTGCCTATGAGAATTGAGGATCAGAAGTTGAAACAATTGCGGGGTAAAGTGATAGTTTTGGTGAAAGTAGCTTGGGGAGGACCAGCAGGTGGTAATGTTACCTGGGAGTTGGAAAGTCAGATGAGGGACTCTTATACGAATTATTCATCTAAGATATGTTTTCGAGGATAAAAACTCTTTTAGTGGGGGAGAGTTGTAACACCCCAATATTTTCAATTATTAAATAATTTGAGTTTTAATTATTTATTTAATTAAAAGTTGAATTATTGGTATTTTTGGAATTATTGGAAATAAATAAATAAAGAAAAAGAAATTGGAATTGTAGTGTGGTGAGTATGAGTGAGGGGTGTGTGAAGTAAAAACCTCTAACCCTATTTTTATTGTTATTATTATAATAAAAGGAAAATAAGAAGGAAAGAGTTAGAAAGCCAAAAGTGAGAAAGAATTATACGTGAGAAGAGAAGAAGAGGCAAGGAGGAAGAAAACCTAAAGCTTGAGGAATTCAAGAATTTGGCTAAGGTAAGGGGTGATTTTCTCTGATTATTATGCCTTATGGATTTTGGGAACGATAGGATTGATTGAGTAGTTAGGAATCTCAATTTATGATTTTTTAGGTTTATGAGTTTAAACCCCAAATTCATGAATTTTGATGTTTTGATGCAAATTGATGTTATAGGGTTATTGTATGATGTTATGGTGTGCTATAATTGCATAGGAATCATGTATTGTAACTTGTTTTGGTGTTGTTGGGTGTTGGATTCGTCATGGTATGAATTGGATTGTATTGGAAACCACGAATGCTGTCAAAACTATGTTTTTCTGCTACAGACATCGCAGGAACCGGTTACCCTCTGGGAGGAACCGGGATCCACATACAAATTCCAGCAGATTGATTTTTATGAGTCGTGGGAACCGATTACCCTGTGGGGGGAACCTGGTTCCTGGTACATTTTCCAGAAAGTTAATTTTTATAAAACGTGGGAACCGATTATTCCCTGGGAGGAACCGGGTGCCCCATACATTTTCCAGAACGTGTTTTCACTATGATAGTGGGAACCGGTTACTCTCCTGGAGGAACCGGTTACCACTGTTACTTTTTGAAAAATATTAAACTTTGAAAATTCATAACTTTTGACCCGTAAGTCCTTTTTAATCGCCGTTTTGGACATTATTCCTTAAATTAAATGTTCTATTTGATGAAATAAGGAAAATAATATTAATTTGATTTTATTTTGGAAGTATTGATTTTCCGACCTTGTGGTTATTCGTACTTTGTGTACTTGGTGGATAGGAAACAATATATTGTTGTACTGATGTATTATGTGCATATTGATGGTTGTACGCTTGTGTTGGTGATGATATTAATGATTGATGGGTAATTGCTTGCATGTTTATGCTATTGGTGATGTTCATGATGAATGATGATTATCATGTTTTGGTGATGATGTTGCAGTAATTGCTTGTGCATGTTTATGTTGTTTGATGATGTTCATGATAAATGATGGTTATCATATTTTGGATTGATGATGGTTTATGATGTATGATGTTATCATAACCTGTGTTGAACGTTGCATTCTTTTATGATGTGCATGCATATACAATCTGGTGGTAGCTAATTCCCATTGTGTGGAATTAGTGAGTATTGCCAATAACCGTTCCCGGGAAATTATGGGTGGTGAGGTTGGATTCATGTGGTGATTATGGACGAATCGATGTAACTATATCCGGGTGATTATGGATCAGTGTGTGACTTAGTTCACTTTTGGTACCACATGCATAGAGTTTTGCATTGCATTTGTACGGATTATAACATGTTAGGATGAGTTCCAGTGTTATAATTTGGTTGTTGTGTGTGATGTATGTTTATGACTTGTGTTGTTGAATGAATGAATAGATCTAATTATGCTGAATATGGTGGAATAATAGCTTATGAAATTCTCTTGTTTTATGAATTTATAATGCATTTTAATTATGATGAAGTCTCACCCTTACTTTGATGATTTCAGGTTGAAGCTTTAGCGGCTTAGGAGTTGGTGAGGATGGCTCGTAGAGCTATGCATTTTTTATTTTATCGTGCGTCGGTGTCATGCTCTGATTGTAACACTGGGGAACGCTTGTCTAGAGTTATTATTAAACTCGGTTTCTAATTGATGTTTTAATTGGATAATTGTTTTGGTGATTCAAGGCATTGACCTTTGATGATTTTATCTGGGATTTGAAATTATCCAAGTTTGAAGTTATTTCGTTGTGTTAAACATGTGTATTTGATAATTAATTGAATTTTATTTAAAGCATGACATGTGGATGGAATTTTATTTTTAATTAATTCTGACGCCTTTTAGTACATGTTAACTCTGAATCGTTTTATTATTCGTGGGGAAATTAGAAGGGTGTTACACCATTCCCCGGGGAATCCATTCATCCCTGTTGTAATCACGATTTTCCCTGAATTACTCATATTTATCCCCGAGACGCTCACAGGTCCATTTGAGAAAATCATGCGTTTCCCCGAGAAGTTCATGATTTTCCCCGAGACACTCATACTCTTGCCCGAGGAAAATCATGTGTTTCCTCGAGAAGTTCATGATTTTCCCGAGGTACTCATACATTCGCCCAAGCAATCCATGCGTATCCCCAATGCGTTCATGAATCTCCCCAAGACATTAATCCCAAAATCATGAATCTTTATCAGAAACTCATGAATCTCCATGGATGTTCCTCCAAAACGCACGAATACTTAAAGAAAAGTAGGGATTTCCTACCTACAATCCCAGATCTAGGAAGAAATACACAAAAAAATTGAGGAATACTTACTTGGGTGATGAAGATTATTGGAAATCTTTAAAGATGCTTTGAAGATTCTTGGAGCCTCGTGCAGAGAATTCTAAATCTCAAACCAAGGAGTGGGTGAAGAATAGTTCAAATGAAACCCTAGCTTCCTTTTATAACCGAACTTTTCTAGGAATACGAAGAGTCACGCCCTATGAAGTCTCTTGGGCTTCCCAAAATTGAACGTCTAGCCTAAGTCGCGACACGTGGCGCCTGCCTTCCCTGTTTTGACGTGGATACAAGTCCACGCGTCGCGACGGCTCGCTTACACCTGTTTCCTCGACATAAAGGACCCCCGTCGAAGATTGAGACAAGTATATCACCCATGTCGGTCTCCCCGACAAGGGACAAACGACTTTCCTCCGACGATCAAGACCCTCACGAATGTCCTCGACGAATGAGAAATTTTCTTGAAAGTCATCACTCTCTTCGAGAACGATAACTTGGGGGGCTCCTGTTCTGGACTGGACCAACATCTGGCCTACAGTTGTCAAGGCCCAATCCAAGATCATTGAAGACCCAGAGGCCCATTTGCCCATAGCCGTTAGGGACTTTCTCCACGTGCGCATTAGGGCTACGTGGCCAACGGTTGCTTGGACTTCACTATGCCCTCCGAGAATAATGGGTCAACTGTCTCTTGTATCTCAGAGCTGCAGACCAGGGAGGAGGCCACGTGCTGGACTTCATACACACGTAAGCCCTGACAGTCCCTTATTGGGCTTCGCAAAACCAACCCACTAACTGGACCTTGGCCCAACGCTGGGGGTTTTAAATACCCTCTGATTCGAGAGGGTCAGGTATTCATTCATTCTGTCACTTCTCTACTTGCAATCTCTTCACTCCCTTTCTCAATTGGGCATCAGAGTATCTTACAGGTACCCCCATCTTTCTCCAACCGCAGTTCGTGGACCATCGACGATCCTTCTGATCAGGTACGATCAAGTTGTAATCAAGTAAAGTCTATAGTGGCTCGGTTGCACAACTGGATTTCTTTTAATAAAAGGAAAATTTGAGATTTTAGTATGTATTAGGCCTTCTTTTGGTTGAATATGTTATGGTAATTATACACAGGGTTATACTTAATGAAGGCTTGCCAACTTAGGTTTCAGTTTGAGCGTCGGTCATGTCCCAAGTGGCTCGTGACAGGTACTGTAATTTCTACACTCTATGTGTTACTAAATAATGCTTGATGTACATAACAGGAAGGGCACAAACCTTTTGATGCTGAATTTTCAATAACAAGTTATAAAATTAAATGTTATTGCCACAAAAGGTGCTTTGTATGAAATCATTAACATGTTAGTGTAAGAACATTAATAGTAAGCTTATTAGTTATTTTTTGTTTGATATTAATGTTAGTGCTAGCCTTTCTTATGGTAGGTAGGCCAATAGCTCGTTTCTAATGTTTTAATGTTTCATATTAGTTTGATGACATGTAATATTTTTCAACAACATCAAGAACATCCCATGACTCATTCTATAACAGCCTCGTTTTTAGTTTTCTTAAATGTACTGTATGTACTAAGTATTAATAAAAAAAATATGGTTTGCAGATATCACAACTTGGACTAGAGGCTAATAGTGGATTCACGTTGGAGAAGATAAAAGGGGAAGGATGATAAATAAGTTCACGAAGATAAAGGGGGAAGGATGATAAATAAGTTCACAAGTATATCACTGACTTTCCACTTTAATTTCATTTATTTATCTATTAAGTTGGTCATTATTATGTTATCAAATGGGCTCTTAAATATATTTATGTGTCTATTGTTGAAAATATTTACATATGAGAAATCAGAATGGTATAGTTGTGTAGTGATCCAAATTTGCCTCCTTGCACATACATTTTCTTATTCCTTGATGCATAGTTGATATTGTTTTGGCAACTATACTAGTATTTTTGCACTTGGCTTTGTCTATGGCTGACTTATTATCATTTATATGCAGACCCTAAACCCTAAATCCTAAGACGTGAAGGAAACCAAATAAATAGAGATTGAGCAATGTTACTTAGGTGCAGTTGGAGAATTTTGTGTCTAGCTCAGTAATTTTGTATGCTGATGATCTTTGGGGGCTGAATTCTTATTGAGTTTAGTGACACTAAAGGCTTGGCTATTTTGAAACTCATGGTTTGAATATTCGTTGTCAGACTAACTTTTGTAGAAGTTCTTTAATGATGTTTTTTTCAACCTGTGCTTATAGTTGGGGTGTTGGTTTTTGTGTCATCTTGTTTCCTTCAAACGATTTGAATTTGATATGTAGTAAATTAAGAATTTAAATTGGTGCTTTTAATCCCTTAGCATGTCTTGTGTTTGGGTGTGCTTTCTTTTGAGTATATATATTTTTTGTTTTCTTTTTATATATTGAAGGATACATGATGGGCTTTGGTTGATTTTTTTATAGAAAAGAAAATGTGAAAATTGTGGCGGTTTATGCCATAAAAACTAATAATTTTGAAAAAAATAACAAAGGTTAGGGCAATTTAAACCCCTGTTAATAATTAAACAAAAACCGTCGTTTCATATTAGGTATATTACGACGGTTTATGTGGCGGTTAATACAAACCGTCATTTTTTTCCTTGCGGCTGCCAAATTTACGACATTATTTGAGAACGCCATTTTCGCTAATTATGGCGGTTGAAACCGCTGTAAAAGTACTTTTATAACCGCCGCAATTTCCCTGTTTTTTGTCACGCTGATATAGGAGCTATGAGGCAATACTTTGTTCCAAATTGAAGCAAAAGTTTCAATTGAGTTAGATGTGACTGTTTCGAAATCGGTAGATGATATTATCAAGATGTTGCAACGTCTACTTGGACGTTGAAGTATAATATTTGATGTATGTTTCAATCTTTAATGTATTAACTATTTTATGATACGAATTATATTTTGAATTTGTGAAATTGGTATTATTCAAGGTTGTTTTTCTGTTCTATGTTCATCAGCGTATCTGCAATATACGTTCCGATTACAAATCAGATATTACACTCCAATTTTAATCTGGATTTTATTAATTTTAATGCGTCCCAAAAATATATTTTTAATTTTCAAGAGAATTTAAAATTTTTTAAATGATACACAAAAAAAATATAGAGTGGAAAAAAAACCATCTATTCTTATCTAAATAACAAGAGCATATGGCCGGCCCAAAGATGAGGATACTAAAGCAAGAGATTTAGGCCTAATCTAAATATAATTGTTAGCTTGCCTAATATTAAAAGTTTTTTTTTTTGTAAATATTAAATAAAAGTTTTTTTAAATCTAAAATAAAAAATAGTGACAGAGGGACAAAAAAATGAAGATTATTCTAGTGACAATCTAATGTGATTGAATTTTAATTATTTTTTAATTTAATAATATCTAAAGTATTTTTTATTTTATTTCTAAAGCACTCAGTTTAATTGTAAATGTCAACAAGAATTTTAAGAAAATACTTAAACTTAAGTCTTTCATATTTTTTTTAATGAAAAATTCATTCATATAGTTTTTGTTAAGATTTTTATTGGCTATACTCACACATTTTAAAACCCTACATATTTAATTAATAAGTTATTATATAATATTTTACTTTCTTGATATAAATATTCAATGTATATCTGTAAATATCTATTCATAAATATTACGTTGTATAACCACATAGTTGTATCAAATTCATGTTAAGCATAAATTCCATAAGTATCTTTCCATATGTTAACCCTATCTATGGTTTTCTTTTTTAACGCTGCTTCCTTTGCAACTTAAATTCTATAAGTATCCTTATATTTGTTTGTATGTTTGAACTAGAAAATGGAGATAGAGATTAGCAAATATATGGAGTTTTTTTCACTTTGTTTTTTATCTGTATTTTTCTTTCTCAACTCTATATATTCTTGTGGTGAAGTGTGTAAAATGTTTCATGATTTGAATTTGAGCTTTATTCATTTAAAAATGAAAAATAAAAATGAAAATTTTCTTAATATATTCTCTTGATTTTTTTTAAGGAAAAAGTTAAAAAAGAGAATGATTAGTACCACACTATTTTAATATTCTATATTCTAAATTTAATTAGACGTTCAAATACATTCAAGACAGTTTATACACTTCTTGTCCAAAATAATACATAATGTGCTTGTAATTCAACCATAGATTTTATCTATCTTAAAAAGAAAGAAAAAAAACGTTATTACTAATTTTGAATTTTGTTTTTCATGTATATAACTTTTCTCGATAATAAATTTGTTTTTCATTATCTTTATTTTTGTTTGGTTATATTATATATGATTTTTATGTTATTCTACTTTATCTATTTAAATTATAGCAAAATTTCTTTAAATAATAATCAATAATTATTTAAATTTTATTTCTTAATATTTTTATAAAATCAAGTTATGTTTTATTTATTTATAAAATGGATCTCATTTTAACATTTGTTGCGGTCATACAACGTGGGATTGACTTCTAAGAATAATATGGTTAGTGATTTAGATATAGGAGTTGTGATGTTACAATAATAAGGACCAATTTGTTTTAGTTTTAAAAATATGAAATTTTAATTTGTATTATTATAAAATTGGTTTTTATAAAATTATTTTTTAAATTATTATAAAAAAAATTATATTTATTTTTTAAAGTGAAAGATTGATTTTGACATTCTATGTATAAATACATATTATTGAAGATCAAATCATAGTTGAAATTGTATTTCTAAAATAATAAAATATCTAAAATAAAATTTAAAAACTAATTATTCAATTCAAATTTACATTTAAAATGTTTATACAAATTTTTTATAAATTTTATTTACACAATTAGTTTTAGAAAAAATAAAACAAACAGAACATAAATCCCACATTTTTATTTAATTTTAAGGGCAAACTGGGAAAGTATTAAGAGAAAATTGCAACTAAAATCCTATTGCAATTAAAAATTTTACTTATTAATAGTAAAAAATTCTTGTGTTTAGACTTTCTTCAAAATATAATTTAAGAAAATGGTAAGAATGAGATTAAACATTGTTGTTATGTATTTAAAAAAATGTGAAAAATAGCATTCAAACTGATGCAAATAAAACTATACTACTCGGCCATTTTGACAATTATATAAAAGAAATATGTAATTGTTTATAATAGTAATAAAATAATATTTTTATTTAATAATTTAAATTGATTGTAAAATTAGTATTTTATTGATCTTATTATTTAAATTATAAAATATTTTACTGACAAAGAGCAAAGTTGAGGCTGGAAAATCTTTTTCTACCTTTGCATGTGCATCTTCCACCTCACCAAATTAAGGGTAATTTGTGTTTAAAAAATCAATTAATAATATCATATATTTCTGATTCAGGTACACGGTTATATTTATTTGCCTTTAATAAACCTATTTGAATGGTATCATTGATCCTGAAAATTTCTACAATAAGATTAGGTAGGTTACTGGCACAGTTCCCTATCCATGATTCTGCTATTTACTCCAATTATTTTCCTATAATATAGGAAGAATACGAGTCAAACGAAAACGAATAAGTTCAATTTTAAATTTTCGCTTTTATATACAAATATATAAAAAAAATCAAATTTTAGAATTGGATTAGTGGGTCGTTTTTTCATTCATTCAGTCATTGAATCACAAATGACTACAAGCGACGGAGATACACAATTTAAATAACGGAAAATTGAGTATTTAAAAAGAGTATCTAAAAGGACTGGCATAATGCAAACAAGAACAGATAGAATCTGATCATTCGGAGTAAATCCAAAATCTTGATATACAGACCCAATCATTAGTTCCCAACCCTTAGTCGAATGGAATCCTATACAAAAATCAGTTAATAAAAGAATAGAAAAAGCTTTTATTGTGTCACTTAAGTTATATAGAAATTCTTGAACCCAAGAGTTCAAAATAATGAGTTCTTGATTACCCTTAATAGAATAACGTCATTCGATTCGATTCAATTTTAATTTTATTGGAAGTAACACAACATACTTTCCATGTACTTTCTCTTAGGAGTGTTCTGGTTCATGAACTGAATTAAATTGAACCATATTAATAGTTCATTTATTAAAAACCATTTAAAAAAATAGTTAATAGGTTAAACCAGATATAATTCAATTTATAACTAGTTCAAACCAATTTATAGTAAAAAAACCAATTTAATATAATTTAACTAGTTTCAAACTAGTTTTATTAAAAAAATTAATTTTTTCAATTGAATTTTAAATTGGTCTTGAAATATTTGTTTTTTTTCCAATTTTTTTTGAATTTTTTTTTTATTTTCTGAAAAAAATATTTTTTGTGAAAAAAATATTTTTTTTATAAAATATATTTTTCCCAGATTTTTTTTTGTATTTCGGAAAAAAAGTTTTTATTTAAAAAAAAATATTTAGCATTTTTTATTTAAACAAAATTATTGTAAAGCCCGTTTTATTCTAATTATTTACTTATTCTTTTGAGTTGATGTTTTGTATTATTGACCAAATAATAGAAGATATCGTAGAAATACTAACTTAAGTATTTATTTAGTTGTGGGATAATTAATTAATTATAATGAGTTGAATGAATAAAATAAATAATAGGAATAATAATAATAATAATAATAATAATAATAATAATAATAATAATAATAATAATAATAATAATAATAATAATAATAATAATAATAATAATAGAGTATTATTATTTGGAAAATAATAGAATAAGTAGAAAATAGAATGTGTATTATGAGTAGAAGATAGAAATAGAAGTTGGAGAGAACAGAGAGAAGAGTAGAAGAAGGAAACTTGAGCTAGGGCAACTACCATCTCCAAGCATTTGAGCTCCGATTTGCAAGGTAAAGGTGGGACAATTACTCTCTAATCGGGAATATGATGGATAATAGATAGTGGGAACCGTAGAAATTGCTAGGTTTGTGTTGTTTGTGGTTGTTGAGGAGACCCCAATCTAAGACCTAAAATTTGTAAGATTGATGCATGTTGTGTGATCTGTTGTTGTTATTCGAATGTCTATGTTGTTAGTAGCTTAGAATGACTCGTTTCAGGTTGTAGTGGTGTTTGATGGCAGGATTTTGGGGAAAATGGGTTGGAAAAGATGCTGACTCACGCTCAGTTCGCGGCGCCAACGGGATTGCGCGACGCGAACTGAATGCTTGCTATGTTCGCGACGCGAAGAGAGGACCGCGGCGCGTACTGTGTTGTTCTGCTCAACTTTTCTAAATTTTGGATTCTGCCCAATTTTGTATGCTTTAGCTAGGGAACCTAAAGTAAGTTTTAAAGAACATAATAGCACTAATAATTAGTAGGGAATGATGTAGAAATTGAATGAAAAGGATCCCGACTTAGCATGTTAGTGTTCGTAAGCAACTTTGTCGTTTGACCGAAGTTGGAATAAGTAGAGGGTTGACTCGTATACGTTAGTGAGCTACCGTAGAGTGTTTGTTCTTGTCGAATGAATGTTGAATGTTGCTATATATATATATATATATATATATATATATATATATATATATATATATATATATGTGTGTTGCTTATAAGTCAATGTTGAAAGTCGATAAAAATTGAAAGTTGTTGACGTTGAAATTAGTAGTTGCTCTGAGTTGTTTGTTGTTTTGAGTAGTATTGTGTGAATGTTGTTGTATGACCTGCATGAAAGTTGCATACATTGCATCTCATTGAAGTTGGAGCTATGCTCGTTTATGTTGGCCTTAATGGTAAAAGTTGGTCTGGATTGGCAAAATGTTGAAGGTTTATGCCTTGTGCCTCGGAATTACTGGCAAATATTCTAAGTTGGGAGTTTTACTCCGATGGTACCACATGCATCTGCATTGTCCCAATCGCATACTTTATAGCATATTGTTGTTGTTGCGTGATGAATATGTGTTGTTGTTGTTTGGTGGTGAGATGACAAAAATAGTAGTGTTACATGATTCTAACTATATATTATCTATCATAATCCCAATTATATGGTTTGATATCTCACCCGTTCTTTTGTTTCGTCGTTGCCTTTATATTGGTAACGTGCAGATAACTAGAAGGAGTAGCCGTTGCCGTTTTTAGTCCAGTGTCATTGCTCTGATACGTAGCACTCGGGGGGATGAACACTCATTTTATTTTGTTGATTTTAATTATGAAACTTTTGTTGTCTAATGAAAAGTTGTAATATGTCGATGTTGTTTGAGACTTACAAGATGCTATGCTAATTGTGTAAAATTGTTATCGCTCCGTTGCGTAGTTAATGAAGTCATTATGTTGGAAGATTAACATATATGTATTGTGTTTATATCCATCTCTTTATGGTATTATGTATCCGTTTGGAACAATTATGACATGTATTGCATATTTGAGTTGTATTTGTGACATCCTGATTTTGTTAGAAATTTTAAATGCTCTGATTTTAATAATAATTATCTTGGGGTGGAATCGGGGTGTTACAATTATTTATTACAGTTGTTTTGAAATTTTTCGAACAAAAATGTTTCAAAATTTTATTTTCGAAAAACATTTTTTTTCGGAATTTTCTTTTTCAAAATTTCAGTATTTTTTATTTTTCTAAAATTTTCTTTTTTTATTTCTAAAAAAAAAATCCAGTTTTTTTATATTTTTTGGTAAAACAATTTCAATTATTTTTTTTAAAAAAAAATCCCAATTTTTAATAT
The DNA here is from genome assembly GCA_021764765.1 of Vicia sativa. NCBI lineage: Eukaryota > Viridiplantae > Streptophyta > Magnoliopsida > Fabales > Fabaceae > Vicia > Vicia sativa. Next base: position 247,061,971 of record CM038793.1, read on the forward strand.
TTTTCGGTAAAATAATTTTATTTTTTTTATTTCTTAAAAAACAAATTTTTTAAGTTTTTTTTTATTTTTCTCAAATTTCCTTTTTTTCTATTTCTAAAAAAAATGCTCAATTTTTTATATTTTTCAGAAAAATAATTTCAGTTTTTATTTTTCAAAAAAACCAATTTTTCAGTTTTTTTCTAGTTTTTTTTCTTTATGAAATTTCCTTTTTTTATTTCTTAAAAAAAATGTCCAATTTTTTATATTTTTCGAAAAAATAATTTTAATTTTCTTTCTTTAGAAAAACAAATTTTTCAATTTTTTTATAAATCAAACTTTTTATTTTTGCAATGTTTTTTTGCAGTTTTTTAAAGAATTTTTTTTATATTTTTGAAAAAAAAAAGTTTATTTAATTTTTTTTATAAAATACTCTTATAATAAAATCAATTTATAATAAAAACTGATTTTGAACTAGTTTAAAAGTGAATTTGAAATTGTTTTTATTAAATGGTTCAGGTTAATAATCATTTAAATTGTTTAATTTTGTATGATTCAATTCAATGCAGAAATACAATTCAATTAATCATATTTTGAATGTCCATACTTATTCTCCGATCCGTTTTCTCTTTCTCTCTCACGTTCATCCCTCTTTCAATTTCTCTCTCAATTTTCTTCTCACTCTTTCTCTTCCTCATTCACTCTCTTCTTCCTCTTACTTCCTCCCCCCCCCTCTCTCTCTCTCCCTCTCTCTCTCTCTCTCTCTCCAGATTCATTCGTAAATCTTTTTCTCGTCCTTTTTCTATGTCTCTCTTTCTCTATGTGTTTTTCTCTTTCTCAATCTCTCTTACTCCTGTCTCCGTTTTCATCTTGGTCTTCATCTTCCTTCTAACAACAGAGAAATGTTTAGCTGAAGCATGTGGTGGTTAGGTGGTGATGGCGCAACTGCTATAGTGTCTAGGTGGTGATGGTGCGGCTGCTATGCTGGTCAGATATGGGAGAATGTCAAGGTTTTGATGATGGTGGTGGTTGTGGTGCGCAATTGTCGATGTCGGAGAAAAAGGAAGATGTTTATAAAAAGGTGAAGAGGATGGCAATGTTTTTTGTTTGATGGAGATTAAGTTTTCTTTCCGCACATTTTTTGTTCTCTTCCTTTCTACTCTAGCCTTCATAGATATTTTAATTATTTCAGTGTTGTAGGGTAACAATATTGTTTGAAGCATACAAAGAAGAAGATGCTTTGAAGCACTGTAAAGTTTTTTGTTATTACATTTTTTTTGAAATGGTAAATAAAGTGCTCGTTTTTATCCTATAAAAATACTAACAAAACTATTTAATTTTAAAGCTTAGAATGGAAACCCCTTTTTTGGAAGGGACTAATCATGTTAACCTTAAAATGCAGGTTTGGATTCTGTGCAATTACTGTGGAAAAAACTTATCATATCAAATTCTATTTAGTGCCTCAAAAATGTTAGTTGTTTTTATCATATTTGAATGGTATCTTTAGGAATTCGTAATAGTAAACTAATGTATGATTTGTTTAGAAATACGAAGCTACTAAAAGTCTGAAACTAATGATTTCGTTCACTTATATATATATATATATATATATATATATATATATATATATATATATATATATATATATATATATATATATATATATATATATATATATACTATAAACATTATGCTATTAAATATGAGGAGTTACGTTTTGGGTTGCTAAGTTATTCCGGTTTGTCACATTGCAGGTTTGACACAGACTAAATCAAAAAGAGATACAGGACCAGTTATTATGGTTTGTCAAGATACATCGCTTTGGTATGTTAATCGCTTTTATGTCATTTTGGATGATTTATTGTGTTTCAGTCCGATTCTTTTCTGATTGGTCTACAATATAACTATTGTTCTGTCGCTTTTATTGTGGCTATCATCCCGACATAGAAAACAGTGAATGTTGAGATCACATATTTTCATAAGATATTGCTCACTGCAAAAGTTTTTTGTATGATTAAACTTCTGAAATGTAAATTCAAAATATTGTGATGTGTTGTGAATTAGATGCCTTGTAACAAAATATAAATTAGTTGTTTAAGGATCAAGAAACAATTAGGGTAAGAAAAAGAATGAAGAACAAGATGAACACAAGGATTGGTTATTAACTGTTGTTATTTCCTTACTCTTGAAATAAGATTACAAGTATATAAAAATAACAAATAACTCTCTCACCCTAAAATAGGATTTGCAGTATGCAATGATGAGAGACTAGTAGGCTATTTATAATATACCTAACATACTAAACTAATGGGCTTTTATCACAAATACCCATTACAAGCTAACTTCATCAATTGGACATAACAAACAGGCCCAATTCGATACTATCAATTTTAACATCCTTTGACACTACAAGCTAGAACACACTTCGCCTACATCTTGTAACACTTCGACAACAGTATGTGAGCAAACTTCGACTGCATGCTAAACTCTGTCGAACCAAGATACTACCTTCGACCCAATAGAGTTCGATCCAATATCTCACAAATCTCCACATTGGAACAAACTCTATTATCAACTAACGAACTAGTTTTCTTCATGCAGCTTTATCAACTGCATACAGTGGAAAAACTTGCAACTAAGCAATGTCTTGGTGATCATATCAGTAGCATTATGATCTATCGAAACCTTCAGCAATTGGACTTCTCCACGCTCGATTACCCCTCTAATGAAATGCAGCCTCACATCAATATGCTTGGTTCGCTCATGATAGGCTGAATTCTTCGACAGGTGTATTGCACTTTGACTATCACATTTAACAGTGATAACTTCACCTTGAATTTTCATCTCCTTAGCAAAACCTTCAAGCCACAATGCTTCTTTCACAACTTCAGTTAAAGCAATATATTCCACTTCAGTGGTTGATAATGCAACAACCTTCTGAAGTGTTGTTTTCAAACTAATTGTTGTACCAAACAAAGTGAAAACATATCCAAAAATAGATTTTCTAGAATCCATACAACCGGCATAATTAGAGCCGACATATCCTTCGGTTACTCCTTTACTATCTTCACCCAAGGCTCCACCATAAATTAAGACTCTATTCAGAGACCCGTTTATGTACCTTAGAATCCACTTTGATGCTTGCCAGTGAGCCTTTCTAGGATTCTCCATGTACCTACTTACAAGACTTACTGCATATGTTATGTCGGGTCTAATACAAACCAAAACATACATCAAAGGACCTACTACATTAGCATATGGGATTCTATTAATGTAAGCTCTTTCGACCTCAATACTAGGATACTGATCAATACTCAACTTGAATTGAGGGTTTGTTGGAGTCACAACAGGCTTCGAATTCGACATACCAAACTTTTCGAGAATCTTCCGTAAATATGCCTCTTGAGATAAGCATAATTTTGACTGCTTTCTATCTCTTCAAATGTCAATCCTTAGAATCCTAGAAGCTGCTCCTAGATCCTTCATTTCTAACTCCTTATTGAGTTCAGTCTTCACCCTCAGTACCTCTTCGACATTGTTACTTTCTATGAGAATATCATCAACATAAAGCAACAAAATAACAAATGAATTACCAGGACGACATCTGAAGTAAACACAGTGGTCGAACTGATTTCTAACGAAACTTATGTGTGCCATGAATTTCTCGAATCTCCTATTCCACTGTCGAGGAGATTGTTTTAGCCTATATAAAGATCTATTCAACTTGCACACATAATCTTCCTTTCCCTTTTCGACATACCCTTCAGGTTGCCTCACCAGGATTGTTTCATCTAGATCATCATACAAGAACGCAGTCTTTACATCCATTTGTTCTAGTTCAAGATCGAACTGTGCCACCATGGCAAGCAATATTCGAATGGACCTATGCTTTACAACAGGAGAAAACACATCATTGAAGTCTACACCTTATTTCTGAGTGAAACCCCCTTGCAACCAACCTTGCCTTGTATCTTTTCAACGCCACTCCTTCGATTCCTTCCTTAACTTTGAAAATCCATTTACAACTGACTAACCTGGATCCAACAGGTTTCTTGATCAACTCCCAAGTGTTGTCATCATGAAGAGACTCCGTCTCATCATCCATGGCCTTCAGCCATTCAGTCTTATTTCGACTCCTCATAACTTCCTTATGGTTTATTGGTTCTTCGTCTAGACCTCACTTGCAGAGATTAAGGCATAAGCTATAAGATCTGCATACCCAAATCTTTGAGGTGGTTTGATGACTCTTAGTGTCCTATCTCTTGCCTATAGATAGTCATCGGTAGTTTCCTCAACTTCATCAGCATCCTCTACTTATTAGACTTTATCTGGGATATGCAATTCAGAATCTACATGCTCCATGTTATACCCCAAAATTTTCCCTCCTACTTTTGAGGTCAAGACACATCTCCATACTCAAGAATTCCTCAAGGGTTGACCAGACAAACCCTCTCCTAAGCAATCAACCCACAACTAGGGTTTTGCTTTTCTCAAGACAAAATCAAGTTCTAATGACCCAAGTGGTCATCATACCTCCTCATATGTCTCAAGGTATCATCATTTCAAGTTTTAAGCCTCACAACTCAAGTTTACTTAGTCAAATGCTCAGATGGTTGAAAATCAGTTGTATTGGACAAAAAGTCAAATGTGGTCAACATACAGTCAAACTTCATCATTTTTTATCAACATCAATATTTTGAAGTCACATTCATTACTTTATCAAGGGTTGGTCATGAATCATCAAGAAAACTCAAGATTTGATCAAAAGTCAAAGTTTCTAAATTAGGATTTTTGGACAAAAAGTCAGCAGAACTTTGACCAGACATAACTTTGACATACTTTATCAGAAATTTTTCCACCAAAGCTCATTTTAAAGAGAATAATTCTCTACAACTTCATGTCTCACAAGCTTTGGCCAAAAATGCTTCATTTGAGAGTTATGGATCAAGACATTATAGGTCCTTCTAAAAGTCAACAAAAAGTCATCTTTTTTGCAAAAACGTGTACATGAACATGGAAAATTCAATGAAGATGAAACCAAAAACAGTGTTTAGAGGACATCTTGAGCTTTCTAAAAAGTCCAAGAACACTTCAAAATATTGAAAATTGAGCAAGATACAAGTTGTGCAAGTTTGACAGTTTTGGAGAAGTGCATGAAGAGAAATACTTAGAAAAATCAATTTTTTTTCCAAATGGACCTAAGTTTTTATAATCCAAACTTGCTTTTGAGATTATCCATGATCTCAAAGACCATTCACACGGTTCCTTTTATTTTATTTTATTTATTTTGGATTTTATCCATTTAAATCCAATTTTAATTAAAATAAAATACTAAAAATCAAATTAACTGAGGCGAGGCTGAATATTTATCATTCTTGAGGTCCAAGATACTCATCAATAGCTGGAAATTTCGAAAATATATGATTGGCATGAGATTGATACAAAATTGGAAACATTTGATGCAAATTTGGATGATTGAAAAATCAAATATCTTTTCATCAATGCCAAATATTTTCTTCACATCTCTTGACCTAATTTGCTTCTATTATATATACACAAGATTTCCAAATGCCAAGGACGAATTTTTTGCAGCCTCAAGAACCCTGACAAAGCTTGAAAAAATTGTGCCACACAAGCAACTAGTAGGCAAGTTTTTAGGCCAATTTAATCAATTCCAAGCATCCCAATACATTCCTTGGTGTTCACTGATCTGTTCCAGACGCTCACAAATCGTCCCATACATCCCGAAACTCAAGAACACGACTCACAGTTTGCCTAAAAAAATTTGAGATCGATTTCATATTTATTTGCATTTTCAACATGAATTAATCATATATTTGTGTTCCTAACATGATTTCGATGCTTTCTGTATGGTTTAATCTGAGTTTGAGTACATGAATCATGAGTTGCCATTGTTAGGGTTCCAAGCTTCAAGTTAGGGTTTTTTGATTTAGGTCAAATTGAAGGAAACCAGGGGCATCATCTTGCTCACGAGATCAAACCGAGTTGATCTATGTCCTTAAAATCCATTTATATCATGTATTTCTTGATGTTTGATTTACAGGTGGTATAGCTACGAACGAAATCCGTAGGTACAAGTATACCCACAGAAAAGTCCTGGGTAAAGGCCGTGTAAAATTCAAAAACGAAGAAGAAGGCCCTGCACGCGCATTTTTTATTTAATTGATTTTCTGAAAATATTTTCACTTATATCTTATTTGTTATCCAAACAGATATGACATCTAGCTCAGTTGGCAAGGAGGCACGCGTTTGACCAGGAGGCCATGGGTTTGATCCTTGGCTCCTCACATTATTTTTTAACACTTGCAAAACTAACACTTTTTCTATTTTCTTATTTTATTTTCAATTTTTCTTTTTCTATTTTAATTCCTTTAAACTATTTTTTTAAATACAACAAAAAACCCAAAAAATATTTTCTTTTTACAAATAGGTCAGAAAAATCTTTATTTAATTTTTTATCATTAAAAAATATTTATTTTTATTTTAATTAATTGTTATTTAATCACTTAAATTAACTTTTAATTATTTTTCTAATTAAAATAAATCCACAAAATTCCAAATAAATTGTTTTCTTTCTTGTAATAAGGTTTACTAACCCTAAAAACATTGTTGCTAACTTCCAAAATATTTTCACTATCATTTTTCTTATTATTCTGATTATTTGTTTACTATTTCCCATTTACAATTCTAGAAAATGATGTATAGGTCACAAATTTTATTCTGTAATAGCATGGATTTATATTTTTTGCCTTTACTTTCTGCACCTCATATTATGTAACTGCCCCAAAGCCATGTAATAACGTAGCTCATTTACTTTCCGCACTTTTACATTCCGCACTTTACTTTCTGCACCTTTACTTTCTGTACATATTAATTGTATAATAACTAGGGTTTGTATGGCAAGACTAAAAGCAATCCATGATTACTCTAAATCAAGACTAAATATCTGAATCGAACATACTCTTTCACACTTGCACCCTCCTTAGGGTATCCTCTCTTGTTGCCTTTCAAATACAATGGTCATGCCCCTCGAACGTCGGGATACCATTAGCAAAGACGCTTACGAATAACATCATCATAGTCCCTTCGTACAAAGATCATAGTCCCTCAATGACCCTCGATGTTGCCTACGAATATATGATCTTGTCCCTCGATGTTGCCTACGAATAAGTGATGATCGTCCCTATGAAATTGCTAAGGTATCCTTACATGTTGTCTTCTATGACCATACGATGACCTTTCGATTGTCCCTTCACATCCAAACGAATCAAGTTACCTGCCAACTAATGGTATGGATAGCCTTATTCTAAAGGAGAAGGAAAAATAACATGGAAATGACCATTCTGAGCAGGTAATAAGACTTTGTTGCTTGCTCCAATCAAAATGCTTTTTCACACCTAACACCTTTCAAAAAAACTTTCCAAATACTTTATATACATTCCAGTGAGAATCATTACAAAGTTAAATATTTTCCAAACAAATATTTCTGAACACCTCGTATACATTCCAACGAGAATCATTACGAAGTCAAAGCGAAATATCTTTCAAAATACTTTTCAAACCACACAAACACAGAAAGCAATTTTTCAAAAGTGAGCTAAGTAACTAAGAGCCCGTAGATAACTACGGATGGAAAGGATGCTAATACCTTCCCTTTCATAATTGCCTCCCGTACTCAGAATCTAATGAAGGTTTTTTCCTGTTCTTTTCACCTTTCCTTTATTGGATAAAAGAAAAGTCGGTGGCGACTCTTTCTATCCGCAACATTTGCGATAAACGCAAAACAAACAAGTTAGTTCTCCCACCGTGTTACACTCCACCTCAACAGGAATCTCTACCTGTTCCATCTCTTCGTCAAATACTTATGCACTTCGACCAACATCATTCGTTTTCTTGAAAGCCATTTCAGCTTCATTGAAAACAACATCTCGACTGGTGATAATCCTTCTGTAACATGACTCTAGGCACCATAGCCTATAAGCTTTGACTCCTTCAGGATATCCCATGAACATGCATTTAAGAGCTCTAGGTTCGACCTTGTCTTGCCTAATATGAGCATAGGCTACGCAGCCAAATACTCTCAGTTTGTCGAGATTTTGTGGATGTCCCGACCAAACTTCTTCAGGTGTCTTCATATCTAACACAGTCGAAGGACATATCTTTATCAGATATGTTGTTGTCGATACATCCTCAGCCCAAAACACCTTTTTTAACCAAGCACTAGTCAACATCAGATGAGTCGAAATAATCTTGAACAATAGCTGCATTGCCATTATCCTTTCCTCCATGATCTTTCAGGCATTCAGGGCACACTTTTCTTGTGTGACCCTCTTTCTTACAATGAGAACCAAATACTAGATGCTTCACCACTGTAAAACTTTTGCTGACTTTTACCTTTCTTCTTATCGAACTAATTATCCTTTCGCAAGAATTTTCCTTTAACGGTCAAACCTTCACCAACCGTCGAAGGTTTATGCTCATTTTGTTTGTTCAAGTCCTTCGAATACAAGTTTGATTGAACTTATTCAAAGGTCAAGGACTCACTTCCATAAAGGAGAGATTCTTTGAAGTGAGCATGTTATATGGGCAACACGCACAACAATAACAACAACAGCGCTTGAACTTCATCATTGATCTTCACATCAATGTTTTCAAGATCAAGAATCACCTTGTTGTACATATCCAACTGCTCAACTAACACTTTGTCTTCAATCATCTTGAATGAATACAAAGCTTGCTTCAGGTAGAGTCGATTCACCAACGAATTCGTCATGTACAAACTTTCAAGTTTCACCCATAACCCTGCCACCGTCGTCTCCTTTGATACCTGTCGAAGAACCTTATCACTAAGGCTCAACAAAATTGCATTGTGGGCCTTCTCTATCATTTCTGTCTTCTCAACTATCATTAACGCGTCGTTCATGGTTGATTCTCCCTTCAAAGCTTCCAAACAACCCTGCTGAACTAGTAGGGCTTTCATCTTAGCGCCACAGACTGAAATCGTTCACTCCGGTGAACTTTTCAATCTCGTACTTTGTCGAAGGCATCTTCTCCATGCTCACCGCACCAATTTATTGTGAATCAGATGCCTTGTAACAAAAAATATAAACTTGTTGCTTAATGATCAAGAAACAATTAGGGTAGGAAAAATAACGAAGAACACGATGAACACAATGATTGGTTATTAACGGCTATTCTTTCCTTACTCTTGAAATAAGATTACAAGTATACAAGAATAACAAATAACCCTCTCACCCTAAAATAGGATTTGCAGTATGCAATGATGAGAGACTAGTATGCTATTCATAATAAACCTAACATACTAAACTAATGGGCTTTTATCACAAATACCAATTACAAGCTAACTTAGGGTACAAGCTAACTTAACTAATTGTACATAACAAACATGACCAATTCAATGTTATCAACCCTAGCATTCTTCGACACTACAAGCTAGAACACACTTCGACTACAGCTTGTAACACTTCGACAACAGCATGTGAGCAAACATCGACTGCATGCTAAACTCTGTCGAGCCGTCGTACCGTCGAACTAACATACTACCTTCGACCCAATAGAGTTCGATCCAATATCTCACATGATGGAAGTACATGTGATCTTTAAATCATAGTAAAAGTTAAAATGTGATGGAAGTAAAACCTATTGTGTACATTCTATACTTTTTATCAGGTAAGAATGCTGATATCATCAAGAACGGTGGCTATAAGCTCTCTGCATTAGAAATTGAACCAGTAATAGTTAGAGGCAAGTGGCTATAATTTTCTCATTCTATGGTTTTAGCTGTTAACAACACAATACATTTATGATATGATATTCACATATCAAAAAAAAAATTTGAAACATCCAAATATCTTAGAATATTGTGTTTTGGGAGTAATGGACAATGACGAGAAATTGTTTGTGCAATTATCGTGCCAGCAACAATGAGAATAGAAGAGTCAAAGCCTGCACTAAGCCTAGCAGAGTAATCCACTTGGGCCAAAACTAAACTTGCACCTTACAAGGTATTGTTGCATGAGAAATTTTGTATGTGTCATTATATACATGTGGAGTGTGCGAAGTGAGAGCATGAGAAGCAAGAAGATTTTGCGGTCAATATAGAATCTTACCCTCTTTTATGATACCCCACATTCACACACATGCATCGATTATTGAACTAAATATTTTGCTTTCTTATTCTTACAAATCCTATACAAGTTGCCAAGGAATATGCTTGTGATGCTGAATTATGCCATATACAGTGGTTATATTGGTGTTCTCTTTAGCACCGACACCTCTTAAAAAATTGTGTTCGTGTTAGTGGCAGTTTAGTGTTTCCGATGTATGTGCTTAATACTATTACAACACTATTTGTCAAATAGCAGTTATAACAATTCTATATCATTATAGCTATAGTGCTGCTTTAACATTGCAACATATCTGAATTCTAACAAATTGCTATCTTTTGTGATCCATGATTGACAACGTCGATTTTTTATGTTATTTCAACACCCTTACGAATTCACCTTTCAGGGTGTTTCGTAAGTGCACTTACGAATTCACCTTATTTTGTATGTTTTATTCTTTTAAATATTGAATTTGAAAAAAAAAGGTTATTTCGTAAGTGCATTTACGAAACACCTTGAAAGGTAAATTCGTAAGTGCAATTATGAAACTTCCACTAAATGTGTTAAAAGATGCTTAAAACTACATAGTTTTTCACATATAAGTCACATTATATTTTTTCCTTTCAGAAATTCAAATAAGTTGCATTCTATTTTCACAAACCAACAAATATATTACATTCTGATTGAAAAAAATAGTCATAAATATCAAATCACATAAATTGTTCGAAAAGTGAGTACGATCAAATTATTACAAAATCAAACAAAAAAACATAAGACTATTATGTATTCCTAATCCTAACCCCCGCGCTTTCATCTGTCCACGGTACTCTGTTGCACCGCCTTCCTTAGTGACGATCCTCTCCATCACGACAACCGCCTGGGGACCGCCCACATCGATAATCCCTGCATCCTACGCCTCTTATCCAAGTAGGCAGATACACTAACATATGGGCACTAGATCAATCATATGGTAATCCTAGGCCTGCTCGTTCTCCAAGAGCTCCTCATGTGCTGGCCTCGGTGGACGTCCATGACCATCTAGTGTCATGAAAGGGTGTGACACACTAAAGAACCATGTCACGTAACCCTTTACACAGTGCCACAAATGGGATACCCGCATCATCCGTTACTCCTCTAGTACCATATGATTCTCCCAATCCTGGAAGATGTCATCGAGATCCCGTCGTGTCATGGTGTCAGGAGCAACCTCAAAAGAAGATCTAGGTATCATCTCCACATAGCCAAACTGGCAGATACACCGCTCGGGCAGATACCTGATCATCATATTTGACCCACAAGCTAGCCACCCAGAGTATAATGAAATGGGTTCGAATGCCACAACCTCCCTGTAGTCCCCAAATGACTTCCATTTAATGTCGTCATGAGCAGTACGATCACGAAACACCTGGTAAGGAAGCACATTTTGGTTTCCTCTATTGAGAATAAATTTGGCAGCCCTTAGCATAGTGGCATCATAGTCGAGATCTTCCGTGTAACCATGAATGCGGTGAAAGTATGATATTATCCAGCTCTGCATCAACAAAAATATAATGTGTAAGTACAAATAAATTAAAATTAATTAAAATTAATAGTTAAAATAAAGAGGTGTTGTGGAGAGTGTTTACGAGCCAATGAGCACCATCGCCCTCCATCTTGAAGCTTCATTCAAATTCTGGTAGAGGTAGGTCAAAACAAAGACACCCCAGTTCCACTCACGAATTGTAGTCAGGTCTATAAAATACCTCACGCAGGTCATATCAGTGTAGTGGCCACTCGTGTCTACAAAGACGAACGTGCCTACCAAGTACATCAAAATACATCATACAACACAACCACGGTGAAACTGAACAAAAACATCATCATCCACAGGCACCCTAGCTGCACGCGCAGTTTTTTTTCCAACTGTTACTGCAACGAGGTGCTTTTCATATATATCCTTTAGGTAGGAGAACCTCACGGGTGCGCTGTTTGCGCAGCAGCCCTGTCCGGATCAACTCCGAGATACTCAACCATCCCATCAACCGCCTCAGCTTTGGATATCTTGATATAGTTAAGTAACCTACATCTGCTAGGTAGTTGGAGCAAGCATGCAACATTATTAAGAGTGATGGTCAACTCCCCAACTAGAAAGTGGAAAGATGATGTCTCCTTATGCCACCTCTTAGCAAAAGAACCCTGCATGCTGGTGTTTATGGTATTATAACCCGTACCGTATAATCCAGAAAGACTGGATCCGATGATAGCACTATAGAACCACTGAGCCTTTGTAATAAAAAGATCAAAAATCTTGTGGGAATGGTTAACATGTTTTAAAGCCTTCATTTCCTGAAACAAAACAATTCAACAAAAATAACTCAAGAGGAACCGTATTTTTGAATAAAAATTATAATATGAGAAAGTGGAACCTAACAAATACTTGTTCATCCCAAACATAACGAGCAGCATGGTCCTAATAATAAATCATGAGGGATGTGTCATATGGACCTCCTGGATAGCCCTGCTCTGCCTCAGCAGGTTCCTCAATATCTTCGTCTGGTACCTCAACATTTCCAGCGTCTTCCTCCTGAACATCCTCGCCCTCCTCCGGTACCTTTACCTCTTGTACATGCTCATCGGGTACCTCCTCATGTGCACCATAGGTAGACACCTTATGAAGATGACTCCTGAGAAGCTATTTCTACTTGCTCCCTTTGTATCTGACCCCGTCTACGAGGCTGGTTAAACTGTTATTGATGTTGCTCTCAACGAGCCGAAGCAGTCTGGCTTGGCCTGCCTTGTGTCAAACGCGCCATCTAATCCTGGTTGTCTACCATTTTCCTGAAATAAACCATTATAATTTTTAGGTTTCTAATTTAAAACAAGTCAGGCAAAAATTCGTAAGTGCACTTGCTAATTCGCCCATTTACGAAGTCCCTCCAGGATCACTTTGTAGATGCACTTGCGAAACCCCTTTGTCTAGAAATTTCCAAAACCAGAAAAATCATTCCCTAAACTCCCAAAAATCTATTTTTTTCTCCAATACAACTACATTTATCTATTCTAATTTTATGTACAATTTAATTTCTACAACCTAACCTAATAATCTTATAAAAGATTACATTTTGAATCAAAAAAATTTGAAGAAAACTTACACAAATTTGAGTTTGGAGATGATTTTGAAAGACTTCAAATGAGTTGGAATGAGTTGAAATTCCAAGATAAACTTGAATGAAGTGAGTTTGTAGTAGTAAAAATGTTAGGTTTTGGATGAGAGAATTTGAAAGTTGAGTGTTTTGAAATAAAATGGATTGGGGGTTATTTATATGTTTTGTTAAAACAAAACATAGACTTCGCAAATGCATTTAAGAATTGCCTAAAATAAGGTGAATTCTCAAGTGCACTTGCGAATTCACCCTATTTTTAACAAATTATGGGTTAATTCGCAAGTGCACTTGCAAAGTCCACCTCCAAGATGAATTCGAAAGTGCATGCGAATATTTTTGGATTTCCCCAAGAGTGGAGAAGAACCCCACTAGGTGGGGAAAGAAATTTTCATTATTGATCACTTAGGAATGAGATTATACAATTGGTTCCCGAAATGCAATTTTAATTATAGGTTGACATTTTTTTGATGCCGACTTCAACTAATTATTAGTGGATTTCTTAACACACCCCATGACCTTCTTACCCACCCCTGCGAAATTCTATTTTTGCCCCCGAAAAACCGAAAATAAACTTCTGGTTAGCACCCTATATCATGCAAATCAGGTTGAAAAGGGTTAGGTGTAAACCGAAAGTATATTTCTGATTTTAAACTCTATGTAATATTTCAATAAAGCGTGTATGTGAGACTAAATTTGGAATAAATTTGAAACCGGAAATATATTTCTGATTTTCACCCAAATATTTTAAAATATAGTACGTACCGGAAGTATATTTCTAATTTCCATAAACATTTTTGGATTTTCATAGGGTGCGCCCTATTAGGGCACAAGGATAGAAGAGAATAACGATGGAAATAAGAAAGAGAATAAAATAAGGATTGAATTACTATTAATGAAACAAGAGTACCTATTTATACACAACTAAAGGCGCAAAAAATAACTAATTAAAAACAAACCCTAATCCTAATCTTGATGATTAAGTTATACGATACTAACAGTAAAATAACAAATACTAAAGTACCCTAATAATTACAAAAACGCCCTCATGAATTATTCACAACACCATCCCTTAATTCATGTCCATCAAAACTGACAACACCAATTCCATTTCTCAAATGAAGAAACTGGTCAGTTTTTATAGCCTTTGTCAGAACATCTGCTAACTGCTTCTGGGTGCAGAACTTCTAACACTCCTTTTTGTACTTGACTTCTGAGAAAATGATGCTTTGTCTCAATATGCTTGCTTCTTCCATGCAACACTGGATTCTTCGCAAGATTGATTGCAGACTTGTTATCAATCAGCAGCTTCAGAGGTTTCTCTATCACAATTTTCAAATCCTCCAGAAGATTCAGAAGCCAAACAGCTTGACATGTAGTTACAACGCCTGCAATGTACCCAGCTTCACATGTTGATAGAGCCACAACAGGTTGTTTCTTGGAAATCCAGGAAATAGGACCTCCTTGAAACTTAAACAGGTAGCCAAAAGTGCTTCTTCTGTCAACTCTATCTCCACACCACTCAGAATCAGAATATCCCACTAGCTTTGGTTCTGACTTCCTTCAAGAGGGAAATAACACTCCATATTTTAGAGTCCTCTTTATATACCTAAGAATCCTAACAGCAGCTTTGTAATGGGACCATTTTGGATTACTCATAAATTTGCTGACCATTCCAACTGCATAGCAAATGTCAGGTTTGGTATTGCACAAATACCTAAGAGAACCAACCAACTGCTTGAAGAGTGTAGCATCCACAGAATCACCATCAGAGTCAGAATCTAATTTATGATTGGTTTCTGATGGTGTCACAACAACTGTACACTTCTGCAACTTAAATCTCTTCAGAAGCTCAAGTTCATACTTCAGCTGATGCAGAATGATACCCTCCTTTGAATACAGAACCTCCATCCCTAGAAAATATGCCATATTTCCTAGATCTCTCATCTCGAATTCATTCATCAGCACTTTCTTAAACTTGCATATATCTTTTGGACAACTCCCCGTAAGCAATATGTCATCAACATAGAGACATACTAGAACCATATTGCTTACAGAGTGTTTCATATATTGTTATACCCCAAAATTTGCCCTCCCATTTCTCAAGACAATTCACATATTCATACTCAAGGATTTCACAAGGGTTGACCAGACAAACCCTCTCCTAAGCAATCAACCCAAACTAGGGTTTTGCCATTCTCAAGTCAAGATGGACTTCCAATGCTCCAAGTGATCATCATACCTCATCCTATGTTCCAAAGAATCACCATGTCCAGTTTCAAGCCTCACAAGTCAAAATTGCTCATCTAATTGCTCAGATAGCTGAAAATCAGTTGTATTGGACAAAAAGTCAACTGTGGTCAACATACAGTCAAACTTCATAATTTTTTGTCAACATCAATATTTTGAAGTAACATTCATCATTTGACCAAGGGTTGGTCATGATTCCTCAAGAAAAGCCAAGATCTAATCAAAAGTCAAAGTTTCCAAATTAGGGTTTTTGAACAAAAGTCAACAGAACTTTGACCAAGCATAACTTTCACATACTTTATCAGAATTTTTTCCAACAAAGGTCTTATTAAAAGTCAACAAAAAGTCATATTTTTGCAAAGAAGTGTTCATGAGCATGGAAACTTCAATGAAAATGAAACCAAAAGGGCTGTTTAGAAGACATCTTAAGATTTCTAAAAAGTCCAAGAACACCCAAAATTGTTAAAAATTGAGCAAGATACAAATTGTGCAAGTTGAGCATTTTTGAGGAGGTGCATAAAGAGAACCTCCAAGCCCAAGGGCACATTTTTTATCTTTTATTTTTATTTATTTTGAATTTTTATTCATTTAAAACCATTTTAATTAAAATAAAAGATATAAAATCAAATTTTAAATACAAGAGTGATTTTCTCTCATTCTTGAGGTCCAAGCAAGCCATACAAGCTGTCATTTTCGAAATTATTGAGATTGGCAAGAAAATTGATTGAAATTTGATCAAAAAAGGCAATATTTGGTTTCATTCCAAATCAAATATTTTCTCATTGATTGGCATATAGTTTCTTCATAATTCTTGACCTAATTCACTCTAGTATATATACACACTGATTCCAGATGCCACAAGGACGAATTTCATGCCTCAAGAACCCTAAACCAAGTGCAAAAAACCGTGACATTCAAGCAACCTAGCAGTCAAGGTTTCAGGCCGATTCAATTAATTCTAAGCCTTCCAATCGCTTCCTGGAGGTTCTCTGATTCATTCCAAATCATTACCAAGCATCCAGACATCCAGAATCACGAATTCACGATCACGGTTTGCATACTCTAATTTCAAATTCGATTTTATACATACACACATATTTAACATGTTTTGATTGCATATCCGTGTTTATAATGAATCTTCGAAGCTTTCTGCATAGTTTAATCTGAGTTTGAGTGCAGGAATATGAATCCACCATGGCTAGGGTTCGTAGCTCAGAATTAGGGCTTTTTGTTTCTGGCAAAATTAGGCAGAACGATGACCACCATCATGCTTAGTAGATTGATTCCAATCGATCTATGGTCTTACAATTAATTTCCATTGTGTATTATGAGATTTATGATTTGCCGGATTTGTAGCTACGGAAAAAAGCCGTCCCTATAGGCTTTAGCTACGAACAAAAATTGTGGGTAAAATTCCGTGTCTCAAGGAAGAAGATGAAGGCCCTGGCGCGTGTTTTTGAATTTAAATATTTTCAGTTCTTAATTTTGCTTATAATCTATTTCGTTCGTATTACTAACACCAAAGCATGCTAGCTCAGTTGGCAGGAGGCGCGCGTATAACCATTGGGGTAGGGGTTCGATCCCTGGCTACCCCATTGTTTTTTTTACACCTTTTACAAACTAACATATTTTCTTATTCTTTTCACATTTTCTTTTCTAACTCAAAAATCTTTTTCACTAATATTATTTTCTCTTATTTACAATTTGATTCTTTTTCCGATTATTGTAAATGCTTCTGAGTTGTAATAGTTAGGTCTATTTTCTCGCATTTTTTTCCAATATTATGTAACTGCTCATGGGATGTAATAGTTTAAGTAGGTTTTACTTTCCGCACTCCTCAAATTATGTATCTGCCCCAAAGCCATGTAATAGCGTAGGATTTACTTTCCGCACTTTACATTTCCACAATTTACTTTCTGCACCTATAAAGTGCTAGTAATTAGGCGTGTATGGCAAGATAAAATCAATCTAGATCACTAATACAAGATAAAATATCTGAAAACAATACACTTTTCCCACACATGCACCCCCTATGGTATTCTCTCTCGTTGCCTTATAAATGGTCAAGTCCCTCGAACGTATGGGTATCTTAGCACGGTTGCCTATAATATATCATCACAGTACCTTTGACTTAAAAGATCATAGTCCCTCGATGTTGCCTATGAATACATGATCTCGTCCCTCGGTTGTTGCCTACAAAAAGTGATGATCGTCCCGACGAGTGTGCTAGGATACTCCTACAAGTTGCCTTCTATGACCATCTGATATCCCTTCGAATGTCCCTTTACCATCCAACGAATAGGGTTACCTACCAACTAATGGTATGGTTACCTACCAACTTTGCTTGCTCAAATTAAAACATCTTTTTACTCCTCACACTTTCAAAAACATTTTCAAAACACTTTGTATACATTCCAGCGTGAATCATTACAAAGTCCTTTTCCAAAACGAAACATTTCCAAACACTTCGTATACATTCCAGTGTGAATCATTACAAAGTCAAAGCGAAATGCATTTTCAAAACATTTTCAAACACACACACACAGAAAGCAAATTTCAAAGTGAGCTAAAGCAATTAAGAGCCCGTAGATAACTACGGATGGAAAGGATGATAACACCTTCCCTTTTCATAACCAACTCCCTTACTCAGAATCTAACGAAGGTCTTTTCCTGTTATTTTCACCTTCCCTTAATTGGATAAAAGAAAAGTTGATGGCAACTCTTGCTATCCGCAACATTTGTGATCAAATGCAAAACAAACAAGTCAGTTCTCCCACCGTGTTACAGAACTGGCGACTCTGTTGGGGAAAATAAAGAGAGATTATCTTAGGGTCTTTAGATCACTTTATTGCTTTCTGTTTGACTTGTATGCTTTACTTTTAAGGGTTTCTTGGGTATTATATTTCTGGGGGATCCTACACCCGGATCCAGGTTTCCTTAGGTAAGTAGCAATAAATTGTCGCGACTATTAGGCGTATATCAAAACGGTCAACATGATGGCTACATTAGTGCAACACTTTGGATGTCCCGATGCTCCTCATGTCTACTTGAGGAAAGTATTTGGCGTCTGTGTGGTGTCATCAGCACTAACTCAACTTCTAGAACCCTAATTGACCCATCTTGGCCATTAGAAGGTAGTGAGATGGTCGGCTTTGGTGTAGACTGAGGTTGGTTGATACTCGATGCTACGCTCATTAAGATTCGACTTTCGGGATGTTTCGGTCGACCACTTGGTAGTCGTATTGAAATAAAGCCTACGAGAAAGATCAATGATATGAGATTCCTAGAACCCGGTTACTATTACAGGATAGGATGAACCCACTCAAACGTTGGTAGGGTAGACACCTATACCTCATGCAAACCTTAAACCTATGTCTATTGTGTGATTTGCTTGTCCTTGCTATTTGCTTAAACATGACATCATGACATCATAACATTGCATCATCATATCATTTCTAACTATTTCAAGGACCTAGGTATTTATCTTTGCTTTGTTTTATAGGAGTTATGGCTTCCAGAAAGACCATCCGAATCAACTTCATAGGTATACCTTATCAACTCAAAGAATTGATTTCATAAATTCCCGATCATGCTCAGTTCATCAAAAGACATGGTTATCTACTTGACGGGTTTTGAATTAGACACGTCGTATTTTCTTCGTCCCAAAACATGTTTTTTTTGTATCTTGGTTCCTATTTCTCTTTTATCCTTGGGATACCATTCACCGGCTCATTAGCTCCAAGTACAAGACATCAACGGAGCAAAAGGGAATTGGGACTGCGAGAGGGGCTCATGGCCGAGAATTCCTCGTTTTTTGCCTATGCTTGGGCTTCTCTTCCGTTCTTGCGGGCCCAATTCCTCTCAAGTCCGGGGGACCCACAATATCAATCTCACACATGATGGGTGGCTTATGTGGTTGAACCCTCCCATGAGTATGAGCTCCCAATTCCCTCAGTCAATGCATAACTCTCGGATCTCCATTCAAGATATCTCGTTGGCGTTGTTCGGCACATTCCCTCCAGGAAATTTACTAGGTCATAGGCCACTTCTCTAGCTCTATGTCAGTTTGGTTATGCTCGAAGAGATGGTCCTCATGATATGCTTCTCCAAGATATTGTGTTTGGCTACAACCACGATATCCAGAACTATCGTCGAAGATTTGTGCACGCTTGGGGCATGGTAAAGAAGACTGATACCAAGACTTTAGGACACAAGAATTCCATTCCTTGGGAGCCTTACCTCAAATGGGTGTGAGCTCGAGCTCAAAACCTCATGATGCCATTTACACCCGTGTTACCAGTGATTATGGAACATGTTGCTATAGGTGACGAACCCTATATCGTTCTCCATCCAAACATGTCTACTAATTCCGAAGACTTGAAGAGATCCTAGATTCAACTTAAAGAAGAAAGGGACACATTCGAAGCTCAGTGTTATGCAAGCGAGAAGAAAGTATTAGAGTTGACAAAGCTACTTCACGAGGAGTGAAACATCAACACCTACTTCAACACAAAGAGGAAGCGCCCATGGGAGACCTAAAGCCCCCGGAATTTATTCTTTATTTGTTTAAAACTTTCTTTTGTACTCGCTAAAAGATGAACTAATAAAAAAATTTGTTTGTGCTTTGTTTAACAAGTTTAAATTACTAAGGTCCTTGAAAACATTGCATTGCATAAACATCACATATCATGGCATAACATTTCATAGCATGTACATCGAAGACTGGTTTTCTTAGTCTCTCGTTGTTTATTTCAGTAAGGGGAAAATGGCTCTTGAACAGACTGTCAAAGATCTCCAGGCTCAGAATGCTCAATTCCAGGAAATGCTCACCAACTTGGTCCAAGGCCAGAAAGACCTGAAGAAGCTCATCACTAGAAAGAAGAAGACCATCGGTATCCCCAACATGGGAAGAAATCACAAGGGCGCAGCTAGGGTGGTCAGCCAGTTCGAAATCTTAGACAAGAGCGGTGAAACTGAGGAAAGTGTCAAGAACAGTGAAGGAAGCCATCATGGGTCTGAAAACGAAGATGAAGACTATGTGAGCGAGCAGTATCCTCTTGACAACGACAAGTACAAGCAACTTGAAGACCGTCTGAATGCTGTAGAAAATTTGAAAATGTCAGGGCTTAACTTTGATGATTTGAGTCTTGTTCCTAGCGTGGTAATTCCCCGAAAGTTCAAAGTTCCTACCTTTTCCAAGTATGATGGCATCTCTTGCCCGAAGTTGCACTTCAAGTCCTATGTTCAGAAGATCCATCCTCATACAGAAGACAGGAAGCTATGGATCCATTTCTTCCAAGAGAGTTTATCCGGAACTCAGTTGGAGTGGTATTATCAGCTAGAGAGTACCCACATTCATACCTGGAATGACTTAGCAGATGCTTTCTACAAGCGATACCAAGACCACCCACCCGCCAACTACAAAGCATGTCTATGGGTCGTGACGAGAAGTTCAAAGAATATGCTCAGAAATGGAGAGATCTAGCAGGCAGAGCTCAACCACCCTTGTCCAATAGGGAGTTGGTTGATATGTTTATGAGAACACTGACATACCCATTCTTCAATCATTTGATTGGAAACTCTTCATCCGGATTCATCGAGCTGATATTGACAGGAGAACATATTAAAGTTGGAATCAAGAGCGGGAAAATTCAGGTACAGTTAACTCCGAATGCTGCGAAGAGATCTTTTGGTGGTAAGAAAGAAGCCAATGTTGTGTATGGTCAGAAAAGCCGTGTCAAAAACGATCGTACTTAATCTGTGGGGGCAGTTGTGATCTCCAATCCTACACCAGCACAACCTCAACGACACAACACGCGTATCCAGAATGCGCCACGAAGACTGTTTGCGAAGATCAACATGCCATTGTCGCAAGCATTGCAACACATGATGAAAACAGAGATGATTACTTTGAGGGATCCTCCTCAACATATCAACACTTCCTCTCTAAAATACAATCCTAATGCAAGGTGTGCATACCACTCCAACAGCCCAGGGCACGACACCGACAACTGTTGGGCTTTGAAGAACAAGATTCAAAACATGATCAAAGCCAGGGAAATTAAATTTGACCTTGCTGTCGAAACTCTGAATCTGATCAACGCACCAATGCCTGACCATGGTAAAAGTTCCAATGCTATTGACGAAGACTCTTATATTTATGATGTGAGCAAGCTGACTATTCCTCTGATGACTGTTAAGAAAGATTTGTTGCAAGCCGGTGGGTTCCCATGATGCCCTGATGATTGTCGTTGGTGTGCATCTAAATCTGACGAATGTGCTTGGTTGAAAAGGAGTATTCAACGCATGATGGACAACCGAGAAGTGCTATTTCTGAAACCTCCCTCCGTGGAGAATATGTGTGAATACATTTCCAAGAATCTGAAGATCGAAGATGTAGACGAAGCCTTACCAGAAGTTTGGGATACCTTGGGGAAGCCAAGTGGAAAGTTCGATTTAATGGTGAAATACACCACCCTTGAAAGTTACAAAATTCCTATTGAAGATGTCAAGGCAACTGGATGGGGAGACGATTTCCCAGAAGACTATGCTGATGTAAACACAATAAGGATCTCCTCTGCCGATCCTGCGCCTAGAGTGGGACCTCTCATCATTACTTCTTCTAGACCAATTCCATATTCCTCTGATAAAGCTATACCGTGGAATTATGGATCCGAAGTTTACTATCATGGCGTCAAGCAAGAACCTTTGACCATTGAAGATATTGTAGTTGAAGCTTCTGATCCTGACATCGACAACATCACCGGATCAAGCAAGGTAACCAGAACCAGAAGAGTATTTTCTCCAGAGATCTCTCCACCAAAAGACACTACGACTCCAGCTCGCATTCCAGCTATCAAACCAATTCCCGAAGCTAGAGGGAAAGAACCAATAACTCGTCCTGCTCATACAGAAGTACCAAAGGAAGTTACCGAGGGTACCTCCAAGCAAGAAATGGAGGAAACTCTGAAGATCATCAAGAAAAGCGACTACAATGTTGTGGAAAAGTTGCGACAAACTCTGTCCAAGATATCCATGTTAGCCCTATTACTGTGCTCTGAGGCTCATGCTAAACCCTTAGTGAAGTTTCTGAAGAATGCTCACATACCGCAAGACACTACTGCTGATCAATTCGAAGGTTGTATTGCTAGCCTGACTGTTAACAATGGTTTAAGCTTCTCCGATGTTGATTTGACTCCTGTCAGAAAGAAACACAACAAAGCCTTGCATGTCTCCATTGAATGTAAGGGCACTACATTGTCTCACGTATTGGTGGATACTAGTTCTGCTCTAAATATCCTACCAAAAAGTGCTTTCGACCGACTTGATGTTGAAGGAGTGGTCTTGAAGCTCAGCGACATAATTGTAAGAGCTTTTGATGGTTCTAAACGAACAGTACTTGGAGAGCTCATCCTGCCAGTTAAAGTCGGTTCCCAGAATTTTGACTCCACTTTCTTTGTCATGGACATACGTCCAGCTTACTCTTTCCTACTTGGACGCCCTTGGATACATGGGGTAGGTGCTATTACCTCTACCTTGCATCAAAAGGTGAAGTACCCAGTGAAGGGGAAGATTGTTACAGTATGCGATGAGGAAGAATATATGGTAAGCCATCTGCAGTCATTCCAATACCTCAAAATGGAAGGTGAATTCATCGAAACTCCCTGTCAAGCTTTCGAAGCAATTCCACGAGTCATGCCTGTTGACTCTCCTGTCACCCTTGAAGTTACTAAAATTCCACCAAGGATGGCCTCACTGAAGGACGCCCAAGTTGCAGTTGAAGAAGGAGGTCGTACTATTTGGGGTCACCTCCCCGGTCTTCCTTTCAAATCTGACAAGACTGGTTTAGGTTTCACCATCGAAGGTCAAAAGATGATACGCCGCGAACGTGCCGACAAACTCCTTTTCCACATAAGTAAGAACGGATTGCATGCAATAGAAGACGACGACAGCGACTTCGACATCAGCGACTGGATCCTCCCAACTCCAGACAACGGACTCAGCAATTCGAAGACCGAAGACGTCATACCAATCTCCTTTAGACAGGAGTAATTGCTTTTTGTTTTCTGTTATGATTTTCATTCTTTATTTACGTTCAAACAATAAACTTAAAAGCCTAGTGCCTTGCCCGGGGCATCACGGCTCGTTTGTGATGGTTATTATTTGTCATTTGCATATTTTCATTCAATAAAATCATTGGACTTTTGCATTCAAATACTTTGCTCTTTCCTTTCTTTTACTTTATTACCCCTTCAAAAGCTACGTGTTCTTACACACACCCACGTGATACATTGCAGATTCACTCCGAATCTCGTTGATAACAGCTTTGCTATTGCTAAATATGACTTCGATAATCCGATCTACCAAGCCGAAGACGAAGGTGAGGAAGATTGTGAAATGCCAGGAGAACTTGTCAGATTACTACAGTAAGAAGAACAGGTTATACAGCCACACGAAGAGCAAGTCGAGGTCGTGAATCTAGGTACTGACGAAGACAGAAAAGAAATCAAGATAGGAGCAGGTCTTGAGAATAGTATAAAGGAAAGATTGGTCCAGATGCTGCGAGACTATATCGAGATTTTTGCTTGGTCATACGAAGACATGCCATGTCTGGATATTAACATTGTGGTACACCGGCTACCAACGAAGGAAGGATTTCTCCCTGTAAAGTAGAAGGTTCGTCGTATGCGCCCTGAGATGTCTTAGAAAATCAAAGTCGAAGTTATGAAACAATTCAACGTCGGTTTCCTAGCTGTTACTTCTTATCCACAGTGGGTTGCAAATATGGTACCCGTACCTAAGAAAGATGGCAAAGTACGGATGTGTGTGGATTATAGAGATCTGAACAAAGCAAGTCCGAAAGACGATTTTCCACTTCCTCATATTGATGTTCTGGTAGACAACACCGCTCAACATAAGGTCTTCACCTTCATGGATGGTTTCTCCGGTTACAACCAGATCAAAATGGCTCTTGAAGACATGGAAAAGACTACTTTCGTTACACAGTGGGGCACATTCTGCTACAAGGTCATGCCGTTTGGTCTGAAGAACGCTGGCGCCACATATCAACGTGCCATGGTGGCTTTGTTTCATGACATGATTCATCACGAGATAGAGGTCTACGTCGACGACATGATAGCTCGATCACAAACTGAAGAAGAACATCTCGAGCATTTGCAAAAGCTGTTTGATAGACTGAAGAAATACAGACTAAGACTCAATCCCAACAAGTGCACCTTTGGAGTCAGATTTGGTAAACTCCTGGGGTTTGTTGTCAGTGGTAAAGGTATTGAAGTTGACCCCGCCAAGGTTAAAGCTATCCAAGAAATGCCAGCTCCCCGCACCGAGAAAGAAGTCAGAGGTTTCTTGGTACGATTGAACTACATTGCTAGATTCATTGCACATCTAACTGCTACTTGTGAGCCAATCTTCAAGTTACTGAAAAAAGATCAAGTAGTGGAATGGAACGACGATTACCAAACAGCTTTTGACAAAATCAAGGAATATCTACAAAATCCTCCTATCCTGATGCCGCCTGCCAAAGGAAGACCTCTTATCATGTACTTAATAGTATTAGAGAACTCAATGGAGTGCGTGTTGGGGCAACATGACGAGTCTGGTCGAAAAGAGTATGCAATATACTACCTTAGCAAAAAGTTTACCGACTGTGAAACAAGATACTCACAGCTCAAGAAAATTTGCAGCGCTTTGGCCTGGGCTGCTCGCCGACTAAGATAGTATATGTTAACTCACACTACCTTGTTGATCTCCAAGATGGATCCGATAAAATACATATTCGAGAAACCTGCTCTCTCCGGAAGAATAGCAAAATGGAAAATGATCTTGACCGAATATGACATCCAGTATACTACTCAGAAAGCGATCAAAGGAAGTGTAGTAGCCGATCATTTGGCTCATCAAGCCATAGATGACTATTAGTCTATGCAGTTCGAGTTTCCAGATGAAGATGTTTTGCTAGTTACTGATTGCGAAGAACTAGGACCAGACGAAGGACCTGAATCGGGATCCCGATGGACCATGGTCTTTGATGGAGCCTCAAATGCACTTGGAAACGGCATTGGCGCTGGCATTACGTCTTCTACTGGCAGACACACGCCTTTCACTGCCAGATTATGTTTCAGTTGCACCAACAACATGGCCGAATACGAAGCGTGCATCATGGGTATCAAAGCTGCTATTGACTTGAGAATCAAATTCTTACAAGTATATGGCGACTCAGCTTTAGTAATCAGTCAGGTTAAAGGCGAGTGGGATACGAAGCATCCGAATCTCATTCCATATCGAGAGCATGTTTTAAGTCTGATCCCTTACTTCGAAGAAATCACTTTCGATCACATTCCACGAGAAGAGAATCAGTTGGCAGACGCATTAGCTACTATGTCATATATGTTCAAAGTCAGGTGGGACAACGAAGCTCCCCAAATCATCATCGAAAAGTTTGACGAACCATCATACTGTTTTGAACTTGATACAGAAGAGAAACCTTGGTTCTACGACGTGAAGAGGTATCTCGAGACTCAGGAATATCCCGCAGGGGCATCTGTCAATGATAAGAAATTCTTAAGAAGATTCGCATCCAAATTATTTCTCAGCAACGACATCTTATACAAGCGCAATCACAACTTGTGCTTACTCCGCTGTGTAGACCAGAAAACAGCGGAACGGATCATGGAAGAATTACATGAAGGCGCATTTGGTACCCACTCCAGTGGACATAAAATGGCTAAGAATATTTTGAGAGCAGGTTACTATTGGTCCACCATGGAAGATGATTGTCACCTCTATGCTCGGTCTTGTCACAAATGCCAGATATATGCAGACAGAGTGCACGTACCTCCAGTACCGTTGAATGTTCTAACCGCTCCTTGTCCTTTCGCAATGTGGGGCATCGACATGATCGGAGAAATCAAACCTACCGCTTCCAATGGACACCGTTTCATCCTTGTTGCAATTGATTATTTTACCAAATGGGTAGAAGCAACTTCGTTCGCATCTGTTACCAAGAATGTCGTGGCTCGATTCATCAAGCATAATCTTATCTGCCGATACGACGTCCCCGAAAGGATTATCACAGACAACGGTACCAACCTCAACAACAAAATGATCACCAAACTCTGCACGCAGTTCAAGATCAAGCATCACAACTCTTCTCCATATCGGCCTAAAATGAACGGCGCAGTGGAAGCCGCCAACAAAAATCTCAAGAAGATCATACAGAAGATGACAGTGACTTACAAGGATTGGCACGAGATGTTGCCATTTGCTCTCCATGGTTATCGCACTACAGTACGAACATCTACAGGGGAAACCCCCTTCTCTCATGTATACGGTATGGAAGCAGTCCTGCCAATCGAGGTTCAGATACCCTCAACCAGAGTCCTCCAGGATGCAAAACTAGGCGAAGACGAATGGATCCAGACTCTCCTTGACCAAATCAACTTGATCGACGAAAAATGGCTCGCATCCATCTACCATGGAGAGATCTATCAGAAGCGAATGATCAGAGCATTTAACAAGAAAGTCAACTACCGAGTCTACCAAGTCGGTGATCTAGTAGTCAAGGGCATCATCCTCCCACAAGGTGACCCCAGGGGAAAATGGACTCCCACCTATGAGGGACCATTTGTAGTCAAAACAGTATTTTCCGACGGAGCTATTATACTTAGCACCATGGGAGGAGAAGACTTTCCACACCCTGTGAACACAGACATAGTCAAAAAATACTACGCATGAACGAAACCCGCTAAGTCGACTGGCCTAGGCAAAAATAAGGGAATCCTGACGAACCAAAAAGGTTCGGGCAAAAGTTAAGGATATATATACAAAAATGTACACCCTACAAGTCGAAAACCTGCAAAGGCGGCTTGGGCAAAAAAGGGTATCCCGGTAGACTGAAAACCCGAAAGGGCGGTCTAGGCAAAAGTTAGGGATTTAAGCGTACAACTATGTCTCGTTCAGATCACCTACTTACAGACTACACTACTATCAACATTCAAGATTCAAATGGCGAAAATCAATTCACTCACTTTCTACTGATAACAAGGAGATGAGATAGTCGAAATATATGAGCAATAGCATAGTTGAAACTCGACAGGATTTCTTCCGCATAGCTTTTTACTATGATGACAATTTCCTCTTACCGAGATATTTGTCTCTTGTATGCAAATCACCAAACTATGGGACACTTTTTCAAATTCAATGCAAATTCCTTTTCTAATTTTATTGTTTTTTGCATAAAGTCCAATGATTACTTTGAATGATTATATGCATCTGACAATAAACATTTGTTCACAAACATATGAAAAGCGAACGAAAAAAAAGTAATGACTACAAGCTCTAGGAATTGGGATGACACTAAAGTCACCAATGCATCCCCGCGGAGACACTTTCACAAGAAATGCATCCACAGGATCATCAATCCCCACAGAGCCATCGCTCTCCCTACAAAGACAAATCTTCTCCGATGAAGTACTAATCTCCTCCCAGCAAATATTCCAATACTTCAAGCTTCGTCACATTAGTCCCCGAGCAGTGATCTTATCAGCTTCATCACATTAGTCCCCGAGCAGTGATCTTATCAGCTTCATCACATTAGTCCCCGAGCAGTGATCTTACCAGCTTCATCACATTAGTCCCGAGCGTTGATCTTATCGACTTCATCACATTAGTCCCCAGAAGTGATCTTATCGCTTCATCACATTAGTCCCGGTGATCTTATCGACTTCATCACATTAGTCCGGCGGGATCTTATCAGCTTCATCACATTAGTCCCCGAGCAGTGATCTTATCAACTTTATCACATTAGTCACCGAGCAGTGATCCTAACAGCTTCCACAAACTTCATATTTCATCACCTCAAGTGATCCCTATCAGATTCATCACCTCAAGTGGTCCCTATCAGATTCATCATCTTTAATGATCCTCAAGCCTCGTCAAGCTTTAATGACCCTATCAGCTTCACCACGTCACGTCAGTCTCCAAGCAGTAACAGATTATTCTATATCGCGTTGTCCCCCAGCAAGGTCTATGGGAAATGTAATCACCCTCTACAAGATCTACACACAAGATCCCTAGCCAAGATCTATGCACAAGATCCCCAGCCGAGTATCTCTTGATCGCTGCTATTCTTCCAACAACATTAATATCCAGACTCGAGATTTGGTTAGATAGTGCATCGGAGGAATCAGAAGCATCTCTTTTTCTCTCCGAGTCAGGGTTCGCAACAACCCTACCCCCCAAGCAAACATCAGAAATCCCCAGCAGGATGTTCCCATCTTCTTCAAGACAGATATGTTTTGAAATACATCTACATATACATCTATATTCATACATCTACATAAAAGTCATAACATATGCATACATCATAGTAATATTGTCATACACTCGCATGCATCATAGTCTGCATAAGACTAACCATATCCTGTCAAAAGTTTATCTCCCCGACAAGTAAAAGGTCATTTTTCCAAACAGAAAGGTCAAAGATTAATGCCCGAAACAAGACGGGAAATCTATCTGAAAGACCACACAAATTATCTTCAGGCAACAGATTATGGATTAACACCCAAAGCAAGACGGGAAAGCTATCCACATCCTACCA
Source organism: Vicia sativa (assembly GCA_021764765.1). Taxonomy (NCBI): domain Eukaryota; kingdom Viridiplantae; phylum Streptophyta; class Magnoliopsida; order Fabales; family Fabaceae; genus Vicia; species Vicia sativa. The sequence continues at coordinate 247,091,103 of CM038793.1, forward strand.
AATATTCACCTCAGGAATAGCCAAGACGAAGGTTTATTCTGAATCTCTCTTATTATCAATAGCCCCAGATGACATCCTTAAGCCCATATCCGACTACACATATTCATCTCTCCAGATGGCATCTTAAGCCCATCTCCATTGTCTCTTCTACTCAAAAGACAAATACAGAGTCTTGCGTACGACTCACTCTCCAGTAGCAGCTTCTCCAAATGGCATCTATAAGCCCATTACAGCGCATCATAAGATGATGATCCAATTTCATACAACAGCGAGTGCAAATTTTTAGGTGTACTCGAGTGTTCAATCATCTTATACCTTCAGGTCACGAAAGGTAAACATGCCAATCTAACCCTTCCAGTACAAGAAGATTAAATAGGGGCAACTGTTATACCCCAAAATTTGCACTCCCACTTCTCAAGACAATTCACATATCCATACTCAAGGATTTCACAAGGGTTGACCAGACAAACCCTCTCCTAAGTAATCAACCCAAACTAGGGTTTTGCCATTCTCAAGTCAAGATGGACTTCCAATGCTCCAAGTGATCATCATACCTCATCCTATGTTCCAAAGAATCACCATGTCAAGTTTCAAGCCTCACAAGTCAAAATTGCTCATCTAATTGCTCAGATAGCTGAAAATCAGTTGTATTGGACAAAAGTCAATTGTGGTCAACATACAGTCAAACTTCATAATTTTTGGTCAACATCAATATTTTGAAGTAACATTCATCATTTGACCAAGGGTTGGTCGTGATTCCTCAAGAAAAGCCAAGATCTGATCAAAAGCTAAAGTTTTCAAATTAGGGTTTTTGAACAAAAGTCAACAGAACTTTGACCAAGCATAACTTTCACATACTTTATCATAAATTTTTCCACCAAAGCTCATTTTGAATAGAATTCAATTCTCTACAACTTCATGTCTCACAAGCTTGGGCTAGAAATGCTTCATTTGGAAGTTATGGATCAAAACATTACAGGTCTTTTTAAAAGTCAACAAAAAGTCATCTTTTTGCAAAGAAGTGTTCATGAGCATGGAAACTTCAATGAAGATGAAACCAAAAGGGCTGTTTAGAAGACATCTTGAGCTTTCTAAAAAGTCCAATAACACCCAAAAATGTTAAAATTGAGCAAGATACAAGTTGTGCAAGTTGAGCATTTTTGAGGAGGTGCATAAAGAGAAATACTTAAGAAAGTCAAAAAAATTCCAAATGGGCCTAACTTTTCTTGATTCAAACTTGTTTCTAATCCCAATTGGAACCTCCAAGCCCAAGGCCACATTTTTTATCTTTTATTTTTATTTATTTTGGATTTTTATTCATTTAAAACAAATTTAATTAAAATAAAAGATATAAAATCAGATTTTAAATACAAGAGTGATTTTCTCTCATTCTTGAGGTCCAAGCAAGCCATACAAGCTGTCATTTTCGAAATTATTGAGATTGGCAAGAGAATTGATTTAAATTTGATCAAAAAAGGCAATATTTGGTTTCATTCCAAATCAAATATTTTCTCATTGATTGGCATATAATTTCTTCATAATTCTTGACGTAATTCACTCTAGTATATGTACACACTGATTCCAGATGCCACAAAGACGAATTTCATGCCTCAAGAACCCTAAACCAAGTGCAAAAAACCGTGACATTCAAGCAACCTTGCAGTCAAGGTTTCAGGCCGATTCAATCAATTCTAAGCCTTCCAATCGCTTCCTGGAGGTTCTCTGATTCATTCCAGATTATTACCAAGCATCCAGACATCCAGAATCACGAATTCACGATCACGGTTTGCATACTCTATTTCAAATTTGATTTTATACATACACACATATTTAACATGTTTTGATTGCATATTCGTGTTTATAATGAAGCTTCGAAGCTTTCTGCATAGTTTAATCTGAGTTTGAGTGCAGGAATATGAATCCACCATGGCTAGGGTTCGTAGCTCAGAATTAGGGCTTTTTGTTTCAGGCAAAATTAGGCAGAACGATGACCACCATCATGCTCAGGAGATCGATTCCAATCGATCTATGGTCTTACAATTAATTTCCATTGTGTATTATGAGTTTTATGATTTGCAGGATTTGTAGCTACGGAAAGAAACCGTCACTATAGGCTTTAGCTACGAACAAAAACTGTGGGTAAAAGTTTGTGTCTCAAGAAAGAAGATGAAGGCTCTGGCGCGTGTTTTTGAATTTAAATATTTTCAGTTCTTAATTTTGCTTATAATCTATTTCGCTCGTATTACTAACACCAAAACATGCTAGCTCAGTTGGCAGGAGGCGCGCGCATATAACCATTGGGGCAGGGGTTCGATCCCTGGCTACACCATTGTTTTTTTTACACCTTTTACAAACTAACATATTTTCTTATTCCTTTCATATTTTCTTTTCTAATTTAATTTCTTTTCAAATATTTTTGTAATACATTAAAAAATCACAAAAAATATTTTCTTTTTGCATTTAGGTCAGAAAAATGTTTATTTAATTTTTAACATAAAAGAAATATATTTTTCATTCATATTTTAATTAATTGTTAATTAATCGAAAAATTAACTTTTAATTGTTTTTCTATACTAAAATTAATCCAGAAAATCCCCAAAAAAATATTTTCTCATCTAATTAGGTTTGCTAACCCTAAAACTTTTTCCTAACTCAAAAATCTTTTTCACTAACATTATTTTCTCTTATTTACAATTCGATTCTTTTTCCGATCATTGTAACTGCTTCTGAGTTGTAATAGTTTGGTCTATTTTCTCGCATTTTCTTTTCCAATATTATGTAACTGCTCATGGGATGTAATAGTTTAAGTAGGTTTTACTTTTCGCACTCCTCAAATTATGTATCTGCCCCAAAGCCATGTAATAGCGTAGAATTTACTTTCCGCACTTTACATTTCCACAATTTACTTTCTGCACCTATAAAGTGCTAGTAATTAGGCGTGTATGGCAAGATAAAATCAATCTAGATCACTAATACAAGATAAAATATCTGAAAACAATACACTTTTCCCACACATGCACCCCCTATGGTATTCTCTCTCGTTGCCTTATAAATGGTCAAGTCCCTCGAACGTATGGGTATCTTAGCACGGTTGCCTACAATATATCATCACAGTCCCTTTAACTTAAAAGATCATAGTCCCTCGATGTTGCCTACGAATACATGATCTCGTCCCTCGATTATTGCCTACAAAAAGTGATGATCGTCCATACGAATGTGCTAGGATACTCCTACAAGTTGCCTTCTATGACCATCTGATGTCCCTTCGAATGTCCCTTTACATCCAACAAATAGGGTTACCTACCAACTAATGGTATGGATAACGCTGTTCTAAAGGAAAGTAAAATAACACGAAAATGACCGTTCTGAGTAGGTAATAAGTCTGTTTTGCTTGCTCAAATTAAAATATCTTTTTACACCTCACACTTTCAAAAACATTTTCAAAACACTTTGTATACATTCCAACGTGAATCATTACAAAGTCCTTTTCCAAAACAAAACATTTCCAAACACTTCGTATACATTCCAGCGTGAATCATTACGAAATCAAAGCGAAATGCCTTTTCAAAACATTTTCAAACACACACACACACAGAAAGCAAATTTCAAAGTGAGCTAAAGCAATTAAGAGCCCGTAGATAACTACGGATGGAAAGGATGCTAACACCTTCCCTTTTCATAACCAACTCCCTTACTCAAAATCTAACGAAGGTCTTTTCCTGTTCTTTTCACCTTCCCTTAATTGGATAAAAGAAAAGTTGGTGGCGAATCTTGTTATCCGCAACATTTGCGATCAAACTCAAAACAAACAAGTCAGTTCTCCCACCGTGTTACACATATACGCCATACTCTATCTCAAATTTCTGAAACCCTTGCTTATGGAAAAACGAATTAATCTTTTGATTCCAAGCTCTGGGTGCTTGCTTCAATCCATACAGAGCTTTGTGTAACTTATACACCACCCATTCCTGATTCTTTTTCACGAAGCCAGGAGGTTGTGGCACATAAAACTCCTCTTGTAATGGATCATTCAGAAATGCTGACTTCACATCCAAATGCATCAGCGACCAATTTATGTTCGCAGCTAGAGCAATCACCAATCTGATTGTTTCATGCCTAGCTACAGGAGCAAACACCTTGAAATAGTCTAGTCCAGGTTTGTGAAGGAAACCTCTGGCCACTGGCCTAGCTTTATGCTTGCCAACCGATCCGTCTGGCTTAAGCTTCACCTTGAAAACCCATCTGACACTGATGGCTTTCTTCTTCTGTGGAAGTTCTGTCAACTCCCAAGTTTTGTTTCTCTTTATAGCTTCAAGTTCTTCTTTCATGGCATCAAGCCAGACTTTCTCCTTGAGTGCTTCTTCTATACCCAATGGTTCATAATCTACTAACATGGCACACTGCATGACTTCTCCCTCTGAGTCAATTTCAGTGTCTTGCAGCATGTCACAATCTGCAAGCCTTTTAGGTATGGTTCTGACTCATTGTGGCCTTTGAACTTGTTCTCCAGAACCTGGAACAATAGTAACTTCTGGACCTTGTCCAGAAGTTCTATTTTCATAATTATCACCTTCAGAAACATGATCATCTTCAGAAGCTTGTCTTCCAGAACCTTGGTCTTTAGAGTTTTCATTTCCAAAAGTATGGTCACCACCAGATTCTGGATCATCATCAGAATCTGGATCAGAATCTGATTCATCATCTTCATCTTCAGAGTCTTCAGAATCATCTTCTGACTCTTTTCCAGAACCTTTAACTTCTGACTCGTCTTCAGAAGTTATCACTACGTCAGAAGTTGATTGAGACTTGCTCCAATCCCAAACTTCTGACTCTTTCACAACAACGTCTTTGCTGACTTCAACTTCGTTGGTTTCTGGACAATAGAGTTTATATGCACATGTACTATGGTACCCCACCAGCAACATTACTTTGCTTCTATCATCCGACTTCTGTCTTCTAGCTTCTGGGACGTATTTGTAACATACAAAAGCAAACACTCTCAGATGACCAACACTTTGCTTATCTCCATTCCACTTCTCTAAAGGAGCAATTTCCTTCAGCTTCTTTGTAGGACACCTGTTCATGATATATGCTGATATGGCAACAACATCTCCCTATAACGTATGAGGCAACTTCTTCTCTTTCAGCATACTTCTAGACATATCAAGCAAAGTTCTATTTCTTCTCTCAGCAAGACCATTGTGTTAAGGAGTGTATGGAGCAGTAACCTCATGTTCTATTCCATTCTCCTCACAGAACGTCTGGAACTCAATAGAGTTATATTCACCTCTATCATTTGTTCTCAAAATCTTCATCTTCTGACCACTCTGCTTCTCAGCCATTACCTTGAACTTCTGAAACTCAGTAAACACCTCATGTTTGAACTTAATGAGTGTTACCCACGTCATCCTTGTGAACTCATCCACAAAGGACACAAAATATTTGTTTCCTCCAAGTGAAGGTACTGGGAATGGTCCACACACATCAGAATGTACTACTCCCAGAGCATGTTTTGCTCTTGGAGCAACTTCTGATGCAAATGGAAATCTTGGTTATTTGCCTTTCATGCACACCTCACATGACTTCTCAGGCTTCACAATTTATGAAATGCCACGTACGAGTTTCTTAGAACTTAGATGCCCTAAGCTTCTATAGTTCAGATGCCCCAACCTTCTGTGCAACAACTTACTATCACCTTTAACACCTTCTGTACTAAGGCACTCTGCTTCAACTATACTAACATTCACCTTGAATGTTCTGTTGCTTCCCTGGTCAGACTTCATGATCAACTTTTGATGGGAATCATACAACTTCAAAAGGTTGTCCTTCATTACAACCGAGAAACCTTTCTTAATGAGCTGACCTACACTTATTAGATTGCTTCTGATTCTAGGAATATACCAAACATCTTTGATCAGAATGTTTTACCCATTCTTCACCTTGACTCTGATGTTTCCCATACCTTCTGCATTGAGGTACTTATCATCAACACATCTTATCTTTGTTTTCCTTCTAGAGTCAAAGTCTATCAGCCATTGTCTATTCCCAGTAAAGTGGTTTGAACACCCAGTGTCCATATACCACCAATCTTCTGACCAATTACAGTCAGAGTCAGAAGCCATCAATAGCACAGGTTCATCATCAGAGTCTCCTCTGGCTATATTCTCTTCTTCTTCTGATTTCTTTTCTTTGTTTGACCGACAGTCTCTTGCAAAGTGGCCAAACTGCTTACAACAATAGCATTGAACTTTCCTTCTGTCTTTTCCCTTCTGATAGCTTTTTTCACCAGAAGCAGAAGCTTCTGGCTTCTGGAATCTGTCACCACATCTATTATGCTTATGGTCCTTCTTGACAAAAGAACCTTTCAGAGCCTGCTATACTTCCCTCTCAGAAGTTCTGTCAGTTAAATGCAACTCATGCGCTTTTAGATTGCTTTGCAGCTCTTCAATTTTCATGGTCTCCAGATCTTTGTTATGTTCAATAGCAACAACAATGTAATCGAATTAAGGAGTAAGCGACCTCAGAACCTTCTCTATGATTACTTGTTCAGAAAGAGTTTCTCCACAAGCCTTCATCTCATTAGTGATCAGAATCACTCTTGAGATATACTAAGAAACGTTCTCACTACTCTTCATGTTGAGATTTTCGTATTGCTTTCTCAAGGACTGAAGTTTCACCTTCTTCACTGATGCATCACCACCGTAACATCTGACCAGTGTGTCTCACGCCCCCTTTGACGTCATAGAATCTGCAATCTTCTCAAACACAGTCGCATCCACACACTGATGGATGTAGAACAGCGCCTTCTGATCTCTCCTCCTTTTATTTCTCTACGCCTCTTTCTCTTCTTCTGTTGCAGATTCTGCAACTGGAATGTAACCATCGATAACAAGTTCCAGAACATCTTGAGCTCCAAACAACACACATCTAGATCATCCATCTATTCCAGTTTTTGCCATCAAAGACTGGAAGTTTGGTGCTTATATTGCTGTTTCCGTTCATCTTCTTCCTTGTGCAAATATCTTTAGATATTGACTCACACAGTGTTTCCCAACCCACAAACAGAAAAACGATTCTTGTTCTAAATTCAACGTGAAACCTAGAAGAAAAAATCACACACACAGACAAACTCACGTTCACTCGTGTTTCCCTGAATTCTAAACCGGAAGCTCTAGATACTAATTTGTTAGGGCACAAGGATAGAAGATATTAACGATGGAAATAAGAAAGAGTATAAAATAAGGATTGAATTACTATTAATGAAATAAGAGTACCTATTTATACACAACTAAAGGCCCAAAAAATAACTAATTAAAAACAAACCTTAATCCTAATCTTGATGGTTAAGTTATACGATACTAACAGTAAAATAACAAATACTAAAGTACCTTAATAATTACAAAAACGCCCTCATGAATTATTCACAACACGCCCCACTGCTATGGAGCAGATTAAGAAATCCACAATTGGTATTTGTGTTAGAGACATAGATATTGTTAATCACGGGCTGCATGATATTCAGTTGAATTTGGAGATTATGATTTCGTTTAGTCTCTAGGATTGTTAATGTATAATGTGAATATTGTGAAATAACTATTTGATTTGATTGAATTTATTATTCTTTCTTTAACAAAAATAATTCCTATTTATTTGATTGCATATTGATTATTTTAAAATTGTCACTAGCTTCAAATTTATGAAAAATATATGTTTCTTAAAATGAATTTGAATTTAAAATTATAAAAAAGGCTTAAATAAATGCGCGTAACAATATTGTCTTAAACCAATACATCTACGAACACACAAATAACACATCAGTATCATGTGAACGCATGGGTAAATACACAGGTAACACACCAGTACCGTATGAATGTACGGATAATCAGATCAAAATATGTGTGAACACACGAATAATATACCAATACCATTGAATTAGAAAATGCTTCCATCTTAACGTACGGGTCAAATCAATTAAGATTTAAATTGGAAGAAATCGAATTGAACTAGAAAAGATCTTATTGAATCAGATAGTACCTCTCAAATATTCAAATAATTTTTAAATAAAAAAGAGGATTGAAAAGGGAATATTGAGTCTTCGTTGTATATTAATTGTACAACCTCGTAGTATAATATATGAAAATCACCTTATATTATTCAATGGACATTTTTTATCCAAAATTAAAAAGAAGAAAAAGTTATTTCAATGGCTAGTCTTTGTTTTCAATTATCACACAATGTAAGTGAGTGTGCTTTTTAAAAGTCATGTCCATCCCCTAGAAGTGGGCAGCATATGAATCCAGAGCATTGAAAAAGATTGATTCTATTAATAGTAGCATATAGTAGATGCCAAACTTCACACTCTTATAAGTCATACATAGCAATAGCAAGGGTCCCCCTAGCAACAAAAAAAAGCTCAAGCTCCTATGTGTCTCCACGAGCCTCACTTAATTACAAATTCCATTTTGTTTTATTATTATCTTGTACACTCCATCTTGTTCTATAGTACATTCTAGGGTATGTGTTTTACTGCACTCATATTTACTTTTCTGTGAATTACTTCAAATAATAATGGTGTTGCATGTTTTCAATGAATCTACCTTCCACAACAACCTCACATTGATAATTTCTAGGGTTAACTAAGATTTCTGACATCATATGTGACATGGCTTTCACTTAAATGAATTTAGATTTGGACCCCACATTTTGGCCCAATAGAGATATGCTTATGCTGACACTTTGTCCATTGCTTCTAGTTGTGCCATTTTTATCTTAACTTTTTCACTTTAAAGCATGTTAACTCTATTCACAAAAAACAAAAACAAAAACAAAATAAAGGGTACACTACAGTTTTATCATTATCAAGCCCAAAAATCAAAATACAATGACTTTTCTATTTTTGGCCATCTAAAGATGACTCGGCCAAATTATTCTCATCTCTATATTTATGATTATCATGATGGCTATTGAAGTGATAGTGTATTTGAAAGAATAGTACTTATTTGAAAGAATAGTACTTATTCGAATGAGTTTTGACAAAAATTGAATTTGAAATGAATTAGTTTATATTTCAATAAGTTGATTAGCTCTAAAAATAAGTATGTTAAGAAAATTGTGTGAAGTTTGTAATTAATGTTTTTTATTAATGAAAAAAAAGAAAGGGCTGAACATTAAACTCTTAGGAATTAAATTTTCATAGAATTTATTAAACAACTAGTATAGTATTAAATAAAGGAGGGAGGCAAATAAAAAACACTTTTAGTTTTTAAACAAGCAAGATATGCAATTCAACAATTTAATGAGCACTAACATTCTCTTCTCATGAGATGTGAACAAGGATAAGCAATCGGTCTTTATAAATAAGATATTGAATATAATCCTTCAAAGAAATATTATGATTAGTAGAATGTACACTTTCTTGAATAAATTTTTCATAGCCCTTTAAAAATCACTCACAAATCACATTTCTGAAATCTTGATTTCAAACAATATCAATACCATGAGAAATGGCTTGAAGCTTGACATTAATATTAGAGGTGAAACCACAACTTTCTACAAAACATGTGATCCAATCTTTATAAATGTTTCTCAAAAGACCATGAAAGTAGGATGATCTAGATTACCAATGGAGCTACCATATACACTGGCCTTTATCATATTCCCTAGGGAATGTGCCAAGAAACAAGTCTAGAGGCTGATACCTTATTGGAACCACCAAAAACTTTTTTGGTAGAGTGTAAAATAGTAGTTATTTGGATAAGAATATTTTAAAAAGAGCGATTATTGTCTTTGAAGGATTATTCGTTACGAGAATTACAAATCATCCAACAAATAAGAAACAAAGGAGCATGGTCTCCTCTGCATTAATTTTCTTTCAATTATACATATCATCCTCATAAAAATGATTGTGGGATAGAAAACTTAAATTATTTCAATCTTTAAAAATGTGTGAGATGGTTTCATTAGTTGCGTCACATTTATAATAAGAGGCATATGTTGAAACGTGATGAAGTATAATTAGTAGGTAACTTCACATGCATGATGATCCAAATAAAATGAAGAATATTTTTGGGTAATTTAAGGTTCTAAATCCATGACCAATTCATTGTTTGAATTTGAGGTGGATTTGACATCAAAGTTAACCAAGAATTGATACGGAAGGTTCCCAAATAAAAATATCATCTGAATTTTCATTAGTAAAGATACTAGTCATCTCCATTTTTATATTATGAGAAAAACATCCATGACATGTAAGTGTGCATCCTACTTATCCCCAAAAAAATTATGTCTTAAATTATACTCATTAAGAGTCATTTATGATACCAAATGGATATCCTCATTATCCCTATTCTAGTGACGAAATTCAGGCTAAGTCTTGGTTGCTTTAACAATAGAACGTCATGTGTACAATATTCCATGATAACTATTCGTTTATAGAATATGGGGTTCCAAATTATATCTAGTTGATAATACATGATTATGAAGAAGCTTCAAACATGTTTACCCAACATGGAAACATTAACAGATTTAGCTCTCTTGATGTCAACACAGTCTCTACTAGAAGGTTGAGTTACTAGAAGGTTGAGTTATGGAATCTCATTTAACTGAATGGCTAGATTTTCCTCCCAAACAAATTGTCTTATACAAGAATCAATCTTACTACAAATGTCTACTAAAAGTCACCAATTATGCATTGCATAAATAGGCATAGAATTAAGCACACGCTTAGCACAAGTTACTCTCACAAGCCTACTAAAAATCTTATCTTTCCATCCAGCTAAACGAGATTTAATTTTATCAATGATAAAAGAGAAATTTACATTATGACCCTGTGAAAAGTAAAAGGAAATTCAAGATATTTACCAATATTAAAAATATGATAGAAATTAATCATACCTTCAAATGTCATCACCTTTGTCCGAGAAAAATTCTTAGAGGAAAAGAATTTAGACTTATGGACATTAATCTTCATACCAGAGGTTTTACAGAAAGTTTGAAACACCTAATTAAGAAGCCTAACCCGAGAAGTTTTGGTTTTTGTAATGAGTAGACAATCATCAGCAAAGAAGATATGAGAAATAGTTGATTGGAGATGCATATAGGAAGTCGACTATTAGATTCTTTTTTCGACTATTAGATTCTTTTTTCTCCATACAAAGCAAGATTATATAGAGACTCTGAGGTTCATTAATTTTTAAAATAAAAATATAAGGGTCTCAATACGATTGTCAAAGATACGATCAAAAGAAAAAGAAAAGGCATCATACACTAATTTCCAAACATCTGTACGTCATATTGTAAATAAAATGGATTTGCATTTCATCCCTTAAAATCAAACCTAGCTTTTAAGATGAACAAAGTCAATATATGGATTGAGTAGAAGAAATACTACATGCATTTCGCACAAGTGTACACTATATGCAAGCAAGTTTATTTTACATATATTCAATCATACTCTAACATGTATATACATTTGTCTTGATACCTTAAGAAATGATATATCATCTAAACATGGCAACATAGTTTATAACTAAGCACAAGTATATTCTCTTTACATTAAGCTTAAAAAAATATGAAGTGAAAGATACTCATTTGGCTTTACATAACTACCACCAAAATGCAATAAGAACCACAAACATCGATGAATTTTTTTGAAAACATTTAATGTAAATGGTAAACCTCACACATAGACATCGTCATAGTATCATATCCAACCAAAAAATAATGTCGGTGTCACGGCTCCTCCCATATTATCAAATGCCAGCCATTCATTCAATATTCAATATGAAATGAAAATTGAAAACACATTATTAGTTACGGCAAAACCACACATTTCATCACCAAATATGGACCCTAAATTCTCAAATTACGTCTACTTAACACATAGACTTTTTGTACACACATGCATGCTTTCCCCAATTAACACTCAACTTTTATAACCGACTTTTCTTCCCTATCTACTTCCATAAACATTCAACAAAATGACACCCTACAACATTTATCATTTTTTCTTTATATACATCAAAGGGTGAATGCATTAATTAACAAATAAAAGCTAATCTAGCTAGCTTCTTTTTTTTAACTTGGTGACCAAATTAATTATTACAAATCTATACATGGCCTAAGAAAGAAATACATTCATTCTTTGATGTTATTGTTGCTTCTTGTGTGGGCAAGTGCACTTTGTTTGACAATCTTGAAGCTTCTATACAAGTGTGTATACATAGATCCAAACATGTCATGTGTGGAAACAAAATTAATTAGATAATAATCCATAATAAGATAGGTATTGACATAATTGAGATGTTGCTTTTTGAATTACCTGAGCTTGCTTTTGAAGGTCTTTGATGTAATCCACAGCCAAGTCTAACATATCTGCTGTATTTGTTTGCTGCAAAAATAAAAACCCTAATTCATTTGTAACACTGAAACCCTAATTCATTCAAATAATAATATGGAACTACAACTGTAGTAAGAGACGTAAGCACATTTGACTGAACTGCATAAATAAATATTATGTCTTATACCTTATCCATGTTCGGGACGAGATCTTGTAGCTTCCTCATACGTTCACTAATTTTAGTCCTTCTAACCTAAAGATGCGATGAACGGAAGTTAAGTCATCTGGCTCAATAAACTTTAGTTAAAAACGAATTGTTTGTGAAAACCCTAATTAAGCGATCATGGCTAGAACGATTCTCGATCAAATTTAACTTACTTCTTGATAAGATAAGAAAAAGTATAAACTTAAACGAATAATTCATACCCTTTCTGCTATGCTTCTTGGGTGAGTAGCACAACCTCGCTTAGCGCGAATTTTCATCGGAACGGAATCTGAGAAATGCAGAAACTTCTCAATAGCTGCCATTTCAGATGAAGTATTTGGCATACTCAACTGATGAGCCAATGGAGAAGATGAATGTCCTCCTCCTGTTTCATTCTAACCAACCACAACAAAATCATGTCAAATTATCAAGCAATCTCATATTAACAGCCGAGATCGTTTAACGTGCAAAAATAATCAAAGACTTAACCATGTTACATAGTAATCTATCTACCTGAACTGCAGCTGCATTAAAACCTGCAGAAAATTGTTGTTTTGAATCACTATCTCTAAATCTTTTCAAACCACCAACATTTTCAGACATCATTTCAGTATCATCCCAAGTTTCAACCTGATAATCCGCCATATAATCGTTACCGTGATTACTTTCACCAAAAACTTCATTTTCTTGATTATTTTCTTCCGTGCATTTGTCACCAACTTCAGCTATTGTTGACATTATCCCAGATGAATAGTTAGCTGAACTCTTCAAACTCCTTCCACTAGAAAATTTTGCATCTTTCATAGAACTATTCACAGCTCCTAAATTTCCCATTCCTCTCATACTAACATACCCTGCCAAAAGAATAGTTTAATAACTAAAATTCTCACTAGCCTTAGCACGGACACTGACACAAACACAAGACACAGATGCTACGGTTATCAAACACGATACCGACACTGATGCATACACATCAATAACAATTTTTTTTTTAAAAATAAAGTAAACATAACCAGTGTCTTAAACTATCACTGACCAGACACATCATTTTTCAAAGGAATCTGGGTACAAGTTGTGAATACAAAATATTAATATAATGTCAAACATAAAAGTAAATATTAAAGAATATATGCAACCATAAAGAGATCTTTAAAAAAATAGCATCATAAATCCCCTGAGAAAATTTTAAAAAATGAACATTTTTTTCTAGGAAAAATAATTTAAAATCAATAATAAATTAGAAATTATTTATACGATACCATTTTCAATGTTGATTTGAGAAAATAATCCAGCTGGTGAACTACTATGTCTAATAAGATTAGGATTATTCCCACCATGACTCTTCATCTGCTGTAACCTATTAACTCCCATTGAAAAACCTCCTTCCAAACCAGACACAACATTCTGGTTTGGCAAAGGTGGCATCACTGATGTTTGATAAAAACCATGAGACTGTTCATAATCATTACTCTGATGATGATGAACCATTTGCTCTTGTTCTTGTTGTTGGTGGTGGTGTTGGTTAATGTTAACATTAACAATTTCTTCTTCTTCTTTAACCGTCGATTCAACTGAAATTTTCTGAGTGAGTAAATCATCTTCTGAACCTAAACTGTTCATAAACCTTGAAAAAACTCGCTCTGTTTCTGGACTTGAAGGTCGATTGAAAACATGCTCGTAGAATTCTTTGTCAATGATGTTGTTGAAATATGAACTTGGTGCTGATCGGTATCGAGTTAAACCTGACGAATTCACCTGTGGTTGTTGCTGCTGATGAAGATCTGACTCCATAGCTTTTTTCTTGAATTCTCTTCCTTGAGAGTTTTTCTTCTCTCAAAAACCAAACTTTCTTTGACCCTTTCCTCAGATCTATGAGTACAAAAAAAATAACTCAGTTTTTTTTTTGGAGTTTGAAGTGTGATGTATGTTGAGTACATAAGAAACAGGACAAAACAGAGGAATGGAAAATGAAGAAAATTTTATATAAAAAATTATGAGAAAAAAATATTTAAAAAATTATGAATATTTTTTTTATAAGTTATAGAGAGAAGGTTAAAGGAAAGGAAAGAATAATAATTTATTTATTTATTTATTTATTTTAATATAAAGAAAAAAAATGTATGAAAAGAACAAGAACAAAGAAGAAGAACACGAACCTCTGTTTGAAAAACAGAACACTTTTTATGTGTTGTTAATGTTGTTGTTGTGGTTTGGGTGGTGGAGATGCTTTTAGCTGTATTGTGTTGGTGGAAAGAGAAAGAAAATAATTTAAAATTTAGTGTAGCCAATGGAAAGTGAAAAACATGGTAAGAAATCTTTGGGTGTAGGATTTGGTGTAATAAATTTTACTATAATGTCCTTGATTTTGGGAACAGAGTGAGGGTGACACGTGAGGAGTTGACAGGGGAGAAAAGGGGAAAAAGATGATTTAGTTTTGGGGAAAGCAATGTAGGTTTTGATAAAATTGGAAGGATACCAGGTGAAGTGGACTTTATTATTGCCTACACAGCTGCATAGAACACACTAGAAAAAGTGATGGTAATAAACTTTAAGATTTACTAGTACACCAGTAAAAAAGTACTACTCTGTTCTGTCAAAATGCTATTGGGTGAAATTATATTGTTTTAAAGGTACATCTTGAGAATTGTTAAAATAGAAATTTAATTGAAAAAAATTGATTTAGTTAAAATAGTACTATTAGATAAATAAATAAATCGTATTTTGCAATATGGTTCAGAGAAGAATTTGAATCCTTTAGGATGTCCCATGAAAATGTATCTCAAAGCTCTATGTTCGATCTTGTCTAGTTTAATGTGTGTATAGGTTACATAACTATATATTCTAAGTTTGTCGAGATTAGGTGGATGTCCCAACTAGACTTCTTCAGGTGTCTTTATCCCCAAGGAAATCAAGAGACGTCTACTTATCAGATATGTTACTACCAAAACAACCTTAGCCTAAAACACCTTCTTCAATTCAACAGTAACTACCATGCATCTAACTCTTTCCAAAATTGTATGATTAAACTATTCAACTAAACTATTTTGTTGGGGAGTACTTGCAGTAATTATGTGTCTTGGCATACCAAACACAACACAATAGTTTTTGAACACCTTATTGCAAAATTCAAGATCCTTGTCTATTCTCAACCTCTTGAATTTCTTGTCAGTTTTGTTCTCGACCAAAGTCTTCCAACTTTTCAAACTTTCAAAAGTTTCATCCTTAAATTTCTAAATAAGTACCCATAACTTTCTAGAATAATCATCAACTATGGATAGAAAATAACTTTCACTTGAATGTAAAGTACATCTTGCAGGCTTCCAAAGATCATCATGAATATAATCAAGTGATCCATATGTCGTTTGTTTTTCTTTGTTAAACTTCACCCTACATGATTTACCAAATACATAAGGTTCACAGAACTTTAGCTTTTTGACCTTGTCACCACATAATTGATTTTGTTTCACTACGCCAAAAAGGACTTTTGGCAGCACTACAAAGACAGCGCTTTTGCTGCTATAAATTACAGAAAAAAATTCGCTAAAAAAAGTGTTTTCTAAGGCTACTTTTAGAAAGCTCTTTATAAAAGAGATGTTAAAGATTAACCTTAGAAAGCACTTTTAAAAGCGTTGTCGTTGCTAGTTTTATATTTAAAATTATTAATCTTAGAAAGCGCTTTTAAAAGCGCTGCTATAGGCATATGAAGTGAAAGCGCTTTCATTTCATATGCTTATAGCAGCGCTTTTAGAGTCGTTGCTAGTTTTATATTTAAAATTGTTAAATCCTAAACTAATTCTTTCTATTTTCCCTTTTCTGACCCACGATTTTCACTATTCTCTCTTCATCGTTCTCACCTGTATTCGCGGCCGTCATTGGAAACCTCCGTCTCTCGCCGTTCCATCCAAACCGCTGTCACCGAAAACCTCAGTCTCTGTGTTAACTCTTCACCACCAACTCTTCAGTGTGTTCTTCATCGTCTCACCAGTACTCGCGTCCGTCACCGGAAACCTCCGTCTCTCTGTTCTTCACTGTCTCACCAGTACTCGCGTCCGTCACTGCCTCACCATTTGCAGCTTCTTCAAGTGGTAAACATATTCACTTTCATCCTTTTAGTTGATTTAATTCTCAGTTTTGTTTGATTATTTTTGGTTTGATTGTGGTTTTTTGATAATGGAACTCTGTTTGGATTTGTTAGGTTTTTTTTCTGTTGGCAGTGTTTTTTTATAGATAATGGAAAATGTTTTGTGTTTTGGTGATTTGTGGTGTAACTGTTAGTTCGGGAATTTCGATTGTTCATTACAAATAATCATTGATATACTCGTGGAAAATCCGGAGCTACTACTCGGCATAGCTCTGTGGAAGAATATTATCTTGGTTTTGTTTGATTGTTGAAACTTTCTGATTTATTAGTGCCTAAATTGAGTTGAGATTGTGATGATTTAGTTGAAATCTGTGAACTAATTTTGGATACTTAGTTTGTTTGGTCAACTTGTTAAAAGGAATTGGGTCATTACACTCTCTAGTTTGTCAATACTCTCCAAACTTTAGATTTAGAGGTATTTCACGGATAATAAATTTGGTTAAAATTGAGGTAGCAGGAACTCAATTTTGAAGGTGTTTTTACCCTTATAGTCAAGTGCAATACCAATGTTCTTCTCCATCCAATTGAACTTTAACACAAGTTTTGGTTTCTAGTATTTATAGGGTCTGTTTTATGACATCCCAAACAAATTGTTGACTATGTCACTAAGTGACAAAAGTGTGTCATTAGTTAGCATAGGAATAATCAGAATTACCTCATGAGTTTATTATACATTCTGTTTTAGGGATTATTATTTCAGTTGATAGATTTTTAGATGAATATCTCCTACTATATAACTATTTTTATGCATGAGTTTGTGGATTGTGTTGGTTTGTTCTATACTCTACTATGTTTTAAACTATTTTTTAATGTTGAATGAACCTTACAAAATCTACATAGACATGAAATGAAATTGATATAAGTGTGGCTACTAATGTAACTATACACCAATGGCTCAATTTTTGTGACGTCTTGGCTGAATTTTTAATTTGAACTTGGAACGGTGACTTCGGTTATGGTGACGTTGTGAATTCCATTTGCGTTGAACACTAGTTCGCAATAATTTCATTGAGCATAATTGAATTTAGGTAGTTGCAGCCCGGATTTTGGTTTAGGGGTTTAGAACTTGAGTTTCTTTGGTTTTAGTTTCATTTGTGAATTGAATTTCTTGAATGATCGATTACTTGGTTCTTGAATTGTTCATATCTAAGTTTCTTGAATTGTTTTATATGTTATGACTTAGCCTTGATGTTGTTTTATATGTTCAACGCTCATTCCTTGTGTTTCCGTGAGTTTGACCTTCTCGTTTCAACTTCTCGATGTTGTTGTTCGGTAAATCCGAGGTAAATTTCTTCCTCAAATTACTAGTATTGTGATGAATTTGTCTGAAATTGCGTGAATATGTTGCATTTTCTTGCTCCGGATCCATTTTGTGTATACTTTGTGTTTTGACAGAAACGAATTATATCGTTTTGTGCCCTAATTAGTTTTTTTTGTTTAGCTTAATTAGTAAAACCATGGATAAGACATGGATGTATTCCAATCGATTGTTGAAAGAGTAAAAGAATGGGGTATTGGAATTCGTTAAGTTTGCTGTTGCGCACGCTAAAGACCCCAGTCGAATGACATGTCCTTGTTTGGGTTGTTGTTATGGGAGTCGGGTTTACGCGGTTCAGTTGGCATCATATTTAATACGATATGGAATTGATAGAAGTTGTACATGTTGGAATATGCATGGTGAGAAAAGTAACGGGAATATTGAATCGGGGGATAATAGGACCTATGCTTCAAACGAAAATTACATAGATACATACGATTATGATCGAATTGAAGAGATCGCAGAAGCGCTTGAAGAAGATCTTAATGATTGTCCTAAAATGTTCGAGAGGTTGGTAAGCGATGCAGAGAAACCGTTGTATAATGGTTATACAAAATTCACAAGATTGTCTGCGGTATTAAAGTTGTACAACTTAAACGCGGGCAATGGATGGTTGGATAAAAGTTTCATAGAGTTATTAGCCCTCATGAAAGATATGCTACCAGAGGATAATGTTCTTCCCAATCGAACGTATGAGGCCAAAAAGATGTTGTACTCTATTGGCATGAGCTATGATAAGATACATGCCTGTTCAAAAGATTGTGTTTTGTTTCGAAACGAGTATGCATCGTTAAATGAGTGTCCTAAATGTGGTGCCCCTCGATATAAGAAAAATTTGTCTCTGGCAAAAGTCTTATGGTATTTTCCTATAATTCTGAGATTTAGACGGATGTATCATAGTGAAACCGATTCAAGACACTTGACTTGGCATGCAGATGAAAGAATTATTGATGGAAAGTTTCGACATCTGGCAGATTCACGACAGTGGATGAAAATTGATATTCATTATCCTGAATTTAGAAAAGAAGCAAGAAACTTTCGCTTGGCATTGTCTACTGATGGAATGAACCCACACGGTATTCAAAGTATCTCGCATAGCATATGGCTTGTGATTCTTATGATTTATAACCTACCTCTGTGGCTATGTATGAAGCGTAAGTACATGATGTTATCTATGTTAATTCCTGGGTCTAAACAACCATGACATAGACGTATACTTGGAACCTTTAATCGAAGATTTGAAGATTTTGTGGGAGAACGGTGTGGAGGTTTATGATGGGTATAGGAAAGAAAGTTTCAACTTGAGGGTGATGTTGTTTGGAACAATTAACGATTTTCTAGCATACGGAAATCTATCTGAGTATAACATTAAAGGTGAAAAAGCGTGTCCTATATGTGAAGATGGAATCGATACGACGCGACTGAAACTTTGTCAGAAGAATGTCTTTCTCGGTCATCGTAGATTCTTAAATTCTAAACATCAATATCGTGGATGAAGAAAAGCGTTCAACAGAGATACCGAACAACGTAGAGCTCCGCCTGGATTGACAGGTGATCAAAATTTTGAAAAGGTGAAAGATGTGAGTATTCAGTTTGGCAAGCCTTTTGCATATAAAGTTGTCACAAGTGGGTGGAAGAAGAGGTCGATTTTTTTGAATTGCCATATTGGAAAACTTTATACGTAATACATTTTCTTGATGTTATGCATATTGAGAAAAAAAATGTATTTGACACTGTTATTGGTATGTTACTCAATATAAAAGGGAAGTCTAAGGATGGCCTTAAAGCAAGGGGAGGACACCATAGACCGCTCCAGGATGGACACATGAAAGTATCGATTGATGTTGCTTTAGATCTGGATGCGTTGCTGCCGGTACCTGACATTGTTGCTGAGATCACATTGCTGCGAGATGCAATAGGATCTTTTGTTGCATGGCCATCAGACCTTATTTTCATAGATGATCAGGTATGTTGAAAACCATTATGAATCTTTAAGTATTCAACTGTTAGTTTTGACCTCAGTTTTTTACATGGTAATTTTAGACTCCTACAAAACCTGCATCTAAGGATAAGGAAATTTTGCAGCACGACGAGTCTGTTGCATCACAAAAAGAGGTACGTTTAAAGTGTTGATTATATGATCCGAATAAAAAATTGCATAATTTTATAGTGTACCTAAGTCTATATGATTTTTAGGTACCTTTTCAAGGGTCACAACAAGTGAGCTAGAAAATTGGTAGCGTACCACCCAAGAAAAGGGTTCTTGTCAGAAAATTTGTGCCTCGATTTCGGCAGTGTCTTGAAACACTAGTAGGAACATCAGATTTGATGAATGGTGGTATTTTTCAAATGGATATGGATGAAGGTATCTTTGGTTTTCCTTGCACTGAAACAATTGGACAAGAGGACATGGAAGAGATTTTTCTTCATAGAGAATTAGGTGTCGGTGTTATGCACTCATACATCCGGTAACCTGATCAATATATCATTTAATTAGTTGAACATTTTTTTAAAATATTTCAATGAAAATAGTCTAATATTAATTATGTTTTTATTTAAGATCGTTTATGACAAATTGATGCGCGGGAATCAATTGTCAAACAGATTCTATTTCGTGTCTTCCTCCCGTGTCAGGGGAGCGACAATTGTTAGGGAACCAGAGTCAGTAAGAGAGCACTTAGTCGAGAGATTCATGGCAACCGATAATACATAAAGCTTATATCTTTGGCCGTATAATACTATTCCTACAGGGTTAGATTTTCATTCTAAGTTCATTTTAATATTTGTATTTTTTGCCTAGAAAATTTTCATCTAAACTTTTGTTTTAATTTATAGACGTCACTGGTTGTTGGTTGTTATCGATCCTATAAAAGAAGTGGTCTATTATCTGAATTCGGTTGGCGGTGATTGGACAAATTATCCGGATATGAAGTTAATGATTGATACGTAAGTGAGATTATTCTAAATATTCGTGTTTATTTATATATTTAATTATTTATGTGATATTGTTCTAAATATATATTTTTGTTTTGTTAGAGCAATACAAGTGTTCCGATGTCAAAGAGAAGCTCGGGTACCACGGTTTAAATCAAACAACATTAATTGGATCAAAGTGCAGGTATATTAATTTCCACAATTTTGCTTATAATATTTATGCTACTTGATAAAACAGGGCAACTATATATTCTTATTTGTTTTTCTATGTAGTGTCCTCAACAGCAAAACGGTATAGATCGTGGATACTTCGTTTTGAGGTTTATCAAAGAAATCCTTCAAATGAATCATATAGAGATTTCAGTCACGATATGGATTTATAACTTAGGATTTGTTTTATTATTTACCGGATATTTCATATAATTTATTACTTTTAACTAAATCATGCATATTATGTTTTGTTATGTAGTACTTCGATGAACACAAGTGTGCATATTACACGAAACTTCAATTGAAAGAAATCAAAGAGGAATTGTGTCAATATTTTATTGAGCAAAGAATCATATAAGGTATGAATACATTATTGTGTGAAAAGTGTTATGAATATGTTATTGTGTGAATATAATATTGACCGTGTTATTATGTTCATACCTTGCAGGACCAGGACCTTGAACACATAATTGACCATGTTTTGTTCATACATTAGGACTGATTTAGTTATTGTTAGGGCTGATTTTGTTAGGGTTGATTTTGTAAGGCTGATTTTAGTAATGTTAAAAATATGTGAATTGAATTACAATGGTGTATATATATTTTGGATAACAATGGTATATAATGGTATTTGTATATAATCTCTTTGTTAAAATAACGGAATTACGATTGTAAATTACCGATTTATGAATTATAGGTTTATGAATTACAGGTTTATGAAATAATGCATCAAAAAATGCAGGATTATGAATTATATAAATTATAGGTTTATTAAAAACCCTAAGAAAGTGCTTTTTCAAGAAAAGTATACCTTAGGCAGCACTTTAAGGCAGCGCTTTTCATGAAAAGCGCTTTCTAAAGATGCTTACAGAAATCATAAAAGAAATTCTAAAGTAGGCCTAAGAAAGCGGTTTTCCAAAAAAAAACGCTGCTAAAAGCCTACTTAAGAAAGCGCTTTTTAGGAAAAAGTGTTGCCTTAGGTATACCTACGAAAGCGCTTTTGCCTAAACAAAAAGCGCTGCTAAAATCTATAGCAGCGCCACCTACGGCAGCGCTTTTAAAGGCCAAAAAAAGAGCTTTCGTAGATCTTTTATGGCGTAGTGTTTTGACAATTCGACCAGGCCTCTTTCACTGACATGATCAAGTCTCTTGTGTCATATTTCAGTCTTCGATGCACGTTTATGGATGCCACATCTGTTGAACCACTTACAACCTCGACCTCAAGAGTATACAAACCCTGTCTTTTAATGCCTCTCAAGACTTCCTTCGACCTCTTCATTACCCTTATGATGATTTTCTCTCCTTTGGAAACATGTCATTTCTTGTCGAGTTCACCAAGAGAAATCAAATTTATTTTCATATCAGGTACATACTTGACATGTGTCAATAGCTTTATTGACTCATCATGTAGCTTGAATCTTACATATTCATTTCCCTGCAATTTCGCGGGCTTTATTGTTTCCTAACATCACTGATCCACCATCTCGATCACATAATTCCTCAAACAAATATCTATATAAAGTCATGTTCCAAGTGAGACTTGAATCCATAATGCATTCCTTGCAATAATTATTGCTCGAAACTACAAGAACATCAGATAATTCAAAATCATCTTGCACAATGGTTGCATTACCATCATCATTCACACCAGGGAATACCTTTCGTGTGTGAGTCTCCTTCTTACAATGATAACACCTAATTGTAGAATTATCACCACCATAGTATTTTTGTTGACCTTTACCCTTCTTCCATTCAAACTTACCATCTTTCTTCGAGAATTTCCTGTTAACGAAAAACCTTCAACAACAAATGATGGTTTAAGGTCTTTCCTCTTATTCAAGTCATTTGAGTACAAGGCAGATTGAACTTATTAAAAGGTCAAGGAATATCTTCTATACAATATAGTTTCTTTGAAGTGAGTAGGATAATATGGTAAATCACACAACAACAACAACAATGTTTGATCTTCATCATTGATCTTGTCATCGGTACTTTCATGATTAAGTATTAGCTTGTTGAACATATCTAACTACTCAGGTAAGAATTTGTATTCAATCATCTTGAATGAATACAAAGCTTAATTTATGTAGATGCAATTGACCAATGATTTAATCATGTATAACCTTTCGAGTTTCATCCATACACTCATTGTCGTCTTCTCTTTTGATACCTATCAGAGAACCTTATCACCAAGGCTCAATACGATGGTGTTGTTGACCTTCTCTACAATATTCGTTTTCTCCTTCACTGATAACGTAACATCTATGGTTGTGGCTCCCTTTAATGCTTCCAGCAAACCCTGCTGAACCAGTAGGGCTTACATCTTCATCCGCCACAAATCAAAATCATTCACACCAATGAATTTATCAACCACATACTTTGTTGCATTTTCTCCATGCTCACCGCACCACTTTGTTGAAATGACGTGTCGTCAAGAACAAACCAAAATTATGAGAAAGATTGAGTTTCTTTAACAAAGACAATTAACCTTATTAGGTTTTCACGAAAGAGAGAAATAAGGGAAAGAAGAAGAAAATCATAATTGGTTATAATTGATTTACTATTCACTTACTCAATAAGAGTTCAAGGATTATAAGTGAATAACAACAACCAAACTCTTTCAACAATTTGAGAGAACTAGTCTATTTATAGACTACTATTCTAACTTAAGCTACAAGCTAACTTAAACAATTGGGCTAAACAAACAGACCCAATTCGATATGATAACAATTCTAGCATTTTGACTACTGTGATTTTGAGCGTACTTCAACTACATCATACATGACTTCAATATCAACATGTGAACAAACTTGGACAACATGCTTAATATATATCGAACCAAACATCTACCTTTGTCGAGACTAGAGTTCGATGCAAAATCTCACAGTTTTTATATTTGACACTCAAAGTAATTTTGGATCCTCTAGCAGTAGTGAAATGCCAAGTATATGTTAGAGTTTATTTCAAACCATGTTCATGAATTTTATTAAATAAGCAAGATGAAGGTCAATAATTTATGTTTCATGTTAAAATCATGGTTCCTTATTATAAGGCAAGATAAAGATATATGACCATTAAGTACATTTATGCATATTGGAGTTACGGGTCATGTTAAAATCATTTACCGCAAAAAGATGATCTTTCATCATGTTTATGTTGAAAATTTTGAGGTTATTTTTTCGTGCCTTATGATGTTTTGCACTTGCGGACTAAGAGGTTTATATCTTCATCGCCTTCAAATTCTTTGGCTTCTTCAAATTTCTTCAAGGTTGGTGTTCCTTACATAATCTCTTATCTTTTAACTGATAAATTATTTTCCTTTATCTAATATTTTTTAATTTTATACCATAAATAAATATATGCAAACCATTGAGAACATATTTCACATGGGTGTGCAACAAAACTTTGTATTTGATCTTCATCAAGGTTCAAAATAATGATGATGAACAAGAAGAAGAAGATTCAAAATTTGACATCAAATTTGTAATTTGTATATTGAAATGAAAATAATGTAAAATTAACAATAAACAGGGTATCTTTTAAACAATAGAAAATGTAGCGTGAAAAAAAATTTATGCGATGAACTGCAATAGGAAAAAGAATTGATTCAAGATTGGTGTTCCTTACATAATCTCTTATGTTGTAACTAATGAATTATTTTCCCTTATCTCATATTTGTTAATTTTATACCATAAATAAATGCATTCAAACCATTGAGAACATATTTCACATGGGTGTGCAACAAACTTTGCATTTGATCTTCATCAAGGTTCAAAATGATGATGATGAAGAATATTTAGAATTTGACATCAAATTTGTACTTTGTAGATTGAAATGAAAATAATGTAAAATTAAGAATAAACAAGTTATTTTTATAACCGAGAGGAAATATAGTATATTTTTAAGAAAATACAAAAATGTTATTGATGGGGATCGAACCCATGACTAGTAAAACTTTTTCCCTCTGTTAGAATCTAAACTGAGGGAAAAAGTGACACACTTTCCATGACATATTTCTTTGCCTAATCCAACAAACTCGGGTAAAAATCATTTTTCCAACAGAGGTAAAAGCAGTTCTCTGTAGTAGTGTTAAGTGCACTAGTTTTCCTTTTTTTTTATCTATGTATTCATTTTTAGTGTGTCTTTTTAGCTCAATCTCATGTTCACGCAGTTTACCAAACAAAGTAGTCAAAGTCATAAAAAAAACATGTCATTAGATTTAAAAATTGCAATGACTTTAGGTTTCCAACTATGATTAAGGAATCTAAGGATTATGTTAAATAAATACTCATTTTGAAAATATTTAACTAGAGTTTTTAAATGATGAATAATGTGAATAAACCATTTTTCATATCTTGAATAGTTTTTTCAAGCTTCATTCTAAACATCTCATTCTCATGGATCAATGTGTTCATCATAACCCTTTTTACCTTTGTTGTGCCTTCATAGTTAACGTGAAGGGTACCCCACACTTATTTCATGGAGTTGCAATGTGAAATATTAAAAAAAACACTCATCAATATCAAGGGTGGCAATGATGATTGTTTTAGTTTTAAAATTGTACTTACTTTTTACGTTATCCTCTTAGGTTCAATATCTCTAGGTTTGTTTTCACAACACCATTAATTTGATGTGTTAGAACAAATGGATCATTTTTAACAACAACTAAGATATCACAATTAATCCCTTCAATAAAAAATGTCATTTAATGTTTCTAATAAGTAATACCCTTCATTCTTGTAAATGAGGGGTTTGTTAAATAAATCGTTTGAAGTCATCCTAGATTTTGAGACGATTAATATTAAATAGGAGTTAGGCTCTAACGCTACTTGTTACCCAAGTGACTTCAAACTCAATAAGGGGTAAGTTGTGATATAAATTTATAGAGATTTTAAAAGACAAATTAGTTTTAAACTTGATTTTAAGAAGATGAGGAAAGTTACAAGAAAATAAATACATAGAGTAACTAGATAAGACATCAAAGAAGAACAAGCCGAAATTTATCCTAGTTAAGCATAAAACCAAGAGGCATCTATCTAATCTCTACTCTCTAAGGGTTAACCCTTAATATTTTCCTCTATCACATTGCTTTTACAATAAGGTAAGTCACAAACTTCATACACCAAATTTTTATCTATGGGTCACCTTACAACCTTTATATTAAAATATAAGATTCAATAGAACAACTCTTTATTGTGTACTGTTACAAATGAATGATAATTTACAAATGATAAATCTACTTAAGAATTTGCTCTCTTAACATGAAAGATACTATTTAAGTGAATATGAGATTTAAAAGAGAAAGAGAATGAGTATAAGAGAGGTTATTTTCAGATTTCTTGTGTGTTTTTAAATGATCATAAATTCTCCTTTTATAGTAAAACATTTAGTCAAGAAAAGAAGGTTTATAGCGTCAGATTGACATTATAATCGATTAGGTTGCGACCATAATCAATTATGATCTAGAAAAATAGAAAATATTTTGTGGATTCAATCAGTAATTGATTAGAAGGTTTCTTTAATCAAATATTGAGGAATTTTTTCCTATAATCATTTTCAAAGGTGTCATAGTTTAATAAGTGGCAAATGTTTGGTGTATATCTGATTAACCGAGCCTTGTAATTGATTAAGCTCAATTTTAAAAGGTTTTCCTAAACTAAGAAGTTGTTTAAAATAGTTGAAGTTTTAAAATTATATTTGTGTGTGTTAGAGAGAGAGAGAGAGAGAGAGAGATCATTGATACTTTCAGAGTACACATTTAACTTTACACTATATCCTATAAGAAATAAATAAATAAATAGACATAGCATAGGTTCCTATTCGAGATTTTCACATGTGAATTTAATTCTTGGTGAAGTTCCATTTAGCATTTGGTTCTTTTGCATATATCAACATAAATCTCTCACTTTTTATTTGATTCACACTTAAACTTTGTTTGCTGTTTGTGATTTTTGACTTAATATCTTTATCATCTTCAAAACCAAATGTATCTACTCATCATATAAAACCATAATAATGACTCATCATATAAAACCATAATAATGACTTCACTAATCATGTTGTTGGTTAATGAAAGAAATGGATTTGTTGATGGGAATGGTGGTGGATCCAAATCTAGCTCTTCTATTCAGATTGTCTAGGACAAACTGAATGTATAAATTCCTATATATATATATATATATATATATATATATATATATATATATATATATATATATATATATATATATATATATATATTGTTGTTCCCTTAATAGAAAGGTAGGTCTGCATTAATTGTCTTGAATGGATAAATTCCTAAAGAAATAAGGCATATTCCATTTATGTATGAGGATAGTACACTCCATCACATGGGGACGACATAATTGTTGGACATGTGACTCCATACACAAGAAGGAGTGTGAATTGTAGAGGTTTAAAACCATTTGAAAAATCATAGTTTAAAACCATTTTATAAAAGAGTTGTTTAAATATGCAGCATAAATTCAAAGTAAATAAAATAATAGGAAAATAAAATAGACAAAGGAAGAGAAATAACACAATAGAATTATACATGTTCAACCAAGAAGACCTAATCGTGTCCTAAAAAATTATTATTGAGAGTATCCACTAGACTTGAGGGATTTTAGAAGGTCATGCCCATGAACCCCCATATACAAGGAAATGAAAATATTATGATAACTTCTAACCAAATAGCGAATAAGGCATATAATAGTTAGTCTCCTAACCAAACAGGAATTTTGTGCATGTTAATCTCAAACCAAGATGGATTTTTGAGTGACTATCCTCCAAACCTAAATGGAATTTTACACTGGCTAAACATGAACCAAACCAAGATTTTAACGAAGCTGATATGGAACCTACTAAGTTTTAATCCTTGATGAACTCATAAACCAAAATAGATTTTAACTAGGATGGTCTCGAATCGATATAGATTTTAACCAGGCTGAGCTCAGAAACTACTGTGGAGATTTTCACTGGCTGGTCTTCATGAACCAAAAGAGAGATTTTTTATCCAAGGTGAAGCTCACGAACCAAACAAATATTTCATAAGATAATCCCCCAAAAGTACAAGAGCTTTTAACAAGTTTAACTCACAATCAAAATAATAAGTTCCTATGGAAGAATTATTTACATGAGAACAAATCACTCTTGGCAAATTTATAACTTTTCCTTCACCCATAACAAGTATCTTATCTAAGACTCAAGAACACTCTCGAAGCACTATGACTAAAATATGTGAGAAAATGAGAGATTTAGATAGGTGATGAAAGAAATGAAAATTGAGATTTTTCATGTTTTTACGATATGAAAAAGTGGTAGATAAGATATATGTTTATAGGCTAAGGCATGATATAAATTTTGTAGCAATCCATGGGCCAATTGAATGCTCTAATAGATTAGGCAAGCTACATAATATATTGTTAAGGCCATATATGGAAGGTTTTAATATAGAGTTGTTACTAATCATCAAGAGGCTCTCTCAATCGATTATAGACTTAACTAAGCAGCATCTACTCGATTAGGTAAAATATTTAATCAATTAGACTGTTAGAAAAGTCCCTCAATCAATTGAACACTCCTCTAATAACCTAGCTAGGCCTCAAAAACTTTTTTGGTGATTTAATTTAAAACATGAGAGACATCTCAATAGTTTTTAATATGTGTGTGATATAGCCATAATGCTTCTAGATATGCCCTTGTGTATTTACAATACATTAGTCACTCATATGGACACAACCATGTGAGATTTCCCACTTTCTCTCTTTCACAACTCTGGAAATTCAAGTCTTGATATCATTATCTTTGGTTTTAGCATCACACAAGAAAATTGAGTCTTCTTGAGATGAGGATTGAGATGTCTCCATGTTGATTACCATCAGTTGAGAGTTGAGAAGCTAAACCACCGATGATTCATGAAATCTAAGTCTTCACTTGAGAGCCTTTGGACTATAATATTGACTTTAAATAAATGTCTAGCTTGATTCAGGAGGATAATTTGATCAACCATCTTGTCCATCTTTGACTGCTTAAGTTATCTTTAGTAGTCTCTTGACTTCAAGTATTCTCATCATCAAAACTAAGCACCCACTAGTTGAATTGTGTATTTTCTATCCATAAACTTCATCATTTTGGATCACTTCTTGACTATATCTGCAAGCATATAGATCAACTACAATTTCCTTTCAAAGATATGACTTGCTCAATCCCTTTTCCAACTCACTACTCATAAAAGTCACAACACTCTTCATTCTTCAAGTACTCTTAAGTCTACTGAAATGTAACAATCTTCCTAGTCATAACTCCAATCATCATGAAAATTATATTAAACCAAAGATGGTTTAAATAATAATGCTCTTTAATGTGCTTTTTATTATGACACAATGTAACAACTTTTTTTGTCTACCATTTGTCACACATGTAGAAAGTTTTTATATATTACGGTAATATATCTTATGGAAAAATGAAAAACTAAGGAAGTCCTAAAGAATGATAATCGGATGCTAAGAAGAATCTAGAATATATCATTATCCATAATGATCAATAAGTATTTTGGTACTACATCGAATGAATCATCCTCTAGGCACATGTTATAAAAACTTCACTCAAGTACTTACATGCTACCCATGCTATCACCTGGTCATGAATACTCAATTTATCATTATTTCCCTTGGGTCAACTCAAAGTCAAAAGTTTGATCTTTTTTAAAATATCAAGTTGTTATCATATACAAAGTTAATTTCAATAGAAACAATTTATAAAGTGTATTCTCTAGGAAGTATCTAACGCCAATTCTTTTTTCTCTATCTTTCGATATAGCATTTTTTGGTTCGACTAAGGATTTAGAGATGAAATATATTAGGCTATTTATGATATTTATCTCTCTTATAAGGACGACTTTGGTTGCTTCATCTGACACAACCAAATAGAGATACAACATCTCCCTAACAGATGGTTGAGTGAGTACTAGTACGGCCGATATGACCCTCTTCACTCTTTGGGGATGCAAAGGTCTGCTCACAAATTTAGGAGTCAATTCAAAACGTGCATATTTCTTTAATAGTTTGTAGAATAGAATATTGTGTTGAGTCGACTTCGAGATGAACATTATTCCCTAACTCTTCGAAATATATAAGTGAGGTATTGATCATGTAGTTCCTCTTTGTTGGACTTAATGATCATGTCATCCATATATACCTCTCATGTTTCACTTACATCTTGAAAAACTTTATTCATCATCATCAAGTATGTCACTCACGCGTTCTTTAGGCCAAAAGGCATAATGTTATACGAGTAATTGGCTTCTTTAACAATGAGGGTCAATTTTCTCTATTTGGCCCATACATGGGTATGTCATTGTAGCAGGAAATGCAAGCATAAATGACAAAAGCTTGTATTAGACTTTATTGTCCTCCAAATTATCTATATTTGGAAGCAAATACAAGTTTTTGGGGGCACATCCAATTAATGTCGGTGTAATCAACACACATTCTTCACTTATCATATGCCTTATTGACCAATATGACATTGAACAACCACTCAAAATATCTCACTTTGGAGATAAAGTTAATGTCCAACAAACCTTAGACAATCTTCATAATTACCTCAACCTTCTTATAAGTTTTCGCCTTCTTTGCTACAACACATATTGAGCACCAAGGTTGATGTTTATTGATGGCATGTCACACTTGGGTCTATGCTTGGCATATCGTGGGGAGGGGGATGATAAAGAGGTCAACATTGACTCTTAAGCATTCAATTAAGCCTTTCTTCACCCTGGTTGGTAGGTCAACACCTATTATGACTGACCATGCCAGGTTATCATCGATTTGGTGGACTCAAATTCACCATCTAGAATCGGCCTCAAGGCATTGTTGTTAGTTTTGGAGGACAGGCTAAGCCCGTCATCTTCTAGAATTTCCTCTTCTCATACATTAAGGTCGGCTACATTGATCACTCCACAAGTCTTCTTTTTTCCTTTTCTCATAAGTGATAGTGGGTGTTAAAGGATTTTTCAATATTATCCCATGTATAAGACGTGTTCCACGCATGTCAACTAGAATTAAGATTGGCTTGCCATAATCACTATAATATTTCAACTTTAAGTGGATGATGGAAGTCATCGCATCAAGTTTTTCTAAGAATGACCTTCCAAAAGTTTAGTTGTAGATGCATTCACAAGGGATTATGAAGAAGAAAATGACACGATTCTCTTATTCTTCCACACTTCAAGAAACAAATAGATCTATACATCCACATGGACGAGTAGAGGCATTATAAAACCTTATAAACTTCTTTACTTCGCAAGGCTTCAGATCTAGATTATTTAAGTTTGACTTCATGAATATTTTGAGATACATCAGAATGCATGAGCTTATGTCATCAACGAGGATCCCTAATATGCGTAATTGTTTATTATAGTAGTTATGACTAGAGTAAGAGTCAGATTAGGAATTTCATCCACCTTCTCGTGGTTTTGAAACCCTAAGATCAACATGTCTTCTTTTCACTTCTTGATTTGTGTAAAGATTCTAGATTCGAGGATTCCAATATGCTTTTGGAAATGATATATGCAATTACTTCCTCCATTTAAGTGTGGTTGATACATTAGACAAGCTTTAAATAAAAAGAGATCTTATTTTGTGAAAACTCAGAAATTCAAATTCGATTTCAATAAATAGTGTCATTGATCCTTTAAGAAATTAGAATTGTTAATGAACACTGAGGTGGTGGTGCAAATCTCTGAAGCACCAACGCATAAGTGGACCTACTATGATAACAATGAAATACTCAAGTTAGTTAATGAATTCAGAAGAAAAAAAATATGGTGAAAATAATACCTCATGTTTCACGTGTGGTAATATAGTATATATGGTGATATATAATCTCTACGATTGAGAAAAACTCTACACTTCAGGTGCGGAGCCAGGATCAAAATTTAGGGTATTCCTATAATGAAAGTAAAATATATAAAAAAATGTACGAAAAAATTAATAACAAAAAATATGATAATATTACTTAATTAAAATGTATTAGTATTTCAATTACCACTCAAAAATAGAAAACATTCTAGTCTAATGGTAAATGCATTATTCTCTCACTCTTTCCTTCGAAACACTTGATGATATACATATCATCGATGATATTAAACACATCTTTCTCCACAAATGTCACTAAACAATCATTTAGCCATTGATTGGTCATTCTATTTCTTAACTCATTCTTAATATATTTTATCCCCGAGAATACTGCTCAACACTTACGGTGACCACTGGTAAAGACAAAACTAGTTTGACAAATGTGAGTGATTATAATTACAGTCAAATGATTAACAATGATTTAGAGTTCATGATACATTGACAATATTATAAATATTAATTATATGATTGGTACATATAAATTAAGTTCTATACAAAAAATAAAGTTTATGTAAAAAGGGTAAAAGTGTTAGAAAAAAATTAATTCTAAAGGTGTGTTTTTATTTGTGCTATAAAAACAAATTATTTCAATTTATTTATAGTTAAAGTTTTGGTCGAAAAATGAGATTAAAAGATAAGGAAGTGATAATTAATTGATTTTTTTATTGGGATATAAGAGAAAAATGTCCATAATAAAATAGACTAGCGCTCAGTAACACCTGACGCGAAAATTCCTAATAAATATGCTATAAAAAAATTAAGGATTTATTTGAATAGGACAAGAATAATAAATACTCAGTATAACAAAATTCCTAATAAATATGCTATAAAAAATAATTAAGG
The DNA here is from genome assembly GCA_021764765.1 of Vicia sativa. Lineage (NCBI taxonomy): Eukaryota > Viridiplantae > Streptophyta > Magnoliopsida > Fabales > Fabaceae > Vicia > Vicia sativa. The sequence goes on from CM038793.1 coordinate 247,124,010, forward strand.
ATTTATTTGAGTAGGACAAGAATAATAAATACTCAGTACAACAAAATATAAAAAAATGGATTTATTTGAGTAGGACAAGAATAATAAATACTCAATACAACAAAATATAAAAAATGTGCAAATTCTGCTTTCAACAGATTTTGATTATGAGACCTTTTATATAAAAGACTAAAGCTTTTACCAATAGAAAAAATTTCTATATATTTAGGGTGTTCCAGAGTATACCCTATACCCCTCTGAATCTGTCTCTACTACACCCTTTCCTTTACTATGAGGATTGGGAAAAACTCTACGATTGACCTAGGCTAAATGATCTCAAAGTGATAATTAAACCTTTTTTTCTATTGGATCTTAGGAATGATCCACAACAAATTTAAACTCTTGCAACAAAAGTAGATTGTTTATAAATAAATAAATAACCTAATTACAATAAATTGAAAGTCTAACATTATTGGAAATGGATTCCCTGCAGTCAAATGGTGACTGCAGGTTGATCTCAACCATTCAATTTGTTATAGTATTTTTGATTGTTTATAGCATGATAAATCTGCACCATTTGATTAAAATCGTAAGGTTCACAGCTCACTAACTGCGTGACTGTGTCTTTCATCGACTGCAATCGATAGGAGTCAAAAAACCCTAAATTACAAAGTCCTAACAATTAAGCCCTAATATGACCCTCTTTTTTTTAGACCCCTTATTAAAAAGAATTTTTTTGGGCCCCACTTTTTTAAGCCCCTCATATTTTGGTATTTTATGGGTCCTAAGTAAATGACCTAGATTATAATTTGTTTGAAACTAAATCATTTCAAAATTAATTTTTTTTAAATAAAATTTTAGATTTTTTCGTAAAAAAATAGAACTTTTGTTGAAAATATAAAAAGTCGTCTTTTTCAAAAACAAATCGATTTTTTTTTGAAAATATAAAAAGTCGACTTTTTCAAAAACAGTCGTTTTTTTCGATATAAAAATTCGGCTTTTTCAAAAACAAACTGATTTTTTGTCGAAAATATAAAAAGTCGATATTTCCGAGAAAAGACCGATTTTTTATCAATAAAATTTGATTTTTTTTTGAAAATTTAAAAATCGACTTAAAAAAATGATTCTTTTCAAAAAAATAAAAAATTGATTTTTTCGGAAAAACAACCGATTTTTTATCGAAAAAATAAAAAATCAACTTTTTAAAAAACAAACCGAATTTTTGTCCAAAATTTAAAAAGTCGATATATCCGAGAAAAAAATGATTTTTTATCGAAAAAATTTGTTTTTTTGTCGAAAACTTAAAAATTGACTTTTTCGGAAAAACAACCGATTTTTTAAAATTTAAAAAGCTGACTTTTCCGAAAAAGAACGATATTTTTATCGAAAATATAAAAAGTCAATCTTTTCGGAAAAAATTGAGTTTTTGTCGAAAACACAAAAAGTCGATTTTTTCAAAAAAAAAACTAATTGTTTGTTCGAAATATAAATAGTTGATTTTTGGCGAAAATACAAAAAGTCAATTTTTTCGAAAAAATTTGATTTTTTTGTTGAAAATATAAAAAGTCGAGTTTTTTAGAAAAAATCAATTTTTTGTCGAAAATACAAAAAGTTAATTTTTTTCGGGAAAAAATCGATTTTATGGCGAAAAGAAAAAAATGTCGATTTATAAAAAAAAATCATTTTTTTGTCGAAAATATAAAGTCGATTTTTTCAGAAAAAAACAATTTTTTGAAAATACAAAAAATCGACTTTTTGAAAAAAGAGATTTTTTGTCAAAAATATAAAAATATCTATTTTTCTATAGAAAAAAATTCCGAAATATAAAAAGTTGATTAATCCTTATATTTTGAGAGTCTTAAAAATTAGATCTTATCCCTTTAAATTGACAGCTCTTCGAAAGATACCGGTCCAACGTTATCATGTTAACTATTGAAAAATACGTTTCAAATAAACAACACATTATACCATTACAATTAAAGTATGATAAAAATATAATGAATGTTTTCGGTCATATGAATAAAATATGAAAAAAATTATTAAAAATGTCACGGATGTGATATTTTACTATCTTTCAATTAGAAAAATAAAACCAATAGAGTCACGACAACAACTATCCCATTATATTGGGGAGGGGAGCAAGCAGTTGTCCTTTTCATTATTTATTTACTTCTTCTTTCAGTCCATTATATATATACTACATATTAACTTATACGACCTGTTTATATCTTACATGTGACCTACTTAATACATTGATTTTTTTATTCTATTCATGAATTATAATAATGGATAATTTATATTATTCACTTTAATTATAAAAATAATATTTTTTGTTAAACTCTTTTCTGTTTTTATTTAAATTATATAAACCCGAAATTTAAGTTACGATAGGAACGTGATGGGTGCGATTAATGCGGCCAAAGATTATATAATATGAGTTTACAGCCTATTACAGTTTATTGTGATTGTGATTTACATAATTAATTATTGGATCTTGTTCACACTTCACTTTTGTGCTAAAAAGACAAAATTCTTTGAGTGAGTGGTTGTGGTGTGATGAGAGTATAGCACATTTTTAGATAACATATTCTATTTCAACATTTGTACCTATATAGATCTTGGAAAATATTTGCTCTTTTTTTTTAACAAGGTTTTGGCTTTTCTTATTAAGAAACAAAATAAGAAATATATCCTTGAATGCTTCATATTGAAAAGAAAAAAATATTGAATTCTTTATAGAAATTTTTTAGTAATGATTAAATTTTGAAAAAATTTTAACTATATTTAAGAGATAATTAGACAAAATAACCATATTTTAAAATTGACTTATATGAAGGCGTCAACTCAGATAGTGAATGCATTAATTTTTTAAAAGAGACATTAAATGAGATGATGTCTAGGTGCATGTGATTTGCCTTATTATGAGGACAAGTCACATGCACCTAGACGCCAACTCATTTGACGCATTCTTTAAAAAAAATAATCAATACATGCATTATTTAAATTGGTGCTTTTATATAAACCAATTCTAAAACATAGGTATTGTGTAATTTTTTTTAAAATATATTTATTTATATAAATTTTTTTAAATTTTTGGTTATTGCTAAAAGAATTCTTCTTTTTAATCTATCCTGTTTTTTAAACTTTTTATATATTAGTGAATGGACGATAGTGGCTTCACCTTTTAGACCTCCTATCATTCATTCACTTTAACCTTTTTTCTTTTTTTTTTTCTTTCGTTTTCTTAATTATTTATTATCTTAAATATTTTTTAAATAATAAATAATTATTTTAATAATAAAAAATATTTTATCAATTAGTTTTTATGTCAACTCAGTACATATGTGAATTTAAAGTACACTTTCGTATTTCATTTTTTTTACTATATTTATTTTGAACTTTATAGATGATTTAAACGGACTTTATAGATGATTTAAAAGTTGAAGTATTAATTAGACATGACAATGAGTCCGGGACGATTATTATCTCTTCAAACACAAATTTGAATCCTCAAATAATTTATGTTTTCCGTCTCAAATTCAAGCGACGATGGAGAATTATAACTCAAATTTGACTAAAATGGATTTGGATTGGGTTTGGATATCCCCGTCTTGCCACCATCTATTTAGTAAAATCATTTTTTTTAATAGAAATACTTATTTTTTTTAAAAGTATTTTATATCACAAATAATAAAATAAAACAAAATTTCTAAAAAATATATACATACGTTTCAATTATTCTAAATAATAAATACAAATCAAAACATCAAAAGATTGACCACATATTTAATATTCTAATTTATCAAAAAGAAATAATAATATACATCATGAAATGAACGAGGCGGATTCAGGGTGGGTACTGGTGTCCTTATTACCCTACCTGTTTGTATACTTTGTAATCGGGGAAAATTCAAACATGAGCCCAAATTTAATCAAAGCGAGTTTTCCCCATCAACTTTGAGGCAGGTTTGGATGGGTACCCGCATATACGGATTTTATTGTCATATATAGTGTTAACCTTGCAAGTCCACGTGAGACAACCATATCGAATATCAAAGCCACTCATTCAAGTCCTGTGTTATTGATCAACATCAATTCTAGTTTCACAACAAAATTGTGGGGTTGTATGTAGAAATTAATTCATAATTCCCGTAAAATACCGCAAATATATCATCTTGGATCCAAAATCAAATATCTATGGGAATCACCAAGAGATGGAGACAGTTGCCTCCTACGCCACAATAAGGAGCTTTACTAAATCTTCTGACTCCGCTCCACCTCACCTCAACTATCGATTGTCAAGGAGATTCACACCGTAGCAACATCTAGTGTAGATCCACACCCCCTCCTCAAAGCAATAATTGATACAAGATCACGAAGCGAAGACTGGCAGACATTAGGATTCCTAGATCGCGAGAAGGTAGATAGAGCCCCAAACATGGAGTCGACATTAGTCCTAGCAATCACCTTCACAAATTATATCCGCACTAGATTCCTTGTAGACGAAGGAAGTTCGTGTAATGTCTTTCGTGATGACACGCTCGAACAAATAAATCTCCTTCAACTAGATTTGAACTCGTACAACAATGGAAATATCTTGGCCTTTCATGATTAAAAAATATCACCCCGACGAAATGAAAGACCTTACACTATCACTGGGAGAAGATGGGATGAAGGCAATCTTAAGCTCCCTGGTAATTTCACGTAAGAGTGCCTCTCGTGGCATCTTTGGTAGATCCTTTAGGGAAAAGCTAACATTGTAGCCTTATAGTCCACGTGAAAGAGGTGCATCCCCTTGGTAAAGAGGAACCACTCATGAGCAATACCAACTTGAAAGAGGCAAGGCATATAAGAGATTTCTAAGTTGTCCGGTTTGAGGATAATACGGCCAGACTTGTGAAGATAGAGTTTATCTTCCCCTCTGAAAGTATCATTAATTGAACGTCAAACAATTGCTATAGACTAATGTTTGTCACAAAATGAAAGACGCAAAGTGATACTATTATGTCAAACTCACATATATCATGTAGACCTTAGTATAACACGCTTGGGAAAATCTCATTCACGACTTGGTGCAAGTAAGAGAGAGGGTAAGAAACTCAGTCGGCCGTATGTCAATGTCAATAATAAGCATTTACCCAAGTGCAACCAAGAATATACAACCATACATGATAATACAGACTATGTTCATGAGCAAGTAATCTATTCACAAAGATATTGACCACTTAAAAACATCCCTTAAGTGGGGTACATAGAAGCAATAGACTTGAAGGCAGTAGTTGGCACCAGTTAGTTAGAGACGAGGATGATGCTTGCAGCCTACCTAAATGTATATTATTTCAAAGGGAAACCAACCAACACTCCTTGAAAACCTAACCAATCGAGGGAGAGATCAAGGAGGGGATGCACACACTTTGTTTGTTTTTCCCCGACAAGATAAGTATCCTTCAAGGTTCTTTGAAATTTGAATAATTTGCTAATTATGAAAAATACCGCGAGTAAAAATGCTTTTATGTCCTTCAATGGGATGACAAGGTCTTCACTTCTAACACAAACCCATCACTCAACGGGCTTAAAGCGTAGCGGGCGCACTCCGTCTTAGAAACTAGCCACTCTAAAAGCATATGTGGTGGTGCCCTGGAGACATCTACCCTTAACCAGGACAAAACTGATGGCAAGGACAAGAAACCTACATTTGGTTGGGTATGGTTCCTAGTGACTCTGGAGAATGGAACTAACTCTTTTCGGTCAAAGCTAGTAATGGCTAAACTCAATTGTTGATCTACCTCGCCCTAGTTGGGACCACAAAGTTAGGAAAACACGTAGATGCCATAAAAATGGCGACGAATGGATTCAAAGATCTTGAGACGATAATCAAGTTTGAGTATGATAACAGCATAAATCATCAATTAGTTCAAAGCCCAAAAGCCAACGAATTATATGATGAATTAGAATATGACAAAGAAATCAAGTAAAATATATCATACACAAAAACAGAAATAAAGGCACCGAGCAAAAAGATATTTATATATATATATATAGACACACACACACACATACACACACACACAAAGGTGCAATGCCCTGTTGACATTACAAATAAAAAATCAAGCCTCTTCACTCTGAGAAAAGAAGAGAGATGTCGTAGTGAAGCCTTTTCATCTAATCGAAATTCGTGTCACATTCGTCAGAGTTTGATGGAGAAACTTATGGACCTTTCTCCTCAGCTCAGCCACCCGGTCACCGTGAGCTTTATGGTTTTCAACATAAGTCTCATTATCGTTATAAAGAGATTTCAAAGCCTCATCAACACAAAATTTCACCTCATCGCATATGATTGTTTCCAATCGATGCTTCTTTTCAGCCTTTAGGAAAGACTTAAGTTTGAAAATTCTGGTAACTAGAGAAGAAGGAGATCCGTGATTCTATGCCTCATCTTGAAAAGCCTTAACATGGTTGAACTTTTCCCTAAGGGTTGTCATCAACTCCTGAAGCTTTTGCTTCATAGTCTCACATTCCCTTTCCATGTATCCATCTCTTTGGAAGGATTACTTGTGGTTAAGACATCACCCTAACCCACAACAACTAGAAAAAATAAAGAAGCCATCCGGTAAGTGTAGAAGGTAACATAGGAAAAAGTTTCATATTAGCTACCTTAGGAATATTTTGAAGGTAGATCAGATCCTCCTCTTACATAACAACAACAACTTTCTTGAAAGTGAAAGGAACCTGTGTAGGTAGGATGAAGGGGAACTTGAAAACAGAGGTGGTTGACACTGAATCCTTACCCTAAGATATATGAAGCTTCTTAGGTGAATCTTCCTCCAAGAGAGGACATTAATCTTTATCTTGATCCATCTTTTTCTAGACGGTAGGGGATCGAGGATGACCATCGTCAACCACAATAATATCGGATGACAAAGGCTGGCTAGGTGCATGAGTGGCATGAGAACTCTCAGCCATAGCAGATGCAACAAGAATAATGGGAGAGGGAGCCCGAGTTAGATGACCAATTTTTGACTCTTTGAGACAACAATATCATATGCATTTTGCTTGGAGTCCAATTTATATGTAGATATAAGCACATTTTTTAAAAAGAAAAGAAAAGAGAGAGGAATCACCACTCCCAAAATATCTACATATTCATGATGAAGATTTAATTTGGATTTACTATTGCAACATGTTGACCATGATTCTTCAACATGCGTGCAGTGCAACATCGGACCTTGACAACAAGCCATATGGATGCTGCTTGGTGCGTAATTTCGATTAGGATTTGATCAGGTTTGTTACAGTGATTTTAGCAATCGTTTGTTTGACAGTTGGAGATGTTCAAATCAAATTTAATTGAGATTTAAATTTGAATTAGAATTATAAATAGATCATATCTTATGGTTGGAGATATATGTGTGGAAAATATCATATTCAACAAATTTATGCTATTTTTTTGGAGGTAATCAAATTATATACCCAAAGGATAAAAGCTCATAAGACATTGGTATATAAGGAGACTTGGTATCACTTTTGGGACATTGATTTGGGGTGCATAGATTAGTATCGTTATGCTAGGATTTAAGTCTTTGTAACTTGTATTATATGCTAATGCCATAATAAGAGTTACGGTTGAATCTTTGTGTACACCAATTTATGTTTCAGTAAATTGACATAATTGTTCGGTTGTCTTAGTTGAGTTGTAAACTCAACGATCAATAGAGTTGTTATTAAAGTTTATCACTAGGGATTAGTAATTGAGAGAAAGTGAGAGGGATTCTCATATACATGTAGAGTCCTAAATAGAAGTTCATTGGATAGATTTAGGAAGAGGCATTGGAAAACATGGTCTTGTTGTTCCTATAAGACTAAGTGTACTAAGTTACTAAAACTGAGTTTCCTTTTTTGGGTAAAGTGCTCTCTAGATGTAGGTGTGATTTCATCGAATTGTTTACCAATATTTGGAGTTATTTACTACTTTTACATTGACTCTACTTTGTTATCCGGATGTGTGTTACACCTGGTTTAACTTGTTGGACCACTTGTTCCAACAATGTGTTTAATATTTGTCCACTCAAGAACAAAATTTCAACACACACAATATAAGAGAGCCCTCAACAACAAATCAACAACAACAAAAGGTTACATATCAACTAGTGGATTTCACCTAGGAAATAATGACGAACTTAAGTGCCTTCAACTGTCTCAGGAGAAAGCGTCATATGTGACACCCCAAATAATTCAACTATTAAATAATTAGAAATTTAATTATTAATTTAATTAAAGGTTTGATTATTAGCATTTTTGGATCTATGGATTTAATTAATTAATTAAATAGATGAGAGTGTTGGAGGTGTGAAGTGGAATTGGGAGGTGTGTAGAGTAAAAAGCTCAAATTAATCTAATTTATTTATTTCTATTATTTGGAAAATAAAAAGGAATAAATAAAGGGAAAAAGTGAGAAGAGAAATTAGAGTTTGCATTCTACGTACTTCTGGAGAAGAGAAGAGAAAGAGGAGAAAAAGCCAAATCGTCAGAATTTGAAGATTCATCGCAAGGTAAGGGGTGATTTGATCAGATTATTATGCCTTATAGGTTTTGATGATCAATAGAATAATTTAATCTGTTGTGAATCGGATGCCTTGAAACAAAATATAACTTTGTTGCTCAAGGTAGGGAAAAAAGAATGAAGAACACGATGAACACAAGGATTGGTTATTAACTGCTATTCTTTCCTTTATCTTCAAAACAAGATTACAAGTATACAAGAATAACAAATAACCCTCTCACCCTAAATTAGGATTTGCATTATACAATGATGAGAGACTAGTATGCTATTTATAATAAACCTAACATACTAAACAAATGGGCTTTTATCACAAATACCCATTACAAGCTAACTTAGGGTACAAGCTAACCAATTGGACATAACAACAGCCCAATTCGATGCTAACAATTCTAGCATCCTTCGACACAATAGAGTTTGACCCAATATCTCACAAATCTCCACCTTGGAACAAACTCTATTATCAACTAATTAGTTTTCTTCATGCGCTTTATCATCGGTGGAAAAACTTGCAACTATGCAATGTCTTGGTGATCATATCAGCAACATTATGATCTGTCGAAACCTTACTTGAACTTCTCCACGCTCGATTACCCTCCGACGAAATGCAACCTCACATCAATGTGCTTGGTTCGCTCATGATAGGTGAATTCTTGACAGTGTATTGCACTTTGACTATCACATTTAAGGTGATAACTTCCCTTGAATTTTCAGCTCCTTAGCAAAACCTTCAAGCCACAATGCTTCTTTCTGACTTGATTAAAGCAATATATTCCGCCGGTGGTTGATAATGCAACAACCTTCAAGTGTTGCTTTCAACTAATAGTGTACCAAACATAGTGAAAACATATCCGAAATAGATTTTCGGAATCCATACAACGCATAATCGAGTCGACATATCCTTCGATTGCTGCTTTACTATCTTCACCAAAGGCTCCACTATAAATTAAGACTCTGTTCAGATACCCATTTATGTACCTTAGAATCCACTTCAATGCTTGCCAATGAGCCTTTCCAAGATTCGCCATGTACCTGCTTACAAGACTTACTGCATATGCTATGTCGGGTCTAGTACAAACCATAACATACATCAAAGAACCTACTACATTAGCATATGGGATGCTATTCATATAAGTCTTTTCGACCTCAGTACTGGGACATTGATCAATACTCAACTTGAATTGAGGGTTTGTTGGAGTCACAACAGGCTTCGAATTCGACATACCAAACTTTTCGAGAATCTTTCGTAAATATGCCTCTTGGGATAAGCATAATTTTGATTGCTTTCTATCTCTTCGAATGTCAATTCCAAGAATCTCGAAGCTTCTCTAGATCCTTCATTTCAACTCCTTATTGAGTTCGCCTTCACCCTCATTACCTCTTGACATTGTTACTTGCTATGAGAATATCATCAACATAAAGTAACAAAATAACAAATGAATTACCAGGACGAAATCTGAAGTAAACACAATGGTCGAACTGACTTCTAACGAAACTTATGTGTGTCATGAATTTATCGAATCTCCTATTCCTTGTCGAGGAGATTGTTTCAGCCATATAAAGATCTATTCAACCTGCACATAATCTTCCTTTCCCTTTCGACATACCCCCATTGCCTCATAAGGATTGTTTCATCTAGATCACCATACAAGAACGCGGTCTTCACATCCATCTTCCGATTCAAGATCGAATGTGCCACCATGGCAAGCAACATTCGAATGGACATATGCTTCACAACGGAGAAAACACATCATTGAAATCTATACCTTCTTTACGAGTGAAACCCCTTGCAACCAACCTTGCCTTGTATCTTTTCGGCGTCACTCCTTCGATTCCTTCCTTAACTTTGAAAATCCATTTACAATGACTAACTGGCTCCAAGGTTTCTTGATCAATTTCAAGTGTTGTTATCATGAAGAGACTTCATCTCATCATCCATGGCCTTGACCATTCGGTCTTATTCGACTCCTCATAGCTTCCTTATGGTCTCTTGGTTCTTCGTCCGAACCTCACTTGCAGAGATTAAGGCATAAGCTATAAGATCGCATACCAAACCTTTGAGGTGGTTTGATGACTCTTCGTGTCCTATCTCTTGCCAATGTCATCACAGTTTCCTCAACTTCATCAACATCATCCGCTTCTTGACTTTATCCGATATGCGATTCAACATCAACTCCACCTCAACAGAATCTCTACTGTTCCGCTCTTCGTCAAATACTTATGCACTTCGACCAACATCATCCGTTTTCTTGAAAGCCATTTCACTTCATTGAAAACAACATCTCGATGGTGATAATCATACGTGACCGACTCTAGGCACCATAGCCTATAAGCTTTGACTCCTCGGGTATCCAGAACATGCATTTGAGAGCTCTAGGTTCGACCTTGTCTTGCCTAATGTGAGCATAGGCTGCGACCAAATACTCGGTTTTCGAGATTTGGTGGATGTCGACCAAACTTCTTGGTGTCTTCATATCTAACGCAATGAATGACATCTATTTATCGATATGTTTTGTCGAAATTTCATCCCAAAACACCTTATTTAATCCAAAGACTAGTCAACATGCATCTAACTCTCTCCAAGATGGTTCGATTAAACCTTTCACCAAACCATTTTGTTGTGGAGTGCTGCAGAGTTCGTGTCTTGCAATACCGAGGCAGCACAAAAGCTATCGAATGCCTCATTGCAAAATTCAAGACCATTGTCATTCTCAACCTCTTGACCTTTCTGCGTTTGGTTTTCGACCAGAGTCTTCCAACCTTTGAAACTCTCAAAAGTTTCATCCTTAGTCTTCTGAATGAATACCCATAACTTTCTGGAATAGTCATCTATTATGGATAGAAAATACCTTGCTCCTGAATGTGATGGACACCTTGCAGGCCCCCAAAGATCAGCATGGATGTAATCAAGGGATCCATGTGTTCTTTGTTTGCCTTTGTTGAACTTCACTCGCAAGATTTTCCAAGTACGTGGTTCACAAAACTTTAACTTTTCGACTTTGTCTCCACCAAGAAAATTTTGTTTTCCCAATTCGACCAGACCCCTTTCACTGACATGGACTAATCTCATGTGCCAGATTTCTATCTTCGACAAAGGTTTCGTGGATGCAACATTTGTCGAACCACTTACAACTTCACCGGTATACAAGCCTTGTTTCTTCACGCTCTCAAGACTTTATTCGACCCTTCATGACTCTTAGGATACTTTTCTCTCCTTGAAAACATATCCTTTCTTGTCGAATTCACCAAGAGAAATCAAATTTCTCTTCAAATCAGTACATACGACTTGACCAATAACCTTATTGACTCATCATGGAGTTTGAATCTCACATATCCAATACCGCAATCTTGCAAGCTTTGTTGTTTCCAGAATACGGATCCACCATCTTGATCACATAATTCCTCGAACAAGTCTTTGTTTGGAGTCATGTGCCAAGTGCACCGTAATCCATAATCCATTCCTTCGACGAGTTCTTGCTTGAAACCACAAGAACATCGATGAGTCGAAATCATCTTGAACAATAGCATTGCCATTATCCTTTCCTCCATGATCTTTCACGCATTCGGGCACACTTTTCTTGTGTGACCTCCTTCTTACAATGATAGCATCGAATACGGATGCTTCACCACCAAACTTCTGCGACTTTTCCCTTTCTTCTTGTCGAACTTATTATCCTTTCGCAAGAATTTTCCTTTAACGGCCAAACCTTCACCAACCGTCAAGGTTTATGCTCCTTCGCTCATTCAAGTCCTTCAATACAAGGTGATTGAACCTCTTCAAAGGTCGGGACTCTTCCATACAAGAGAGTTTCTTTGAAGTGGGCATGTGATCGGGCAACGCACAACAAAGAACATCGCTGATCTTCATCATCAATCTTCACATCAATATTTTCAAGATCAAGAATCGACGTTGAACATATCCAATCGCTCACCAACACTTTGTCTTCAATCATCTTGAACGAATACAAAGCTTGCTTGGTAGAGTCGATTCACCAACGATTTAGTCATGTACAAACTTTCAAGTTTCACCCATAACCCTACCGCGTCGTCTCCTTTGATACCGTCAAGAACCTTATCACCAAGGCTCAACAAAATTGTGTTGTGGGCCTTCTATCATTGCCTTCTTCTGTCGTCAACTCTTCGCTCATGGTCGACTCTCCTTCAACGCTTCCAAACAACCCTCCGAACCGTAGGGCTTTTATCTTCGCGCCATAGACAAATCGCTCACTCCGTGAACTTTTCAATATCATACTTTGTCGAAGGCATCTTCTCCACGCTCACCGCACCAATTTGTTGTGAATCGGATGCCTTGAAACAAAATATAACTTTGTTGCTCAAGGTAGGGAAAAAAGAATGAAGAACACGATGAACACAAGGATTGGTTATTAACTGCTATTCTTTCCTTTATCTTTAAAACAAGATTACAAGTATACAAGAATAACAAATAACCCTCTCACCCTAAATTAGGATTTGCAGTATACAATGATGAGAGACTAGTATGCTATTTATAATAAACCTAACATACTAAACTAATGGGCTTTTATCACAAATACCCATTACAAGCTAAAGGGTACAAGCTAACTTAACCAATTGGACATAACAAACAGACCCAATTCGATGCTAACAATTCTAGCATCCTTCGACACAATAGAGTTCGACCCAATATCTCACATAATCCGTTAGGAATCTCGAATTAGGATTCTAGGTTGTGCCCTAACGTATAATCTGACGTAATAATTCAATTGGAATTGATAAGAACAATTGATTTATGTGGAATAATTCTAGGCTAATTAGAAAACATAATTCTGTGGTCAATTGGATGAGAAAATATATGGATTAATTATGTTCTGGTGTAATATAGAGTTTGGTGATGAATGGTATTGAGTGGGATTGTAAACAGTGAAGAAATAAACTGATTTTGTGGAAAAATAGCAGTATGGGTCGACACATGGGACTATGAATCGATGCAAGCAGCAAAAATTTAGAAAACCAGAGGCGTGGAAAAAGCATGCATCGACTCATAGAGTCATGCATCGATTCATAGGGCGAAAATTAAAGTTATGCATCGACACATACGTGTTATGCATCGATGCATACTGAACCAAATTTGAAAATACAGAACTTTAAAGATATGCATCGATGCATACGATATATGAGTCGACACAAGCAGTTTATGTATTGACACATGAGGCTTTGGATCGATACATACTGTGCATGAATGGAATGTAACTTTCTGAAAACGGTTTTGGTCATATCTTTTCGACCGTAACTCCAATTTAGGCATAATTTGTATCGTTGAAAAGCTTAGAACGAGTATTATCTATTGCAAGCATTTTTAACACCAGTAATTGAGATCTTGAGGTATTGTTATGGCTTCCGTAGGAAGAATCCGTTGTAATTCGTGATTGTGTCATTAATTTTGTGTATACTGGCTGGGTGTTAATTCTATGTGTGTATTTAACGTTATAAATTCATGATTATGTTGTTATCATGTGTTATTGATGGTGTTGACTATGTATGGAATTATGTGGTGTTCATATTCCGTTAATTGAATGTGGCATGCTTTTGGATGTGCATGCATATGCATTCTGGTGGAGTTAATTCCCATTGTGTGGAATTTGGCTCATATTACCGATAACCGTACCCGAGTGATTGTGGGTGGTGAGGCTGGATTCTTGTCCGGATGATTGTGGACGAATCGATGTTGGTGACTTGGTTCACGTTTTGGTACCACATGTGTGACACCCCAAAATAATTCAATAATTAAATGTTTATGATTTTAATTAATTATTTAATTGAGAACATAATTTATTTAATAAGTTGGATTATTAAGATTAATGATGGAATTAATTGGAGGAGAAAGTGATATTATTTTATTTATTTATGATTAAAAGGAAATAAGAGGAATAAAAGGAATGAAATAAGGGAAAGAAGGAAAAAAATAGATTCATTTGGAGAAAACAAGGCTACGTAGAAGTGAGAAGAGAAGGAAAGAAGGAAAAGACCTAGGAGCGTCAGAATCTCGAAGAAACCACCAGGTAAGGGGTGATTTCGACTGATTATGGCTTATTATAGGTTCTGATGTTGATGATATGAGTTATAGCGTGTAGGAATTTGAAATTGTGAAATTCTAGGGTTCCATGAATGTGTCCCTATAGGTGTCAGATTGTGTCAGAATAGATATGATTAGAGTGTCAGTAGATGAAAATAGATGATGGAAATATATTGTTTGAGGTGTTAGATGATGCAAAATGATGTATTATGGTGTTTCCAATGATAGGATTCGTATGGGTAAAAATGGGTTTGAGTAAAAATGGATGAATGCTGTCAAAACTGCAGAAAATCACTTTTTAGTACGTAGGAACCGGTTCCTGTATGGGTAGGAACCGGGTTCCACGTTGAAAAATTGGCAAAAACCTGAAAAATGTACTCAGGAACCGGTTCCTGTATGTGACGGAACCGGGTTCCCATACATTTTTCCAGAAGACCATTTTTGAACTTCTGCAGGAACCGGTTCCTGTATGTGACGGAACCGGGTTCTGCCTTATTTTTTTAAAATTTTTCAAAACTTCAAAAATTCATAACTTTCAAACCGTAAGTCCGTTTTGAGCGCCGTTTTGGACGTTATTTCCTAAATTCAATGCTCTATCTTATGAAATGAAAATATTTTAGAAAATTTGAAATTATTTTGGGAAAGGGGTATAATTTCTAAAGATGATGATTATTAGCTAATACATAATGACGTTGTATGTGTAGCTGATGTACTTGGTGATGAGGCTACTGATAATGTGTAGGTGACATAGCATGGTTACGCTATTGTTTGATGTATGCATGATTAGTTTGGATATCCTGATTGATTGTTTTGCATGTTTATGCTGATGGTAGATGTATGCATGATTGTTGATGTATCATGTTGATTTTGGTGATTCAGTTATGTTAAATGAATGTATACATAGACTGATTAATGTTACATGCTATTGATGTGCGTGCATATGCATTATTTTGGTGAAGTTAATTCCCATTGTGCGGAATTTGACTTGGATTGCCGATAACCGATACCCGAGTGAGGATGGGTGGTTAGGATGGATTCGTGTCCGAGTGGTTATGGACGAATCGATGGAACTGTATCCGAATGATGATGGATCGGTGTTGGGTGACAGTCGACCGCATGCATGAGTCGCATTAGTGTTTGCATAGGATTGTAACATGCTAGGATGTCTTCCGTGTTGCAATGCCTTTATTGTTGATTGATGATGTATGATGAATTGTATGACTATGATTGTGTATTGGATTCTGATTGGTATTAAGTGGTGGAATAATAGGCTTGCAATTATATTATTGATTGAAGGATTTATAATATGCTTTAATTATGAGAAGTCTCACCCTTACTTTACCATTTCGATTAAATTAGCGGTGAGGAGTCGGTGAGGATGGCTCTAGAGCTTACCTTTTGTCCGTGTGTCAGTGTCATGCTCTGATTAGATTGTAACACTGGGGAACACTTAGTTAAGAGAATCATTATTATTTTAATAGTTTGGACTTGAACTCCTTGAGAACTATGACGTTTTATTAAATTTTGACTTTTTGTATTTCCACTGTAAGACATGGTCTTATAATGATTAAGTTGTTGGATGATGATCCTCGGTAGCATGGCTCTGCTTGAATGAAGTTGTTTTAATTATTAATTGTGACATCCCGTATTATACCGTGTTAACTCTGATTAAAGATGATTTAGGATATTAATTTAATTAATATATTCGGGGTATTTAGATGGGGTGTTACAACATGCATTAGATCTGCATTGCATATGTGATTATAACATGTTAGGATGATTTTCAGTGTTGTAATTGCATTGATTGTTATTAAGTGCATTATTGAGCTGTGTGATTTTGTGTTGTGAACTAAAATCTGAATATACTAATGAGGGTGGAATAATGTATTGATTGTTTTATTGTTTTAAGAAACGTATAATGCATTTTAATTGTTGATGAAATCTCACCCTTACTTTGATGATTTCAGATTGAAGTGTGAGCCACTTAGGAGCTGGTGGGGATGGCTTATAGAGTTGTGCTATTTAGTTTGTCCGCGTGTCAGTGTCATGCTCTGGTAGTTGTAACACTGGGGAACGATTGTTTTAGAATCATTAAATTGAACTTGTTTTCTTTGGTTTTTGTTTGGAATAATTATGATTTGAGTTATTCCGGACCTTTATGTTATTTCTGCTGTGTAAAACATAATCATTAGTTTGGAATTATTTGATGGAGTTCTTCAGTAAAAGCATGTTGTTATGGTGTTTTATTATTTTGAATTTTTAAATTGTGACGCCCTTTTGTTATGTTAAACTCTGATTAAACATATAATTCGCGGGGAAATTAGAAGGGGTGTTACACCATATCCTAAGCTGATAGCCTAGGGCTACGTGTATAGAAAAATCGATGAAACATTTCAATGGTGGGGTAACATTTAATGCACTTGTTCCACATTATTTTTATAATTAATCTAGAACTTTCCTCCTTCTCCATTAGGAGATCACAAAAATTTAGTCTGTTAATTCTCAATTGTCTCATAATTGTGTGATCAATAACCTAATAGAGTCAACAAAGCCAAAGTCTATAATAATATTGCTCATGTATAAAAAGGTAGGGAATTTCTCCACCCACCTAGTGAGGTTCTTCTCCACCCCTGATGGAAAACCCAACACGCCCTCAAAATTCGTAAGTGCACTTACGATTTCACCACAAACATAAATTCTTTTGTTTACTTCGTAAATGTACTTGCGAATTCACCTGTTGGGACCCAAGATTCGTAAGTGCACTTACGAATTCACGTTATTTGGTTTAGTTCGTAGGTGTTTTTGCGAATTCACCTATTGGACCCAAAATTCGTAAATACACGTACAAATTCACCTTATTTGGTTTACTTCGTAAGTGTACTTACGAATTCACCTTATTTGGTTTACTTCATAAGTGTACTTACGAATTCACCTTATTTGATTTATTTTGATTTTTATTCTTATGAGATATATGTCTATTTAATATAAAAAATCTTTATAGTTTAGAAATTATTCATCATTTTTTGCAAGAAATTAAACAATATGTCATGTTATTAAAAAAATTAAAATAAAAGTGGGCCATAATTAGATACATGGTTGTGATTGGTTGATAATATAAAATTATTTTATACTATCAGAGTGTCGGTGCATGATTAATTTTCTCTTTTAATAATATTAATTATTAATAACATTCAACTTTTGATTATAATATAAATATTTTTTAATATAATAAATTTTTAATTACAATATAATAATTAATTATCAATTCTATAATAAATATTAAAAAGTGTCATCTAAATTAAATTTAACTTTTAAAATTATAATTAAAAAATATTTTTTATCAAAAACTATTCATAATTTTAAATAAATAATTAAAAAACAATTACATTTCACTATTATAATTAAAAAATTAATTATTACACTCATTGTTTAATTTTTATCATAAATATATTTTAATAATTTTTAATTATAAATTTAAGTTATTTTTTTAATAATAATTCAATTTAATTATATTATTATAAATTATTATACAATTAATGCATATCAAGTAAATCAAGACATAAAATCAATTGTACCTCTTCATATAGAAATTGATATTAATATCAATAATATTAATAGATTTTTTATTATAGGTCAAATATAAGTTAGGCTTTTAATGCATATATTTTTCTAGTTTTTTTAATACGTGAAATAGTGTATATATGTAATGGAAATCACATGAAATAAAACAAAATATTCTATTTTCTTTTATATATATATTATTTATTATTATATTATGAATAAATATTTTTTTAAAAATAAAATTATAATAATTTTTGAATATTTGACAAATTCGTAAGTGCACTTACGAAACATCCTGAAATCAAGTGAATTCGTAAGTGTATTTACAAACATTCTAAAATAAAGTGAATTCGTAAATGTATTTTAGATTTTTAAAAGAAGTGGGAGAAAAAAACTAGTGAGAAGAAATTCCCCAAAAGGTAACCCACAACAGGAAAGTCTTCAAGGACAATGCAGACTCCTAACTCCCACAAGCTAAATTACTTGCTTTGGGTTAACGATGAGGTAATAATTATTTCTCTGCTCCTTAAAGGCATAGTAAGAATCTTGATTTGTATGCAACCAAACCTAACATATTTATCAACTTATAATGCCTTAAATTATCTCACACCTCACGTTGGATTTGCTGAGATGTTAAGCATGCCATATTGCGATAATCACATAAAAATTTATTGTGAAAATGCACCAAGAAATACAATTGAATTTTATAAAATGACAGGGAGAACCTAAAGAATAATAGAGCCTTAGTTGTCTTGACCATATCCTTGAAAATTAATGAGTAGAAAACTTATATAATTTGCGGTAGTCAAGTATAGAAGCATGCCAACAAAATGTCCTTAATAAGCAACAAAATCATAAAATAATAGTCGTTGAAGTGAAAGGTGGAAGGACTTTTACGAGGGAGCTCTTGTCCCACAAATGACACATTGATAATGATATTTGAGATTGGGAGTGTCTAACTGAAAGCCACAAGAGAAGTCTAAAGGCCATTGTATTGTAGGTATCGAAATCATGTGTTTTTGAAAATATATGGGGTCTGTTTGTTTAAAAATATATCATTTCTATATTTGGTAAAAAAACAAAAAATTATTTTCGAAAATTATTTATTTTAATAAATAAAATTTACATATAGTCTCTTAACCTTTTTATTTCTCTCTTAAAGGATACGTAATATTTATTTTAGAAAATAAAACACAATTATTAAACTACATATATTTTTCTATTTTTAATTTTATATTTGTAAACTAATTAAATTTTATATAAAAATTTCCGACACACATTTTCAAAAATAGGATTTAAAAGTCAATTTCATAAATAAATTTTGAAACCTATAAATAAACACTCTCTTTCATGCAAACATTTATTATCTATTTATAAAAATTAAATTACCTGAAAAAATCAGGATTAATCTCACTAATCCATGCTTAAAATTAACCTAATGCAACGACATGTGAGTCTTTTTGTACCACTCTTTTCACCATATTTATTTGACATGTATGACGGTTGATGTGTCAATCCATCATTTTTTGTTGCAATTTTTAAATTTTTTTAATAACACAATAAACAAACTACAACAACCTCATTATTACTTCAAATATGAAAATTAGTGGAACACTTAACAGACTGTACAACCTAAACCTTGGGAAGACACAATTTTTGCCGTGTTGTGGAAACTCAACCGTCATCACTATCCCATCTTCACATAAACCCTTTAGTTTTTCCATTCTCAATCTTGGAGCTATTTCATATACAGATGAATTTTGTCATCATTTCCATCAAATTTTTCATTATTTTGACGGTTGGAAGGAAAAGGGTTATGCATTTGAAACTTTGAATTTGTTATTATTCATTATGATTTCATCTTCTCTCTTTTGTTTTCCAGTAATATAAACATTTTTTCTTATCTTCTGTTCATTTTGTTTGTAGATTCAAGAAATTCATCTATGACTCGCCCTATTGAATCTGTCAAAGACATCAACGATTCAAAAGATTTGTGGAAGATCGCGGTTAGGTGTAAGCATCTGTGGACTGTTACCAGCGCTGCAAATAAAGAACACAGAGATGATTTTGGTTAATTCAAAAGTGTGGTAATTTGGTTTTGAACTATTCAATGTTTTGCATATTTTGCACGATTAATTTATGTTCTTTAAGTATTAATTTATTTAAATGTGATTCATTGTAGTTGGATTTGATTCAAGCTATTGTGCCTCCTTATTTGATTTCGAAATTCAAGATGCAGCTTGCAGTTGGATGTTCTCACATAATACAAAATTTCAAGGTCTCAAACAATGACTTTTCATTTAAGTCTACTTATCATATATGTAAATTGGTTTTATGTGGATCTACTTCTACAAAAAAGATAGAACTTGAGGACATTATGTGAACTGCCTCAATATACTTGATTTAGATGCAATTCAGGAAAAATTCAATTCTAATGTGTTGGTTGGTGAGTTAATAGTGTCTTTTTATTTATTTGTCTATATAATATTTAAATGTGAAACATATATTTGACTGTTTTTTATTAAAAAAAATTATAGATATTGTTGGAGGAGTTACTGAGATAGGTCAATCCCAGATAATTGCTGATAATAAATAAAAGCAAAATTGTTTTTACATTGACTGACATAAGGTAGATTACATGTTCTGTGATTTTAATAGTTTTGTATATTATAAAGATGATGTCTATTATAGGGATGGCAACGGGGCGGGGCGGAGGCGGGTTTAAGCACACCCAAACCCGCACCCGCCAACAAGACCCAGACCCGCACCTGCCCCCAAATTCGTTCGGGGCTAAAATTTCTTCACCCGCCCCCAACAAGAAATGGGTTTCTCCGCACCCGCCCGAATAAAATTTTAATTATTTTTTAAATTTATATTTTTTTCAATAAAGATAAAAATCAATAATTAACTAAATAATTGATTATTTTAAAAGCATTTTTTAAGTTTGATATTTTTTTTAAAAATTTTATTTTCAAAAAAATAAATAATAATACTAATAAGCATGATATTATAACATTAAAAAGTGTAAATGAGTAATAAACTATTATAAATAAATTAAATTAAATTAATTAAATTTAGTTGGCGGGTGCGGGTGAGGGGCAGGTATTAGCATGACCCCACACCCCACACTTCAAATACAATATAAAATAGTCACTCAAGTGACACAAACCAAACTTGGAATTGCTTCACAACTTCTTCCAATGACACAACTATACTCATTGCTTCACAACTTCTAAGTGAGTAAAATAATCGTCTTGCCTATAGGCTTCGAGGTACAAATTAATGACCATTCCACAATCCGGGTGGTTCACCTACAAACCAACTCTCCTAGATGTTGCATGTAACACTCCAATAATACCCAAGGTTTTTAAATGCAAAAATCAGAGTAATTTAAAATTTCATAAATTCAATACTGAGGCATCACACCTTCAAAATCAAATCACTTTAAACAGTTTGTTTTAAAGTATAAATCTCGGATACATAGCATCGTCGGAAATCATAAATTGATTCATAAAAATCAAAACATCTTCTTAATTAAACTTCCTTAACAAATCATATTTTCATAAAGTATGATTCTTATTCACAAAAGGAATAACAACAAAAGAACAACAACAAGACAACATAAATATTCCCCCCGAGTGCTACGTATCAGATCGACACCGACTCAACTAACAACAACTATAAACTCCGTCTTCATAACCTGCATGTTACCAATATAAACGTAACGGCGAAACAAGTAAAGGGTGAGATACTCCAAAACATATAATTAAAGGCATGATTATATATATATATATATATATATATATATATAGTTTCAGAATTATAAAGGGTATAGATTAATAAGTGCAGTTCCAACACATATCCAAAACTCACTTACTTTAATCGTCATTCTAATGTGTATAATCTACACTAATCTCCATAACCTCATTGACATAAACCGTCACAACAACACATAAACGTTCCTTACCACGAAATCGTCACAAGTTAATACGTCACTAATCAACACGACAATCATAAACAACAACATCAAACAACAACATCAAACAATGCTAATAACATAAGCAACATAAATAAAATCATCACAAATTGGCTAAAGCCCATCGTCGCTTTTTGGCATAAAAGCCCATCGTCGCAAACATCATCACATCATATTTGCATTAAGCATTTCATCAAAATTACATCATCACAAAACTCATCATTTATATTCATCGCCTAGTTATCATGAAACTATCAAGTTATATTCATGTCATGTTCATCATAAAGATCATTACCAAACAAAGCATCATATATCATCGCAATTCAACATCATCCATCAATTAAAATCCAACGCTAAACAACTCAAACATAAACATAACCGACTCCATGAGACACGACTATGTTATGCATGTGGTACCCGTCGCTTTGTCCATAATTAGGGACACTTGGCATAAAGCCCATCGTCGCTTGGCATAAAAGCCTCGTCGCTTGGCATAAAAGTCTCGTCGCTTGTCATAAAAGCCCTCGTCGCCAATGCAATGTATGTGACTCGACAATAAAACAACACAACAAAAACATCATCATCGCTCATCAAGATTGGCATAAAGCCCACATCGCCATAATTTATCCACATCAAGATAAATATATCATCGCATCATATTTGCATTATGCAAAACATCACCAAAAATTCATCATCATCAAAAATCATGCATTCACAAATCGGAAGCATTTATTAACAACATCAATATAATCATCACATCATCACGTACAAAGACATATATCATCACATCGCATATCAACAAGTATTCATTAATAAATACACCGTCACAAATCTTATGTTTATTCACACCGCATCATTATCAATTAATTCACTAAAATCCAAATATGGAAAAATAGTCAAACACCTATAATTGTCGCGAAAGTCATTCCTAATAACCGGTATTAATCATAATCGTCAACATCGAAATCGGATTGTCCATACGTATCTTAAATCGACTAAAACGTAATCCGATTCAATTTAACCGTAATTTGGCCTATTTCGGGTCGTTTCGTAAAAACTTCATAATTTCGAAAAAATAACCTCACCACTACGTTCTACACGTCGAACTTAGTTAGCACGTCAATTTTCGTTGAATTCGGAGCAACTTGCTCCGTCGTCGAATTTACTGAAATCAGAAAATCGGAACATAATCGGGTCCTAAATTTAATCGGCTAACTTATGTCCTAGATATATTTTTTAATTACTAACTAGTAGTATAAGAATTTAGGGAAGTTGACAGAAACAGAAACAAATATACCTTCCGCAGGTTAAGGAAAAATTATGCAGAACACAGAAATACAGAAGAACTTGAAAAACAGCAAATGGCACGAAGAACCCCCCTAGCTACACGGGACGAACGTCCCAAGGGTGTTTAGAAGAAGAGACGGGCGCCATGGTGATTGAGACGGTCGCCCCTCACCTTGAGGTGGGCACCTCCCACCACCTCCTTTGTCCACTTCTTTTTCCCCTGTAACTTTAATGTAGTAAAAATCAAACAGGCAATGGTTTCTGGTTTTTTGACAGTTCTACATTTTTCTTATTTTCTTCATTCCATAACTTATAGTTTCTACAACCTAGAAATGAAAACACAACAATCCATACTCCTAACCCAACTCTTCTAAGTTATTTCAACAATCAACCAATCAAAACCCTATGAATCAACTATCAATTTTCCCCCAAATCCAAAATATAACTATCAACGTTAACCATATGAGATGGAGAATCAAACCCCTTACCTCTAGTGATTGGAGGATCCTTGATGATTCTACAAAACCCAATCCTCAAGCTTGCTCATGCTCTTCCTCTTCTTCTTCTCTTGCTCTTCTTCTCCCAAAACCCTTTTTTTCTCCCTCTATGTTCAAGTTTGGCTTTGGTGTGTTATGTTGGAAAGAAAAACAAGGAAAGTGTTTTTATGATATTCTTACTAGTAAACTAAGGTGTAAACCCAATCCTTCCCAATTAATCCTCACACCCCTAATTTATTTAATTAATTAACACACTAATAATATCTAATTATATTATTAACTCAATTGGTTAAAATAATTCCGGGAAATTAAATATTGGTCCGAATAATATTTTACCGAACCGAATAGAATAAAAACCGGACCGAACGAAACGTCGCCAAATATATTAATAGATATATTAATTAATATAAATATTCTCGTCGCAAAATAAATATCGATCGGTAATTCGAAAATATTAATATAATATAATATTAATTAAAACGGGCGTTACATTGCACTCCAAAATTTGCCCTCCTATCTCAATTTTAGCTGGCTTAGACTTCGCATTCATCTGCATACCATAAAACAATCGTTCACTCATCGCATCTGCATCATTAGTCGTATTTAAGTTGACCAAAAGTCACTTTAAATTCATAACTTCTGATGGCCATGGCCAGAACTTCTGATGGCCAGAACTTCTGACGGCCAGAACTTTTAAATTCTAAGAAACACCATTCAAGCTTCATCCATAAGTTTCATCATCCATCTTTTCAAGCTTATTTCAAATGTTGATTCATTCAAGATGATGTTTTTTTTACAAGACTTTAACAGAAGAAGAACCGCAAAGTCCAAATTCGGATTATCACTTTACAAGCTTTTTGCAAGGAGTTCACAAATTCAAGTTTTATTTCTCTAAAGTTTACCACAAGAGATGACTCCTAATCCTTCTAATTACAAGTTTTGTGCTTCTATAATACAAATCCATTGATTTAAACTCCAAAACTTCATTCACATTTCAAGGAGCTTCAAATTCATAAGCCTAAGATTACAAGCTCTATTTCAAATGCATATTGCTACAAGTATACAAGAAAGTTTTACACTATTCCTAAGTATCCTAAATCTTCTTCCAATTGAAAACAAGTCCACTTCAAGTCCTTGTCTCTCACCCATGTTGCTCCATATTACATGAAACAATAAAGAAAAGCATGATTAGTAATCATAACCATCAAACACAAAACAAGAATATTTCAAAGAGTTATGCAATTCATCATTAGGGGTTAGAGGCAAGAATTAGGTTCAAGGTTTTTGTATCATGGGTAAATATTCAAGGCCTCAGTCAAAATAAATTTCATCCCTCATTGGCCTATCACCTCTACTGCAAATCACAAAAATGAATTCGGTTCACAGAGGAGGTGGAAAAATAAAAAAGCAGCAAGTACATTTCAGTGTGACATCATAGCAGAAAAAGGACAAATCCAGCAAACAACATATCAGAAAACAGAGGGGTTTACATCAGCAAGTAAATCAAAATCAGTAACATAACAGAAAATTCGTATGGCCCAAATACAAAAAAATTAGAGTCCAGTAACATACAGAACAATCAAAACCCTAATTTCCAACACAGTATAAAGACATTCAAAAGCACAGATTTCGAAGAGACAATTGTTCACCAAAACCCTAAAACGGCCACACAAAAACCCCTAGTTCCAAAAACAATCAAGAACCCTAATCATCATTTTCCTACTCAAGAACCCCTTCAGAAAAAGAAACGAGCAAAGGGAAAGAGCAAACAGATACGAATCAAAATACAAAGAATCAGAAGGATCTCACCCAAGGTTCCAAATCGACACTCAAGGGAGACAAGGCTCTGATTTCTTCCCTTTCCCCTTTCATCCGCCTTTATTTTCGCCTTTAAGCATCACACTATCGTTGATTTTATGATCTGCAAAGTTAGGGTTTCATTTCTCCCTCTTTAGATCTAGTTAAGATCCGTTGAAAATCTGTAAAAAAGTGACCGTAAGTTAGAGATTAGAAGAAGAGAGGAATTAGAAAACACAAAGAAAATGAATCGGAGCGAAATTCCATAGCATCGTCGCCGTCACCGCCGTGAGACGACTTCCGGCGCGGCCATTGCTTCGTTGCCAGCGAGACCACGTTCTAGAGAGAGGCGAGAGCGATACATTTTAGAGAGAGAGGAATTTGAGTTATGATTAAAACTGATTTTGTTTTTTCCTTAAATCTGTATTTGTTTGTTTTAAACATAGTTTAGGTGTTAATTAGTGGTGGTGACACATGTCACCACCCACTAATTATCCAGAACAATTATGATACTTTGCCTCCACGTGATACTACCATGTGCCTCTGCCTAAAGCCCTGTGATCAAGGTCTGACGCTTCCAATCATGCCTCCCCACGATGGCCCCTCAAATGTCTCTTGCGTATGATTAGTGGATTTCACCTTGGGCCTGGGCCCCTTCTACTTCCAGCATCCCCAGAGTTGCTCCAAAAAACAGGCCATTCTAAACTCTTCCTTTTTGTTTTAATTATTTGATTTAATCATGCAAATAAATTTTGGTTGATGTATTAAATAATAATTAGTTTTATGATAGTTTTTATTTGACAATTTATCGATTAAATTATTAATTGATTTTTTATCAAATAAAAAAAATCTATTCTAATAATTATTTAACTTTTTAATTGTATTGTGTGATAATTGCTTATTTGCTCTTGCATACTTGAACGATATATTCACGATTGCACACTTCACACACAATTAATATAAAGCAACTCCGATTTCTTTTAATTGGCTCGTACGCCAATAAGGGTCTCATGGTTGGGAATGAGCGTGGTCATTCTCACGAGGTTAATCAAAGCCCTTGTTGCTTTGGTTAACCATAACCCGAACAATTTGGTTCATATACTAATTTTCCATGCTCAAGGGTTTCATAGTTGGGGATAAGAGCACATATCCTCACGAGATTAATTAAGTCCATATACTTGATTAATCATGACCCAATTCATCCCTCTTTGTCCGTTACCGAACCTCTTAAAACACTTTCAAATTAAATTAATTAATTGAATTTGTTTTCTAAATTGATTTTCATAAAAAAAAAAAATACTTGGATGGGTTTGTTTAAATTGTTAGATGATAGCCTAACGATTTAAACAAACTCGAAGTTTTTAGATTGTTAGATGATAGCCTAATAAGCTAAAAAACTTTTATCCATGTTTTTAAAAATAAATAGTGTAGCGACTTTTCTAACTGTTCCGGTATATATAACTGCGTTTCAGAAGACTTTCCTAATGTGTTCCGACTTACATAAAAAATCATTTTTAAAATCGAAACACTTTCAAAAACTCTTTCAGAACGTTTTTTTCGAAATTTCAAAACACTTATTTGTACTATTTTAATTTGCATTTAACATACCGAGAGACTTGGATAAACTCTTTTGAAATGTCTTCCAAACCAATTTTATTGGGGTGGAGATTTCAGACTTTTTGTTGAATGGTTAAAAGAAAAAATAAAATAGAATAGTTAAATTCTACTAAGATAAAAATTGACATTTTCCCAAGAAGAACATGGCATTCTAATTCAAAGCCCAATACTGACAAGAAAAACATCAACTTAATATTTTGTGACAAAAAAAATAAAAATAAAATTGTAAAACACAAAAAACCCAGCATCTAAAAAAAACAGCCCCGGTCACTTTCCCCATCCTTGTATCACAAACAACTTGATGTCACAGAACTGAACTCCTCAACTGCCCGGAAAATTCCGCCGGAGTTCATCCTTCGCCGCCGTAAACGTCAATAAATCCCCCCAGGTTTTTATTTTTACTTTTCCAAATACCATTCCAACATGATTTTAACAAATTGAATTATTTCATCTGAAAAATCAATTTTTTAGCTTCTGCTTAATTTAATTTCTCAACAAATCACTGTTCCTCCATTTAGGTACATCATTGAAATCAGATTATTGAGGAAAACTGTTGTATAATTTGTATATTGAACATGTGAAACAATTGTTTTGGAAGTTTTGTGGATCTGAGAAATCTGAATGTTATTGCAGTAACTATGGATTCTTCTAATGTAATGAGTAATAACACAATTCCAGAACCTAATAATGAAATGGAATTTGAATCTCATGAAGCTGCATATTCATTTTATAAAGAATATGCAAAGTCTGCAGGGTTTGGTACTGCTAAGTTAAGTAGTCGTCGGTCTAGGGCATCGAAGGAATTTATCGATGCTAAATTTTCGTGTATAAGATATGGTAATAAGCAGCAATCGGACGATGCGATTAATCCCCGTCCTTCGCCGAAAATCGGTTGTAAAGCTAGTATGCATGTGAAGAGACGACCGGATGGTAAATGGTATGTTTTTAGTTTTGTGAAGGAGCATAATCATGAGCTTTTACCTGCTCAAGCTCATTTCTTTCGAAGTCATCGGAGTTCTGATCCGTTGAGTAATGATGTTCGGATGCGGCGGAAGAAGAACTCGACTGCTGGTGGTAAATTGTTTAGTGCTTATCAGAATGTTGAATGTTTGGAGAATTTTATGAATCGTCAAAATGACAAAGGACGGAGTTTGGTTTTAGAACCAGGGAATGCTCAATTGCTTCTTGAATTGTTCATGCGTATGCAGGAAGAGAATCCGAAATTTTTCTATGCGATTGATTTGAATGAAGAGCATCGACTTAGGAATGTGTTTTGGGTTGATTCTAAAGGGTTGGAGGATTTCGGTTATTTTGCTGATGTTGTTTCTTTTGACACAACATATTTTACTAGCAAGTATAAAATACCGTTGGTGCTTTTTGTTGGAGTTAACCATCATATTCAACCGACGTTGCTTGGATGCGCGTTGATAGCTGATGAGACAATTTATACTTTTGCCTGGTTACTGCAAACATGGTTTATAGCAATGGGAGAACATGCTCCACGAGTGTTTCTGACCGACCAAAATGACGCTATTAAAGCTGCTGTTGCTGCTGTTTTTCCAGGAACGCGTCACTGTTTTTGTTTGTGGCATGTTTTGGAAAAGATACCGAAACAGCTTGAATTTTTAGGTACATGGCATGGTAGCTTTATGGAAAAGTTTAACAAATGTATATTTAAATCATGGACAGAAGACCAATTTGAAAAGAGATGGTGGAAACTGGTTGATAGGTTTAAACTTCGAGACGTTAAATGGGTCCAATCCTTGTACGATGATCGCGCATGTTGGGTGCCAACTTTTATGAGGGATATTTCTTTTGCCGGCTTGTCTACTGGCTCGCGCTCAGAAAGTTTGAATTCTTTGTTTGATAAATATGTCCAAGTTGATACTTCACTGAGAGAATTTATAGAACAGTACCGATTGATTCTTGAAGATAGATATGAAGAGGAAGCGAAAGCAAATTTTGATGCTTGGCATGAAACACCCGAATTAAAGTCTCCTTCCCCGTTTGAAAAACAGTTGTTGTTAGTTTACACTCATGAAATCTATCAAAAATTTCAGTTTGAGGTTTTGGGTGCTTCTGCTTGCCATCTAAAGAAAGAAAATGATGGCGTGATTAGTACTTATAATGTGAAAGACTTTGAAAATAATCAGAACTACATGGTCGAATGGAACACATCAAACTCAGACATATGTTGTTCCTGTCACTTGTTTGAATATAAGGGTTACCTATGTAGACATGCAATTGTCGTTCTCCAAATGTCTGGTGTTTTTAACATCCCGACAAAGTATATATTGAAAAGATGGACAAATGCTGCGTTAAGTAGGCATCCTATAGGTGAAAAACTGGAAGACGTTCAATCCAAGGTTCGGAGATTCAATGATTTATGCAGACGAGCCATAATATTGGGCGAAGAAGGTTCTTTAACCCAAGAAAGTTACCATATGGCTTTAGGTGCATTAAGTGAAGCTCTAAAGCAATGTGCGAATTTGAACAACTCTGTTGAGAATGCAGCCTTAGCTACTCATGTTGGAAAAGAGTATCAATCTATTAGTACATCTACTGATAAGGTGTCTGATCCAAAAATGAATACGGGTAAGAAGACTGCGAGGGCTGGTGTGACTGGTAGGAGTCTAGGAACTGTCGAAAATATTGAAGGAAATAAAGGAAAGGTTAGTTTTTGTGGGGTTACTGATTGTGTGATGCCCTTGTTTTCTTTTACATTTGTCTTTGACTTGGCATTCTTTATGTTATAGGTACTTCAGCTTGGAGTAGTAAGCGGTAACGATGGTTTTCAACATATGGTATGTTATGCACTGATTTTTTTAAAATCTTATGCGTTCAATTTTTCAAAAATATATTATGCCGATTGATCGAATTTTCTTTCATAGAAATGCTTGTTTTCTGAGTTTGAACATTTGGTTACAATTTAAAGTCAAACATGTTGGGGAGTCCGGGGAGCGAAACATTGGAAGTGTCAATGAGCTAAATGTTCATGCATCCAAGAGACCTCAACATCACATATCCACCAAAAATCTTAAGGCATCAGGTGTATGGGTCAATTCTCTTATATATCTAACATTTCTTCAATCTCTAGTAGATGTGGGACTTTACCACTCACACTTTAAACCCAACAATTTCTCCAACAAGTGTGAGTCACCCACATCACTAGCCTTGATCTACACTAGGATCCCCTTCCGCTCCCCCACTGAGCCTAACTATGGCTCTAATACCACTTATTGGAAAAAATATTAGTTAAAACACCTAATAGAATGCCAACGGATGATTATCTTAGAGTCGTACTTTTCCCATATTATAATAATAACAACAATAACAATCGAACAACAACAATATCTTCTTTTGTAGATGAATGAGAATACAAAGATGATTATTATTACAATCTCACCAACAAAAGGTGGTTAAACTCTCTTTTGTTTTTTTTTTTTCTTCTCAAAAGGTTCTCTCAAATTTTGATGATTTAAAATGTAGCATGGAAGTTCCTTTTATAGTAATATAACATGATGAGTAATGGATATAATTTATAAAAAAGTTTTCTCCTCTTGTTACTTATTCCTTTTAATCATGTTTGCTAAATTTATTTCTTAATCCTTCATTTCCTCCACCTAAAGAGTAAAAACTCAACAATTATTCACAATGGACGAGTCAACCTCAATGACATCAACAATAATGATTAAGTTAACCTCTTCAAACTACTTCGTTTGGAAGTCCAAAATGGAAGACATAATTGATTTTCAAAGATTGGTAAATCAACTCACCAAAATGGAAGACATAACTGATCTAGACCAATATCAAGATGGTGCTTGAAGATGAATTGCAAACATGGTTATTATTAACTTCCTTGCAAGACAGGTGGGACACATTTGTGGATACTTTCTTGTCTCGAACTATTACCAAGGAGCTTTTTGTTGGCTTCCATTTTCTGTCTCTTAACACACTATTACAGTCTTCTTCGTCTAGTAGTCCAATGGATATTAGATTGAGACACATTTCAAGGACATGCCTCATATCTTTCAATGTTAGGTAAGCGTTGGTGTTTGTTTCTAGACAAATGTCTTCTTTTCCCATAATTTTAGATGCAATATCATTCCTCATTCTTACATGACCAAAACTACCACTTATATAGGAGAAGAAATTCCTTCGTGATGTTACATGGAATGAGGCATCAGAATCCAGAATCCAGAACCCAACATGTATCTTGTGATTCCAGATTAACATGACCATCATCACAAACAAAGATTCCTTCGTTGCATTGAAAAATGACATGACCATCATCACAAACAAAGATTCCTTCGTTGCATTGAAAAATGACAGCAACTATGTTACTCAAATCACCATTTTCTTGATGCTCTCTTTTGAGTTTCCTACATTCTCTTTTCATGTGATCTTTTTCGTGACAATAGAAACATTCTATGTCTTTTCTTATCCACGATCTTCTCCTGAAGTTATCTTTAGACTTGCCCTTTGACTTGTCTCTAGTATTGAACTTCTTGTGAATACTTCTTCCATGATACTCAGTGACTAGTGCCTCAGACTCTGATGGAATTCTTTGTCCCTTCCTTCTTGATTCTTCATTAAACATGCTATCTTTTACTATGTCTAATGTTAGAACACTTTGTGGTGCTGAGTTACTTAATGAAACCACAAATGCGTCCCACTTGTCTTGCAAGAAACTTAATAATAACCATGTTTGTAATTAATCTGCAAGCACCATCTTCATATTGGTGAGTTGATTTACCAATCTTTGAAAGTCAGTTAAGTGTTCAGAAACACTTGGAATTTCTCTGTACTTGATGTTCGCCAATTGTTGAACATTAGAGGCTTTATTCTGAGCTGTCTTTCTCTCATACAAGGTTTCAAGTTGTTTCTTGCGCAACATGATGAGAGACACTTTGATCTATACCTTGTCGAATTTGTCCAACAGTTTTTTTGTTCATCAAAATCCAATCCTCATCAGACTCATCGGTTGGCTTCGTCCCTTTATTTTACAAAAGTTGATACAAATCTTTGTTATAGAGTATGTCTTCCATTTTGGGCTTCCAAATAAAGTAGTTTGAAGAGATTAACTTAATCATTATTGTTGATGTCATCAAGGTTGACTTGTCCATCGTGAATAGTTGATGAATTTTTCCTCTTTAGGTGGAAAGAAAATGATTAGGAAATAAATTTAGCATGTTTGATTAAAGAAAATACGTAGCAAGAAAAAAACTTCTATATAAATTATAGTCATTACTCATCAAGGGGCATTATTATAAAAGCCACTTCCATGCTTCGTTTTAAATCATAAACAACAACAATTCAATAAACTTGAGAGTAAATTTTTTGAGAAAAAAATATTCAAAAGAGAGATTGACCACTGTTTATTGGTGAGATTGTCATAATAATCATTTTTGTATTCTCATTCATTTACAAAGAAGATATTATTGTTATTCCATTTTTATTACTATTAGTGTGGAAAAGTATGATCCATAATCATCTGTTGATATTCTATTAGGTGTTTTAACTGATATTTTTTCCAACAAGTGGTATCAGAGTTATGGTTAGGTTTGATAGGGGAGCGGAAGTGGATCCTAGTGTGGATCAAAACTAGTGATGTGGGTGACACACTTGTAGGAGAGATTGTTGGGTTTCAAGTGTGAGGTTAAGTCCCATATCGATTAGAAATGAAAGAAATGTTGGATATATAAGTGAATAAAATCATACCCCTAATACCTTAAGTTTTGGGTGAATATGTGGTGTCAAGGTCTCTTGAATCCATGTTCATTTAGTCCATTGACACTTTCGGCGCTTTGCTCTCCAGACTCCTCAACAAGAGACTCCCTTAATCTGATCTGATGATCCTCAAACCCTCTCATGACCCAACAATACTAGCACGGTGCCGCTTTGAAATGATCATTAAAACAGAAAGAGAATTATGTTTAGTACTCAATTTTATTGAGTGAATCATTTATGGTTAGGCAGAGAGAGTTTTCTCCATCTCGGAAGGAGGTTAGCTCTAAGGTAGATCGAAATTCATTCCTTTCTTCAGTTTTCATATCTTCATTTATCAAATACATTTTACTTTAAATGGTTTTATTTCTTTCTTTATTTAATTGTTTTTCCAAAATTTCGGGTTGCCATTAAGACATGTGATTCTTCTTAAACAAAAATGTTTTGTTTGTAAGCTAGATTTACACACAACATTTGTTGTGTCAAAAGCACCTTTGTAGTATGGTTTCAAATTTTAAATTTCTGTATTTGCTTGTGACAGGAGCCTACTGATCTAAGGTCACACAATGTCATGCCAATGCAGTTTCACAGCATGTTGCCGGCTGCTATGTTCCATAATGTTTCGTCCCCCTTTCAAACTTCAACCTCAACTCATTTGCATGACAACCACCTCCCTCCTTAGCTGAATAAGTATTCTTCTAAGAAGGATCCAAAACACATGTATTGAACTGTACATAAGAGACACAACATGCAAAATACGCCATACATGTTAAACTTGATAACATCCGCGATTCGTCTAGGCTAGGTGAGTAGGTGACTTTTGATAAACTTGAGAACTGTTGTACTCCCGTGATAGGCTCGCCATCGACGTAGGTATGTTGTGCTGGTTTTGTTTATGTTTGGTTGGATTTGCGTATATAGCGGGAGATTCATTGTCTTCAATGATAACCCATGGGTTTCACGATGAGAGTATTGGCAGGAGAACTGATTGTATAAGTAATTCCTTTCCTATTCCGCATGGGAAAGGTTCTTGTTGTTCCAATAATTCATTTTCATTCCTTCAGAAATTTAAGTTAGCAGAATCTCTTAATACATTATATAAGTGGAAAACATCATATGAAAATGCCCCTAAGACTTTAAAAATGTATTTTCCGACGCATCATTTTTCACAATAAAATACATTTTAAGTGAGGTTTATTAGAATAATAATGCAAGTGTGAGTAAGTGAAAAATAGTCACACATCTTGACTCACTCATCTATCATCTTAAAATTTTAAATAGATAAGTAGTGTGTCTTTCATAAAGGTGCATAGTCTTACACTATGTATCAATGTTTTATAATGAACTTTCCTAACAAATGGTGTCACGAGTCTTTGGTTTTAAAAAAAGAATCAACTTGTATCGAAATGACCAGAAAATAGTGTCACGGCGGTACAAGTGTATGTGGGAGAACATTGTAGAGTCACACTTGAGGGAAAGTGTTAGAATAATAATGTAAGTGTGATTGAATGAGAAAAAAGTCTCACACACACTCATCTATCACCTTAAAGATTTAGGTGCACAAATTGTGTGTCTCTCACAAATGTGCCTTAGTTCTACGTTATGTATCAATGCTCTCTAGTGAACTTTTCCAACAAATGATATTACGAGCTTTTGATTTTAAAAAAAAGGTTCGACTTGTATCGAAATGTCCATGAAGTGGTGTCACAACGGTATAAGTGAATATGAGGAGCATTGTGGACTCACGCTTGAGGTGGAGTCTTAAATTAATAATGCAAGAGTGACTAAGTGGAGAAATAGTCTCACACCCACTCACCTATCATTTTAAAATTTTAGATAGACAAATGATGTATCAATAAATATGCATAGTTCTATATTATGTATCAATACTCCCAAATGAACTCCCCCAATAAAATTCATCTTTGAATGGAAAAAAAATCCAAAAATATTAATCAGAAAAACTTTCAAAAATATACTTCCACAAATTCTTAATATGGAAATGAGAGCATATTTAATATGAAAACTAAATAGTAAAAGTTGGGTGCACTAGTGATGTTGACCGAATTAGCTTTACTAAAATGAGAAGCATAAAGTAGTTGCATAATAAAATGAAGAAAAATGCTATTCTTACACTATTTTCTACACCTACATCGTATTTTACTGTTCATTTATACGGTGAACAGTAAAATATAATAAAAATAATATTATTTTTTTAAAAAATAAAAATTTATTTATTTATTTATTTATTTCTTTTAAGTTGAGGAAGTACAAAAACAAAATTAATTGATTAACCAATTTCATAACTTTATTAACTAACTTTTTACATTTCATTAACCACCTTTATGATTATTAAAAATTGGGCAGTCTATTAACCAACTTCGTAACTTTCTTAACCAATCTTTTATATTTCATTAACCAATTTTGTTTTACTGTTAAAAGTTATTTTTAATATCTGAATGTTTATTAACTAACTTTATTACCGTATTAACCAATTTTTTACATTTGATTAACCAACTTCATTTTATTATTAAAAATAATTATTCATACACTGTTCACGAATACTGTTGACCGACACTGTTCACGTACTGTTCATACTATTTTTAAAAAAATATATTTTTAAAAATAAAAAACACTGTTCACCGTATAAATACGGTGAACAGTGTTTGATATAAGTATTTGGTGTATCAATAGCAAACCTGTAAAATGAAATTGTATTGGTTTACAATTGCATCTCCATTGGTAGAAGAATCGAAAGGGGTATCAATATTTAATACTCTCTGATCTCATTTATATAAAAAAAGAT
The DNA here is from genome assembly GCA_021764765.1 of Vicia sativa. NCBI lineage: Eukaryota > Viridiplantae > Streptophyta > Magnoliopsida > Fabales > Fabaceae > Vicia > Vicia sativa. Next base: position 247,159,863 of record CM038793.1, read on the forward strand.
TAATTTTTAAATAAAAATATATTTGAACAATACATTACGTAGAAAATATATTATTTATTCAATGTATCCAAAAAATATAATTGGAGATATATTTTCTGAAATTTTTTAAAAATGTATTTTTATTTTTGAAATAAATTTATTTTTAAAATTGAGATGTGGTTCAAAAATAAATGAGTATATATATATATATATATATATATATATATATATATATATATATATATATATATATATATATATATATATATATTTGATGCATTTGGAGATGTATTTTGAAATTTAAAAATATCTGGATTTTATGAGATGCTTTAGTAAATCATGTGCATTAAGAATTTTATTTTTAAAAAACATTCTACCAGCGATCAATGAAAGAGCCCAAGTATAACACGGGTTCGTTGAAGGCTTGGAGCAGGTTTGTTTGATTCAAGTGGGTTCCTCCTTTCAAATCTATTACGGTTTGGCGTTTGCTGCTTCAAAAACTGCCCACGGATGAGCAGCTCAAGAGAAAAAAAATCTCTCTTTTCCCTTCTAGGCGCGGGTTATGCAAGCGGGAGGAAGAGACTGACCATCATCTGTTCTTCGAGTGTCGGTTTGCTTCTACTCTTTGGGCCTGGTTGATTTTGGCGTTTCATATTTGTTACCGTATCAACGGTTGGGACGACGTTTAGAAGGTTTTTCACATCGCTTGGTCCGAGCAATGTTTGTTGGTTCTAAAGGTTGCAATTATCTTTCTCGTCAATGCTATTTGGTATGCTCGAAATTGTGAGAGATTTAATAACAAACTCGTTCCGGTTTCTGTTTCCATTTCCACTATTATGGTGGCCTGTTCTGTGGCTGGCAGCAACGCCACGATGGTCTCCCGTTTAAATATGCTTGATTTTAGTCTTCTGAAATTCTTCAAAGGGGTTTTCAAGTCCCCTAAAGCGCCTCGTATCATTGAATTCATTTGGAAGCCTCCTCCGGGGAATTGGATCAAAATTAATTGTGACGATGCTTCCATTAACAATCCTGGTGTTTCAGCTTGTGGAGGTATTTTTAGAAATCATGACGGAAACTTCATGGGTGCTTTTGCTAATTTTCTAGGTTTTTCTAACTCCCTCATTGCTGAGATCTCAGGTGCTATGCCAGCGATTGAGTTCGCCAATGAGTATGGTGGAATAATACTTGGCTAGAATCAGATTCTATGGCGGAGGCTCAAGCTTTCAAACCATCTTTTTTTGGTTCCTTGGCAGATTCGCAGTAGATGGTTTAACTGTATGAATATTACGTCGAAGATGTCGTTCATAGTTTCTCATATATTTAGAGAAGAGAATAGTTGTGCAGATTCTCTTGCTAACTTAGGTTTTACTATTATTGATTCGATTAGATTTAACTCCATTTCCCTTTTTTGAAGGAAGATTTTGTAAAAAATAAGTTAAATTTACCGTTCTTCAGATTCATTTATAGTTAAGAGGGTCTTAATATAGTCCCCTATTTTTTTTACCATTTTTCCTTTTTTAATATATTAACCTCATTTTAAAAAAAACTAACCTATACAGCGAACAAGAACCTTCTATTCGTTTTGGACATTATTGATACATAGAATTTCTTATTTTTGTGAATTAGCGATAAACCTGAAAACTTCATGAAACTTCATAAGCAAATAAAGTATTCTTCATTGCCATAACTTTCCTTTAAGATGTCCTGAAAAAGAGCAGCAATCAATTGCAAGGAGGAATGGAGGAATAATAGGAGGAATGCAAGATTTTTTAAATAAAATTTACGATGAAAGTAATTAAGCTAAACACAATTTTTTAAGCTACTTAGAATTGGGATGACAATTTAGATCATGGTTAACCACAAAATATCTCCACACATAAAAACATGTAAAATGGATATAGTCATTAATTACTTCCAGAAAATCTCAAAACAAAATCCATAAATTTTTCAAATCTCAAAATAAAATCCGTAAAAGATTGTAACTTTATTAATTATGTTTTTTTTTTTAGGGTCATCAAAGTTTTTATTTTCTATTTTTTTTCTTCTGATGTTCTAGATTATATAAACTGTAAGTGAGATAGAGAGAATGCGAGTTGATGGTGACAAATGAGAGATGAAGAACTTGCTTTGTTATGTGAGATGAGAATGAGAGAAAAAGAGAATAAGAAGACAACCTTCTCATCTTTCAAAACTATGATGAACTTAATTTTTTTCAATTTGGGTATGCTTTGTTTCTCTACTCATGTTTTTATACATTGAATACATACACATTACTTTTTAAATAATTTTTTTACTTCACTTTGATATTTGTGCCATGCAAAATAATTGAATATATACGGTGTAATACACTTATGGTGTAAGAAAGTGGTGTAAACATAACAATGCTCAATAAAAAACACATGACAATATCTTTTAGATAAATATATAAAAATACGACAAATATTTGTGTTAGACTTATCACAAGCTTGCATTATCAATGGAAGAGATGAAAGCAAGATTGTCAGAAATTCTGGAAAGAAAGAGTCAGAAGTACTGGGACGAAAGGATCAGAAGTTCTAGAACAAGTGATTCAGAAGTTCTATTATAGAAGGGAGTTTTGCATCATATCTTTACACTCTCTCATAGCCACCAATATATACCCATAACTCTATAAATAAGATGGCTTACTAAGAATGGAAAGAGATTGTAGCCTAATGACTCATAAATCCATTATACAATAAGCCACTAAACCCAACCATGTGAGAAGAACCAAATACACTAATACTCCCTCAGTGGGGAGACATGGATTCTTCAGTGACCTTACAATCTAGAACAACAACTTTGAGTTTGCTCTTGAGATCTTTGAACGCAGAGCTGGAGAGAGGCTTAGTGAGCATGTCAGCCAGTTGTGCAGAAGCTGGTACATGCTGAATGCGAAGTTTATTTGCCACAACTCTCTCACGAACAAAATGTATATCCAACTCAATGTGTTTAGTGTGAGCGTGCAACACAGGATTATGATTGAGTAAGACAACACTAAGATTGTCACAAAGCAGAGTTGGGGGGAAACATTTCACTTGTAACTCAGTGAGTAGGGATTGCAGCTAGAGTAACTCTATTGTAGTGTGCACCAATGCCCTGTATTATGCTTCAGCACTCGAGCGAGCAACAAGAGTTTGTTTCTTGAAGCTCCACGAGATCAAGTTGAGTCCAACAAATATAAAAAAAATTCTTTATTTAAATTAAAAATTGTAAATTTGATTAATTATCAGAAAAAATAATATTCTTTATTTAAAAATAAATTTTTTATATTTAAAAATATTAAAAATGATATATTTTTAGCGAATTTTTAACATTTATATATATATATATATATATATATATATATATATATATATATATATATATTGTTACAAGAAAATAAGATATATATTGAATCATACTATATTATATCTATGTAATATCTATATTTCTTAATTTTATTATTTTTAATATTTATTATTAAAAATATAATATTTTAAATAGATATACATGAAAATTAACATTTTCAAAATATAATTATATCTAATATATAAATATATACCATATAAATCATATTAGTAGATAATTATCTCTATTTTATACATATTTATCTATTTATATATAATTATAAATATAAATATTTATATCTAATATATATCATATAAACTCCCATCATTGTCTTTTGAAATTTTTTTAGTTACCCACAAAAGGCTAAAACAGTAATAAATATATTTGTACATGGAAAGTTATTTTCTATTAAAATTATCAATAAATTGTTAATTTTAAATACACAGTAATTTATAAGTTGTATTGCGTGAATATTATTTTAGAATAATATATATATTAATTTAAAAATTTTATTGATGTTTTGTTAAAAAAAACAAATACCTTAATATTATTTTGATTCTTTTAAACATATAACATTAACACATATGTTCTAAAAATGTTTAGCCGATGAAAATGGAGTTAGTCTCTCTAGTATTGTTAATTTCTAATTCTTTGATAACTTTGTTAGATGATTAATGTTTATTAACAAATAAATATGATAATAAAATTATTAATTTTATAATATATTTTTTATTTCAATCGACGTTGATCTTTATTTGAGAAGTAAAATTTTTATTTTTAAAAACTATTTCTAAAAAAAATTGAAACTATTTTTTATGAAATTTGAAAATTTAGGGAAGTTTTTGTTTTGAGTATAATGTTTCAATTGGTTGTTTTAAAATTTAATGAGTTAGAATTAGAGAAACTCTAACAGCCACTTTTTTATTTGTTATAAATTTTAAATTAAAACTTTTACTATAAAAAATCTTTTATTGTAATGAATAAATATTAAAAGAAATATTTTAAACTTTATCTTCTTTTTTATTTTTGACCTCATTTATTTATATTATTTTAGTCAATTATATTTAAAATTTAAATTTTTCATTATATTTTTAAATAATAAAATATTTTAATTTACGGATCTATTAATATAGTATATATTTTATTTTAATTAGTTAATTTGATATGATTATGATTTATTTTATAATTAAAAATTCATTTTGAAATTTCATATATATATTTATGTATGTTTTATAATTTATCTAAATAAATTTACCCATGCATTCACACGAATATCTTAGAAGTTTGATATATAAAAATAAATGTAACAGTATTTATCATTAATACTTATTTTAAAAAGTATTCTTGATAATTTGGTGCACTTATTTAATAACCAAACCATGATAATTATAATTATTTCATTCAATTATGTTGAAAGTGTTTAACTATTCTATATTAATGAAATTTTGATATTTTTAGTTTTAATTGGAAGAATGAAACATACTCTTCTTCCAGGCCATAAAGCGGTCACCCACTTGCATTGAAGTCTATATAACGTCGTTCTTATTAGTTGAAGCATGGATTTCTACTCATTTACTCATATATCATCATAATTTCTTTCAAGTATTTGTTATGTTTTTCAATTTGACCACTTGTTTCTTGTGTATTGGAGGGTGACATAATCGAAACACAATTTTTTAGTTTTTTAATCATCGAAACACTATAACAATCAGGTAGAGTAGTCAAAATTGGCCAATTGATTAATAGTACTGAGGATTCATTCTACATGAGAAATGAGAATCTTTAACATAAAGAACAACGTTAAAGTATTTGAGTACATCTCTAGAATGTTTATGATCACTAATAAAATGAAAGTATGTGGAGAAATTCTTTCTAAATAAATAATCATCGAGAAGATATTGAGGTTTATTATCCCTCAATTTCATTATATTGTAGAAATTGAACATTCTAAAGATCTGGACACCATAAAAATAGAAGAGCTGCAAAGCAGTCTAGAGGCGCAAGAGTTAGGTCTAACTGAAAGAACTTCTGAGAGGGAGGTTGAGCAGACTCTGAAAGCTTCTTTTTTCAAGAAAGACCAAAAGCATTATTGGTTAGAAGCCAAGAAAAAACGTAGTAGGTCTCTATAATGAATATTGTTTTATTGATAATTATTCACAAGGTGTATTGGTACAATATATAGAAACAAGTTTGCTGTCATAATAATTGCTTCCTACTGCTATTGCTTGATTTCCTCTAATTAGTTATAATTTGATTTGATTGCTTGATCCTACAATAACTCTCATCTTGAATGCTTGATCCTAGAGTATCTCTTGATTTAAATGTTTTTGACTCTGTAATCTTAACACGCCCCCGCAAGATAGGGGTACCGTCAGATACTCCTACCTTGAATCGAAGATCTTGATGATGCTGCCTGGATAAGGGTTTGGTAAGGCATTCTGCGAGTTGATCTTTAGTTGAAACATGCTGAACTCGAATCTTGTTATTACGAACATGATCTTTGACAAAATGAATATCTATGGCAATGTGTTTCATGCGACTATGGAAGACGGGATTGACGGTGAGATAAGTGGCACCGAGATTGTCGCAGTAGATGGTAGGAATAGTTGGTATACTGACATGTAGTTCAGAGAGAAGTGATGACAACCAAAGAACTTCTGCGGATGCAGATGCCAGAGCTCTGTATTCGGCTTCGGTGGATGATCTTGCAACAACTTTTTGTTTAAAAGACTTCCAAGAAATGGGGTTACCACCATAAAAAGTAACATATGCAGAGGTGGATGTATAGTCATCCCGATTTCCAGCCCAATCGGCATCACTAAAGGCATAGAGATTTTGGGAAGATGAACGTTTTAAGTGCAGTCCATGAAAAATGGTGGCTTTGAGATACCGAAGAAGTCTTTTCAAGGCTGTGAAGTGTGTGGATGATGGATGTTGCATGAACTGTGCGAGCTTATTTACGGTGTAGGCTATGTCAGGCCTTGTCATGGACAGATATTGTAGAGCCCCTATGATGCTTCTGTATTCCGTAAGATTTGCTGCACTTGCGCCATCAGATTTGGTAAGAGGAGAAGATGTGGACATCGGTGAATGGACCATCTTTGCATCTTTCATCTTTGTGCGATCAAGCAGATCATGAATATATTTGTGTTGACTCAAAAATAATCCTTGAGTGGTGGGAATGACTTTAACACCAAGAAAAAAATGAATGGATCCTAAGTCTTTGATGGAAAACTTAGTGGCTAGTGTTGAAATGCACTTTGAAATTGCTTCATTGTTATTACCTGTAATTAAAATATCATCAACATATACCAAGGTGTAGACTTTGACATCTCCTTTTAGATAAATGAATAATGATGGATCAGATTTGGAGTTGACAAACCCATAAGACAGTAAGAAAGAATGCAAGGTGTTGAACCAAGCCCGAGGGGCCTGTTTTAGGCCATACATGGACTTCTTTAGCCGACAGATATGGTCAGGGTAATCTGGATGATGAAATCCTGGTGGTTGTTGCATGTATACGGTTTCTAGAAGCTTACCATGTAAGAACGCATTGTTTACATCCAACTGTCGAATGTGCCAACGTTGTTGAATGGCCAATGTGAGAACCAACCGGACTGTTGAAGGTTTAACCACAGGGCTGAATGTTTGATCATAATCTAGTCCAGGGCGTTGATGAAATCCTTTCGCGACTAGCGTGCCTTTATCTCAATGGAACCGTCGGCGTTTTACTCAAACACCCACTTACATCCAATGAGGTTAGATCTGTGTTTTGGGAACTAAATCCCAAGTTCCTTGTTGCATCAATGCGTTGAATTCGGATGCCATGGCAGCACGCCATTCAGAGGAAGCCATTGCTTGTGATACACACGTGGGTTCATGCGATGCTGGTAAAGGATGTTTTGTGACAAGTAAATATTTTTTGTATGGCTTGTGTATGTTATGCATGGACCGTGTGATGGGTCTCAAAGGCTCAGAGGATGACGTTGATGTGCGTTCCAATGGTGGTGTGGTTTGTGGTGTCGATGTAGGAGTGGGTAAAGGTGATGGTTGGATGTTATTTGAGTTTGAAGGTGTAGGTTCAGTTGATTGAGGTGTAGTAGAAATGACATGGTTAATATTGGAGATGGTTTGAGGGGATGAGTGAGAGTCATGTGGGGCTGTACCGGGAGGGATTTGTAGTATGGAATTAGGAATTATGGTTTTGGATGTGTTAGGTTGATGTGGGTGAGACAAGAAATTGGGAAGTGGGAGCCATGAATGTTGCGGCAGTAATGGAGGTGAGAGTTGTGGGTTTGGGTGTGAGAAGGGAAATTGGTCTTCAACAAAAACAACATGGCGGGATAGATGCACCCTTCGAGTGGCTCGATCTAGACAAATGTAAGAGTGATATTGTGTAGAATAACCAAGGAAGACACATGGTGTACTACGTGGAGATAATTTGTTTGGAGCATATGGACGTAGCCAAGGATAACATAGACATCCAAAAACTTTGAAATTTTTATAGGACGGAAGTTTGTTGTGAAGACATTCAAACGGTGATTTATCACAAAGTAAAGGAGTGGGCATTCTGTTAATGAGATATATAGAGGCTTGAAATGCATAACACCAATATTTTAATGGAATGGAAGCATGACTTAATAATGTGAGGGATGTTTCAACAATGTGTCGATGTTTACGCTCGGCTAGTCCGATGTGCTCTGGGGTGTATGGTGGAGAGATGAAATGGAATATACCATGTGTGGAAAAGTGGGATTTTAATTTTATATATTCTGTCCCTCCATCGGTGTAAATGGATTTAACTTTGAAGGAAAAATAGTTTTCAATAGTTATTTGGAATTGAGGAAAGATTGTGACAACTTCAGTTTTTTGTTTTAATGGATATAACCACAAATATCGAGTGAAGTGATCAACAAAGATAAGATAATAGCGATAATCATTAGCAGAGGTTATTGGAGAGGGACCCCAAACATCAGAGAAAATTAATTCAAGTGGAGTAGAGGTTTTTATTGATGACTCATGAAATGGTAATTTGTGACTTTTATTCAAGAAGCATGAGTTACATGTAGAACTTGAAATATGAGAACTGGAAGGTAGAAATGTCTTGAGAGCTTGATGAAGTGTCTTGGGTGAGGTGGCCTAGTCGAGCATGCCAAAGGGTGTTAGTGGACCGTGATGCGTGAAGGTTGGTTGGTGGAGTAGGGAGTGAGGTTGGAGGTGTAGAGATCACCACTAGTTGGACCGCACATTAACGCCGCCTGCCTTGAGATCCTTCACAAAAAAGGAGAAAGGGTGAAACTCAACATACACATTGTTTTGTTGACAGAATTTGGCAACAGAAATTAAATTGTGACTTGCTTTTGGAACACATAAAACATTGTTAAGATTAAAAATAGTAGAAGGAGTAGAGAGATGAGTTGAACCCATGTGTGTAATGGCTAAACCTGAGCCGTCTCCAATTGTGACCGAGTCAGGGCCTTCGTAGTTTGAGTGAAGACTTAAGTTGTTCAAGTCTGCAGTGATGTGATGATTGGCTCCACTGTCAAGGATCCAGTTTGCATTTGTAGCAGCATAATTAGCAGTAGGGATGGATTGCATAAGTTGTGGGCAATATTTGGCTATATGTCCAGGAAAGTCACAGAATTGGCAGCGTGGAGGTGGGCGATTCGCTCGATGATTGAAATGATTTTGGTTCCTCGATGGTCCTTGATAGAGAGGCCGATTTGTACTATGGTTGTTTGATGCATTTTGGTGGCGTGGGGATGACTGCGTCGGGTGGAATGAATCTGATGGAAAAGGATTTATATTTTGATTCGATCCATGACGACCGCCTCGACGAAAAGAACTACGTCCACGAAAATTCCGAGATCCATTTCGCTGATGGAAGTTTGCTGTTGGGACAGTAACATCTGCAGGTGCATCTTCTTTCTGCAGGAATTCTTCATGTGCAATGAGATGGTTGTGCAACTCTTACAAATTTGACAATATATGGTTTGAGTATGCAACTAAGCCTGGATAGGCAAAAAGTGAAGCTTTTCACCTATTTAAAATGTTTCAAGACCTAGAAATCAAGTGGGGAAGTTGCCAAACTCGTGGTAGATATTTTAGGAGTAAATGAAAAGAGGGAAGACCAAGCCAAGACAACTTTGTAACTGTTGTGTGTTTACAAGTTGTGGCTATCGCCACACCTTCCATATCGAATGCCATGCTCACAAAGTGGCTATGACTTGGTCTTTTGACCGTAACTGCGTGGACCACTTATGGCGACCTTTATGGTGAACACCACCGCGGTTTCCCCTTGAGTGTAATATGCTCATATCTTGTCCATTTTTCATTTGATTTACTTTGTTTCTTAGGGTATAACTCCCATTTGGTCAATTACCTGAAACACATACAAAATACCCTTATAATACTAGAAATGGATATAAAACAACAAGAATGTAAATCGAGTCAAATATACAGTGTGTTTTGGTGTTATCAAACTCTCTCGCACTTGAACCATTGTTTGTCCTCAAGCAAAATGAAAGTAAACAACAACATTTAATAACTACTTTGGGCTTTAAAAGACTCTACTTTGAATCAAGGTTATGTCGATAAGTACTAATTCACAAAAACGAGGGCATCATAATAACATATACTGCATTTTGCAAGAATAATTTTCCTTACTATACAAACCAATATGTATCACATCATTATGCTTAAACCTAATATACTCATCCATTTTTCATCCTTTTTCATTGAGGCGCAATCACGTTAAGCCCGTACATACTCATAGTAAGACAACCAGTTAGTGATTCTGATCCTTTGCACAGAGTTTTGGTTCATTAATTGGTGTAACCCCTTTATTTTCTTTATTGTAGCTGTGGGGATCAGACCGTAATCCGTCCTACCAAGTTCAGCACCAAAAACCTCTGAACCAACTTACAACGGTTATTTTATTCTATTTTTGCAGGTTCCACAACAGTTGGGTTAAGCGATCGAGTGAAGGTCACCTAACTTAGAAGCTACATTTCTTATTTTTAATTAATTTATAGTAGAAAAAAAATTAGATCATTCACTTATATTCACCGACTTCCTTATGTAAAGCATGCTTAGGTTGGAGCTGTCTCCTAAAATAAACTACTTAAGGACTTATTTTGGAGTGAGAATTTAAGTCTAAGGCAAAAAACTATCTAGGTCGATCTTTATAATTTAGAGATTTACGGTGTTAAAACGATACCGATATTTCTAGACATATCCCTGATCTCTATACATGTCCTAAGTTTGTCTAATAGTCCCACAAATCTAAAATAAACACTATTTATTTTTGTAAATTTTTTTGTATGACTCAAGAAAAGAAAAATATTCAATAAAAATAAAAACACACAAGATGACTCGATAGAAAACAAGAAATCTAAATAAAGCTAAAAAATACTAGAAAACAGTAAAGAAATCAGAAAACCTAACTAAAAAGCAGTAAATTAAAATAGATATTTTACGTGACTTATGAGAATTGTTTTTAATATCTGTAAATAAGAACTTTGTATCCCAAATAAATATAATTAAAATAAAATAAGTGTTTTATTGATTATGACATGTGAGAGAATTTTTTTTAATATTTAAAAAATAAGAGTTTTGTATTTTAAATAATAAAATTATTAACTAAAATAAAATACATATTTTTTTTATAGTAATTCGAGAGGTAGAAAATTAATTGTGTGTATAATTATTTAGTGTTATCTAGTTTTATAAAATACTTTTTCATATTTTATTCAAGTTTATTATATATTAATTAATATTTAATAATAATTAATAAATACAATTTATTAAATTTATCATAAAAACAAAATAAATATGAACATTATAAATGAGAGATAAGTTAAAACTTGTAAAATTGTATCTTATTTTTATTGAAAAGTTTGGAACACCTGTACTTGTAGCTAAATAAACAAATCTCAAATGTTGTTCATTGAACTCTCAGAAAATCTGCAAAACAATTGTTTTTTCTTTTTGAAAGACTAAAGGAGTTCTTCTCCTGCATTTAAGCAAAATTTGAAATTTATACGGAACCGGACTCTAGTTTTTTGGACATGTAGCAGTTTCTTCATATAGTCAAATGTAAATGAAAATTTATGTCATATTAGACACACTTAAAGAGAAAGAAATTCTAATTAAATTATTAAATATATTTGTTATTATTATTATTCAAAATATATCATTAGGTTAATTTTTGTTTTGTTTTTCGCACTCAGAGTCATAAGGAAAAAAGATTCATTAAGTTAATTTTCTTATAAAAGAATTTCATAAAATATTAAATAAAATGAAAACGTACTTAGAAAAATGTATTTAGTCTAGAGGATTACACTTCATACTTGTTAGGGTGCCCACTAATTGTTTACCATAAATGAACAAAACATTACGTGAATGAATTTTCTTCATGAGATTAGATCGCTGTAATATGACATGTTTTCCTAATACTAATAAAACATAATCCCATGTTTGGCGCCGGATATTTGGATATAAATATCTTATCAAACACTCCTTTATCTTAGAATCACTCATTATTTGTATGGAAATTTTATGATCATTTTTTTAATTTCTAATGCAACATTAATCAATATAAAATATTTGTTCTGAAATGGAGATAAAATTGTTAATGAAACAACGAGTTGATTCAAACAACGGTGTAATGGATTTTCAGCACGTATTTATAAGATTAACATTTTGGCACTCAAGTAAAAGTTAGATGTGATGCAAAGTGAAAATGAATTCAAATTATGTAAAATGACACGCTCTTTCTCTTATATAGTGGGAGCATACGAAACTATTAGATGAAGGTCATGTAACTATACATGGTAAGTATGCATGACCATGATATATCTTGTGTAGGTTATCATAGCAAGGTGGCATGATCGTGATATATCTTGTGTAGGCTATCATAGCTAGGTGATTAGAGAGAATAACTAACTCTCAAGTTGGTTACAACAAACTCCGAGCGTGTAATATGTATATAGTTGTAGACGTTCTCTCGACTGAATCAATCAATGAAGATGCAAGTAAAGTTTGTATATAAGTGTTTTGAATTCTTCCTACTTCCTTTAATATGGTATCATCCGCCTCAAAAGGCTATATTCCGCTACATCTTCTTCAATTTTAGAATGACTCATCGTCATTGTTGATCATTGAAAGCTTCAGAAAAATGATACTTGTGTGAGTTTCAACGATAATTCATCGCGTTTCAGAGTTGGTGGTTCAACTTCAAGAAGCTAACATTGATCGTCGTTTTGTCAGTTTGCATCTTGAAGTTTCAGAGAAACATTAACTATGGCAGATCTTGACAAATTACCAAACTCATCTCACAAAGATTCACACAGTGCACAAACTCAACATGTGTTCTCAGGTATCTCGAACACTTGCACCCAAATTTTCCATTAAACTTCAAGAAAACAACTTCTTGCAATGGAATCAACAAGTGGAGGGAGTCATACTCTCGCACAAACTTCACAGAATTATATTAAATCAACGGATACCACATATGTTCATCTCTTAATAGTGATAGAATTTCCAACATTGTCTCTGAGAAGTATGAGGCATGGGTTATTCAAGACCATGTCATGTTTACATGGTTGCTCTCAACCATATTTGAAGTTATTCTCCCTTGATTTCTCCCCTGCAAACACGTGCATGAGATTTGGGACAAGGTTCACAAACATTTCAACTAGTAGATGAAAGCACAAGTGCATCAACTGCGCGCAAAACTCAAAATGAGCAAGAAAGCCTCCAAGACTATTTCTCATCATGTGTTGTAGATTCGTGCTATTGCTGACTCAGTTCTTGCAGTTGGGATCTCATCTCTGAAAGGGATCAATTTAATGCAATTATGCAAGGGTTTTTTGAGGAGTACAATCCATTCATCATGATGATATATAACAAAGGTGAACCTACAAACATCTATGATGTCGAACATGAACTGACACACAAAATGTGACTGCTGTAATAAGGTGGGAGAACTGACTTTGGATTGTTTTGTGTTTGATCGCAAATGTTGCGGATAGCAAGAGTCGCCACCGACTTTTTTTATATCCAATTAAGGGAAGGTGAAAAGAACAGGAAAAGACCTTCGTTAGATTCTGAGTAAGGGAGAAGGTTATGAAAAGGGAAGGTATTCTGTGTGTGTGTTTGAAAATATTTTGAAAAGGCATTTCGCTTTGACTTCGTAATGATTCACGCTGGAATGTATACGAAGTGTTTGGAAATGTTTCGTTTTGAAAAAAAGTGTTTTAACTTTGTAAAAGTGTGAGGTGTGAAAAGATGTTTTGATGGAACAGGCAACTAAAAGTCTTATTACCTACTCAGAACGGTCGTTTCCGTGTTATTTTACTTTCCTTTAGAATAGTGCTATCCATACCATTAGTTGGTAGGTAACCCTATTCGTTGGATGTAAAGGGACATTCGAAGGGACATCAGATGGCCATAGAAGGAAACTTGTAGGAGTATCCTAGCACATTCGAAGGGACGATCATCACTTTTTCGTAGGCAACAATCGAGGGACGAGATCATGTATTCGTAGGCAACATCGAGGGACTATGATCTTTGTATCGAAGGGACTATGATGATATGTTTGTAGGCAACGGTGCTAGGATACCTCTACGTTCGAGGGACTTGACCATTTATTCGAAAGGCAACGAGAGAGAATGCTCTAGGGGGTGCGTGTGTGAAGAGAGTGTGTTGAATTCAGATAATTCATCTTGAAATTAGAAGTGATCTACGTTCGTTTTTATCTTGCCATACACGCCTAGTTACTAGCAGTTTATATGGGTGCGGAAAGTAAAGTGCGGAAAGTAAATCCTACGCTATTACATGGTTTTGGGGCAGTTACATAATATAGGAGTGCGGAAAGTAAATCCTAATTAAGCTATTACATCCCATGAGCAGTTACATAATATGGAAAAAGAAATGCGAGAAAATTAACCTAACTATTACATCCTGGAAGCAGATACATAATAATCGGAAAAGAGAAAACGAATTGCAAATAATAGAAAATATGTTAGTGAAAAAGATTTTTGAGTTAGGAAAAAGTTTTTAAGGTTAGTAAACCTAATTAGATGAGAAAATAATTTTTGGGAATTTTCTGGATTGATTTTAGTAAGGAAAAACAATTAAAAGTCAATTTTTTGATTAATTAACGATTAATTAAAATATGCATGCAAAAATATAATTTTTTATGCTAAAAATTAAATAAGTATTTTTCTGACATAAATGCAAAAAGAAATAATTTTTTTGTGGTTTTTTAATGCATTAGAAAATTGTTTGAAAAGAAATTAAATGAAATAAGAAAAATAAGAAAATATGAGAAAATTGGTTAGTTAGAATAGGTGTAAAAAAGAAGTGTGGGAGTCAGGGATCGAACACCTGACCCCCTGGATATACCAAGCACATGTTTGCCAACTGAGCTACGCGCGTTAGTTGTCTTAGAAATGCAACCATATGATTATATGTGATCTAACGTACCCGTTTGAATTTCAAACCAAGTCAAACCGTGGGCCCCAGTTATTATTGAGGGAACGAATCAGAACGTGAGAAGACGCTACGCAGACTCCGCCTGAGTCAAAGGACATCAACGACGCCGGAGTCAAACCTCCGATCGTCTTCTCCGACGAGGAAAATTCTAGAAACCTGCGAAAATCGATCAAAAAATGAAAGAAAAGTGTCCAGATTATATATTTAGGGCATTACGAATCCAATGGAAGGCTTTTCATGATCTGAAATTGCCTGTATCATTCAATACGAAGCTTCACCGTTTTGGTACCCTAACAATGGCAAGCTGTGGTTTATGCGTCAAAACTCACATGTTATGCATCAAACCTGTTCTAATGACATATATAAACACATGTGGATGCATCAAATTAGTTAACAATGCATAAATTCAAAAATTCGAAACCAAAAACTTTACCAAACCGGTGCTACACGATTTCCACGTTCTAGGATGCCTTGGACCTGTGCAATGGTATGGATCGAGTCCTAGGATACTCAGGAATGTGATGGAAGGCTTGGATCACCTTGAGAACGGCTGGAAAATCATGCACGAATTTGCCCTAGTTTCTTGAAATTTTTAGAATTTTAGGGTTGTTCTTGAGGCTAGGGTTTCGTCGTTTGTGCTTGTGAATGCATCATGTATTTATAGAGCATGAGATTTGATCAAAAATAATGAGAAAGTATATTGCCTTAAATGCAAAAATATTCCCTTGTAAATATTTATCAAATTTTTCCAAAATTGCATTTTTCCTTCCTTGTAGCATCTTGCACGAATTTGGCATATTATTTGGGCTTCCTTGGTCCTCAAGATAGGTAGAAATCAAGCCCAACTTGTCTTATACCTTGCTTTTGTATTTTATTTAATTAAAATTGGATTTAAATGCTTTAATTCCAAAATAAATCAAATAAATTGGGAAGGAGGCGTGGAAAGGTGTATAGAGACCATGGATAATGTTAAGATCCAGTTTGGACCATAAAATTATAAGCCCATTTGGAAAATATTTGCATTTGTCAAGTGTTTCTCTTTGTGCACCTCCTCAAAAATGCTCAACTTGGACAAGGTGTATCTTGCTCAATTTTTAACATTTTTGGGTGTTCTTAGAATTTTTAGAAAGCTCAAGATGTCTTCTAAACAGCCTTTTTGATTTCATTTTTATTGGAGTTTCCATGATCATTAACACTTCTTTTCAAAAAGATGACTTTTTGTTGACTTTTAAATGGACCTGTAATGTTTTGATCCATAACTTCTAAATGAAGCATTTTCTGCCCAAGCTTGTGAGACATGAAGTTGTAGAGAATTGAATTCTCTTCAAAATGAGCTGTGGTGGAAAAATTTCTGATAAAGTATGTGAAAGTTATGCCTGGTCAAAGTTCTGTTGACTTTTGTCTGAGAAAACCTAATTTAGAAACTTTGACTTTTGATCAATTCTTGACTTTTCTTGATGAATCATGGTCAGTGTCGCACCCCAAAATTTACCCTCCTAAACTCAGGGTTTTAACTTTAGGAAACGACTTTTTAGTTTGTGTTTATAAGGAGTGATCATGAGACATCCCTTCTTCAAGGAATACACTCTTTTGAAAGTGCACAAGATCAATACTTTATTCCCTTGTATTTCTCATAAGATCATTGCATCGCTAACAGTTTCAGAACAGGACAGATCGTATGTGCTCCTAAAGTCATAGTTAGGATTTCATCAAAAATTTCATCTGTTCATGATATTATCAATTAGGGTTTGAGTCCCCACTCACCTAAAATGATCTATCTTAATCAATCATCAACATTTGATCTTCAAATTCCCAACTTTTTCTCATGATCTACCTTGAATCGACCAATTAGGGTTTTGATCGAAGATAGTGAATCATTGACTTTCTTGCTCAATGGATGACCTATTTGCTTGAAGATTGGTCTTAACATCTTCAATGCAACATCTTGACCTAATTTCTTGATTCAAAACATTGCAAAATCCATGTTTCTTCATCAGACAAATTCTGAACCATCTGATGAAAATTCATCTGCTCAAAAAGTCAAACTTTGACTTTTGGTCAACTTTTTTAAAACCAAATTTTTTCAATCATAAAAACATTTCAAATAATCCATCATGATCATAAAAAATCAAGAAATATGAAAAAGTCAACAAAAAGTCAAGATTTGAATTTTTTCTAACACTTAGAAATTTTTTCAAGTGTTAAGAAACATGGTTTTTCCTCACTTTCATGGCCATTTTTCACCTAGATCCATTTTGATTCAAGAAAAACTCAAAACATGAAAGTTGTAGGTCTTGTTACAAGCTTTCTAAAAAGTCCAAGAACTTGCAAAACCACTTTGTCTAGCTATGATTTTGATTTTGAAACATAGAGCTCCAAAACCATGGATTTCCAAAATCATGCATCAAAATTACAAGTTGTTTTGCAACTTTCTCCCTTCTAGAAGCCTTGTCACTACATGAGATAGAATTTAAGAGAAAAAATCTTATGTAAATTGCTAGGAAAGAATATAAAAACACTTGAGTTTTTTAAGTAATGATTAAAAAGATTCCATTTGCATTTAATGAAGGAATATTCTTTCTTAAGCCTTAAGCTTCCAAATTGCTCTTTTAATCTTATTTTACCTTAACATTTTCATAATCCTTTGCCTATAAATAGAGGTTCCTACTTCATTCAAAAGACACACCAAAACAATTCCAAACTTGTTTTCTCATTTCTTTCTTATTTTGCAAGTTTTCTAAGTTTTCAAAGAGGTTAGAATCCCAAATTGCAATTCTTGCAAGTTCCAACCAATGGTGTCATTCTAACATGTTCTAAATATCATTTAGAATTTTTTTGGAACTTCAAACCCTCAAAAAACAAGCCAAAATCAGTTTGCTCCATAAATCATTTCCAAAACTCATAAAATGCAAATTTAAGTCATAACTTCCAAACTCTTAATTCACTCGTGCTTGTTATAATTTTTCACTTCAAACACCTTCTATACATCATCTAGAAGTAATCCAAATCATCATTCCATCACTGTAAAATCGATTCTCACTTCAAGTAATTGAAACTGGACTTGGTCAGAATAATCCAGACCATTTCAAACCAAGGTAAGCATACTAATACCTATTTTATGATTATGTCAAAAAAAATCCAAAAAATATTTTCTTTTTGATTATAATTTTATTAAGTAAAAAATGAGACATTTTAAGTATTCTTAATACTTTTTAAAAGATGTTTTCTTTCCAATTTTCAAACTTAAATCTTTTTTCAAAACTTCTTGTGAATATTCTTCACTTTTCAAAATTATTTTCAAAACCTCCTAAAAACACTTTCATAATTAAATTTCTAAACCTCGATCCAACGTCGAGTTTCTTTTCAAAACATTTTCATAAATAAATATTCTACTTCTCTCTCTCCTCCCAAACATATGGTAGTCAGTCCTGTATCGACCCTCGACTGTATGTTTGGTTTCTTCTTAAATGAATCTAATCAACGTGAACCTTGTTTCACCTCACCTTTTCTCAACAAACTTTTTTGGGTAGAAAAAGATGATTAGGATGTTTTTGTCCACTCATCCGAGTATTTGAGGAATTAGCCGTTGAACGCTTATGGTCCAATACTCGTCTCCCACATAAAAATAACTCAACTCACTCAAACTCTTTTATCGCTCATATGCGATCATCAATCTCTTTTCTTACAAAGAGTGTGCAATAACCATTTCAAACACGAACAAAGACTTAAGATTTTCAAACAAACAAAACAAGTCCAAGTTCAAGCATTTGAAATATTTAATGCACGATTTTTCTTATAAAATCAATACAACCAATTTAAAAACCTTTTTAAGAGGAACTACGGAGTTTTGACTTTCCCATTGCACAAGGGAATACGTAGGCACACGGTTCTAAAACCGTGCCAAACTCAAAATAATAATAAATAAACCCCGTTTCTTTTATTTCTCGATCATAACTTAAATTATAAATTTAACACACAAACACTTAGAACTAAACGGGTCCCATCGAGTACGATGGATGTAAGGGGTGCTAATACCTTCCTCTTGCATAACCGACTCCCGAATTCACATCTTTTGGTCACGTAGACCGCCTTATCCAAATTCAGTAGATTTTATCTATATTTCCCCGTTCTTTTTAGAACAAATAAAATTAGGTGGCGACTTCATTGTTCATTCTTTTCAAAACAACCGATGAGAAAACTAGTCATTACAGCTGGCGACTTCACTGGGGAAATTTTGACTAAGTGTGTCAACCCTAGTTTAGCTCTTCGTATGTGTGTTTATTTTCGTTTTCTTTATATCACTCTATTTTTGTGTTTTAAATTAGTCATTTATTTCTTATCGCTTTAATTATTATCTTATTGATATATTATTGTTGTGTGGGAATATTGGATGTGACTATAGGAAAAGCCCACTACCAAGACTATAGAACACATAAATTAGAGTGGTTGCGTAGTATTGATTTGCTAGACGGAAATGTCTTGCAAGTTGGTTCAAAGACCACACCTAGGGGAGGTTCTTTCGAAGACATTATTGTCGATTGCAAGTTATTTTTGCATTGGCAATAGTGTTGTTAGAAGGGATTTTTCCCCTAGTTTTGACCTTTAGGGAGAACCTAACCTTTGGGCCTTAGAATGCTCAAATGAGACGTTCTTGGATATATCGTCTAATCATAAATATATTTGTGGTGAAAATGATATAGCCACGTTGGGATCAATGATTTTGAGTATCCCGTGTAGATCCTTGTGTCGAGAGTTACGTTCGTTATATCGTTAGACCTGCTTTGTCTATCCGGTTAATACGTAACTCTCCCTCAAACCAAATTCTCTTGAAAAAGCTTTGTAGCGTTGCAAGTATCTTTGCGATGCACGAGAATTTGTGTTTGTTGTATCAAAAACCCTAAGAGCCATCCAGTGGGGAATCGTTGGGTAGACGTCGAAACCATGTCCGACCGTCCCTTTTAAACCCTTGTCTATTTAACTTTACGTGTGATTTTACGCATAACATCAATATGCATCGCATCACATGCATTGTCATTGCATTGCATTCACACAAAAAATCATTTCCATTCAAAAATAGAAATAAAATATTGTATTTGCATTCATCAACATGCATGCATTTTCTCCTCCACTACAAAAAGCTCATGTCACCTTTTGTTCCTGGCAAGTTAGCTGATTTCCTGCACTCATGGCAAGTCTGATAGACCAGTTGGAACATAATCAAGTTGTGATAAGAGAGGACCTGGAAGGCGTGAAAGACAAGGTGGATCAAATGTTGGAAGCCATTCTAGCTTCTTCGGAGGACAATGCCCAAGATGCTACTATAGATTCCACGTCAGGATTTACTGTTATGTATAATCCAATGTACGATTCTCCTCTGCATGTGGATGATCCTATTCAACCTCAATTGGTGCTCAATGCTCTATCTAACGCAATCCCTACGGTCCAAAGACAATCAACTGTTCAAGAAAGTGGTATCCCACATCCTCAGCCAGCTAAGAAGCCTAGGTTCGTCAACTACGTGCGAAATCCTCAAGGACCGAATTCAATGGTCAACACCAGCGTTCCTCAAGATGTTGAAGCCAGACGAATGTGTCTTGATCTGAAGGAACAATTGAGGGTATTGAGTGGAAACGATACTGTTGGTCTAAATGCTGCTGACCTTTGCTTAGTGTCAAACGTCGTGATTCCACCAAAGTTTAAAATGCCAAACTTCGAGAAGTACAAAGGTGTTAGTTGTCCAGAGACTCATTTGAAGATGTATGTTCGCAAGATGTCTGCATACGCTCATGATGAAAATTTTCTCATCCATTGTTTTCAAGACAGTCTTAGTGGGGCGTATCTGGATTGGTATACGCAATTGGAGAAAAAAGATGTTCACAATTGGAAAGACTTATCTTCCTCATTCCTGAAACAATACGAGTTCAACCTTTCCATGGCTCCAACCCGTATCCAATTACAGAATCTTTCTCTGAATATTAAAGAGTCGTTCAAGGAGTATGCTCAAAGATGGAGAGAGTTGGCTTCCCGAGTTAAACCTCCAATGCTTGATAGGGAGTTGGTTGACTTGTTTTTGAATACCTTACCTAATTCATACTTCGAAAGAATGATAGGTTGTACATCTTTAAGTTTCTCCGACTTAGTGATGGTGGGAGAACGCATTGAGAGCGGTCTCATAAGTGGAAAACTCCAAGATGCCTCGAGTGGCCAAGCTGACGAGGAAGATTTCTTCAGAGGTTCTCAAATGGAAGAAAAGGATTATGAAACCAATGCAATTTGGGAAGCTCCGCAAGCTCTGTAACACCCCAAATCTACCCAAGGTTTTATATACAAAAATCAGAGTAATTTAAAATTTCATAAAGTAAATACTGAGGCGTCACATCATCAAACCAAATCACCTTAAACAATTTATTTTAAAGTATAAATCTCGGATACATAGCATCGCCGGAAATCATAAATTGATTCAAAAACATCAACACATCTTCTTTAATAAACTTCCTTATCAAATCATGTTTTCATAAAGTATGATTCTATTTACAAAAGGAAGAACAACAAAAGAACAATCGACAAGACAACATAAATATTCCCCAGTGCTACGTATCGAGCGACACCGACACTAATGACTATAAACTCGTCTTCATAACACGTTACCAATATATAGGTAACGGAAACAAGTAAAGGTGAGATACTCCAAAACATATAATTAAAGGCATGATAATATATATATATATATATATATATATATATATATATATATATATATATATATATATATAGTTTTGGAATTGTAAAGGATATAAATTAATAAGTGCATTCCAACACATATCCAAACCTCACTTACTCTTATCGTCATTCTAAAGTGTATAATCTATACTTAATCGCCTTAGCCTCATCGGCACAAATCATCACAACAACACGTAAACCTCCGTCACCGCGAAATCATCACAAGCTAATACATCGCTAATTAACACGACAATCATAGACAACAACATTAAACAATGCTAATAATATAAGCAACATAAACAAATCATCACAAAATTGGCTAACGCCCATCTTCGCTTTTGGCATAAAGCCCATCATCGCTTTTGGCGTAAAAGCCCATCTTCGCTTTTGGCATAAAGCCCATCTTCGCTTTTGGCATAAAGCCCATCATCACAACATCATCACAAACATCATCACAACATCATCACAAACATCATCACAACATCATCACAACATCGTCACAACATCATCACAAACATCATCATATCATATATCATCGCGATTCAATATTATCCATCAATCAACAAAAACCCAACACCAAACAACTCAAACATAAACATAACCGACTCCATGAGACACGACTATGTTATGCATGTGGTACCCATCGCTTTGTCCGTAATTAGGGACACTTGGCATAAAGCCGATCTTCGCTCGGCATAAAAGCCATCATCGCTTGGCATAAAAGCCCTCTTCGCTTGGCATAAAAGCCCTCTTCGCTTATGCAATGTATGTGACTCGACAATAAAACAACACAACACCAAAACATCATCATCGCTCAAGAAAATTGGCATAAAGCCCACATCGCCATAATTTATCCAAAACAAGATAAATATATCATCGCATTATAATTGCATTATGCAAAACGTCACATATAATTCATCACCATCAAAATCATGCATTCACAAATCGGAAGCATTTATCAACAACATTAATATAATCATCATATTATCATGTACAAAGACATAACTTCGCATCGCATAATCAACAAGTATTTGCTAACTAATACATCGTCGCAAAGATTATGTTTAATCACCCCACCTCATTATCAATTTGCTCACTAAATTCTATATACGGAAAGATAGTCAAACACCTATCATCGTCGCAAAAGCCATCTCTAATAATCGACATTACTCCTATTCGTCAACGTCGCAATCGGATCGTCCATACGTGTCCTAAGTCCACTAAATGAATTCCGATTCAATTAAACTATAATTAAGCCTATTTCGGGTCATCTCACAAAAACTCGCAACTTCTAAAAGCCAACCTCACCACTAAGTTCTACACCTCAAACTTAGCTAGCACGTCAATTTTCGTTGAATTCGGAGCAACTTGCTCCGTTGTCGAATTTTCCGAAATCGGAAAATCGGAACACAATCAGGTTCCAAAGGAAACGCGAAAAATCAGAATTTTGGAGGCTACAGGAGCATCAACACGGGTGCTCGTGTGCAGCAACACGGCCCGTGTTGAAAAGCCATCAGAAACACAGAAAAAACACCATGACAGTGAATCAACACGGGTGCCCGTGTGCAGCAACACGGCCCGTGTTGATTGGCCTGCATAACCAAAAATGTTTCTACAAGAGGGAAACACGGCCGTGTTAATCAACACGGCCCGTGTTGATGGACCTGCGTGAAAACTTCATCTTTTTGAGTTTTTCTCATTCTTCTACCATGGTTTTCTTTCTCATTTCAATACTCTTAAATCTACAAGCTAGCACCTAATACATCCACAAACCATACTCCTAATCCAACTCTTCTAAACCATTCCAACAATCAACCAACAAAACCCTATAAATCAACTATCAATTTCACCCCCAAATCCAAAATATATCTATCAAAACCTAATAATATGAGATGGAGAATCAAACCCCTTACCTCTAGCTTGGTTGATTGCAAGATGCTCCATCAAAGCCCCAACCTCAAGCTCTTGCTCATGATCTTCCTCATCTTCTCCTCCTTGCTCTTCTCCTCCTCAAAACCCTCTTCTTTTCTCTCCCAAGTTTCTATTCTTGGTGTGTTTGGAAAAATGGGAAGAAAACAAAGGAAATGGTTTTTATAAGTTGTTTCCTACTAGCTTCCAAGTTCTATGTTTGGTTTTGGTATTTTGGATGGAAGGAAAATGAGGAGAAATGGTTTATATGAAATCTTACTAGCAACAAGTGTGAAAACCCAATTCTCATCAATTAATCCTCACACCCCCATCTATTCTTATAATTCAACACACTAATAATATCCACCAATATTATTAATTCCTTTCATTCAAATAACTCCGGAGAATTAAATATCGGATCCTAACGAAACATCGCCAAATATATTAATAGATATATTAATTAACACAAACATTCTCGTCGCAAAATAAATATCGATCGGTAATTCGAAAATATTAATATAATATAATATTAATTAAAACAGGGCGTTACAAGCTCCACCTCCTGTACCTTATGGTCAACCTCCTTGTGTAGCAGCTGTTCAGTATCAACACCCGATGCTTCTCGGTCCACAGTACCAGCAACCATGGGGCACTCCTCATGCAAAGAAACAAGTTCAAGGCCGTGGATATTAAAGTCAACGTCAGAATCCACGCAAACCTCGAAGTAATTTGGAAAGAAGGAATGCTCCTCTCGATCCAATTCCAGTGACATACAGTCAACTTCTTCCACATCTGGTTCAAAGTTCATTGGTGGTTCCTAAGTTTCTTAACCCACCAAAGTCATTCCCTCTTGGGTATGATTTCAATGCGCGATGTGGATATCATGCTGGAACAGTAGGCCACTCAACAGAGGACTGCAATGCCTACAAAGCCAAAGTTCAACAACTGATTGACCAGAAGTACTTGACTCTTCAAGGAGGAAATCTGTTTGTGAATGGAAACCCCGTACTCAAGTGAACGCCAAGCCTATTGAATTCATCTGAATCAACAAGTCAAGACATAGATCAAGTCTCCTCAACAACGATAGTCTTTTACATCTTTACTGCATTTTCATGTGTATCTTGTTTAATTGTTTAAACTTTGTTTGCATGTAGAAACTTGTTTGTTTTTATCTTAATGCAATGAGTATGTTTGTCTTGAAGTAATCCATTCGTTGTCACTCTTGACATTTTCATAATCCTTTTCCTATAAATAGAGGTTCCTACTTCATTCAAAAGACACACCAAAACAATTCCAAACTTGTTTTCTCATTTCTTTCTTATTTTGCAAGTTTTCTAAGTTTTCAAAGAGGTTAGAATCCCAAATTGCAATTCTTGCAAGTTCCAACCAATGGTGTCATTCTAACATGTTCTAAATATCATTTAGAATTTTTTTGGAACTTCAAACCCTCAAAAAACAAGCCAAAATCAGTTTGCTCCATAAATCATTTCCAAAACTCATAAAATGCAAATTTAAGTCATAACTTCCAAACTCTTAATTCACTCGTGCTTGTTATAATTTTTCACTTCAAACACCTTCTATACATCATCTAGAAGTAATCCAAATCATCATTCCATCACTGTAAAATCGATTCTCACTTCAAGTAATTGAAACTGGACTTGGTCAGAATAATCCAGACCATTTCAAACCAAGGTAAGCATACTAATACCTATTTTATGATTATGTCAAAAAAAATCCAAAAAATATTTTCTTTTTGATTATAATTTTATTAAGTAAAAAATGAGACATTTTAAGTATTCTTAATACTTTTTAAAAGATGTTTTCTTTCCAATTTTCAAACTTAAATCTTTTTTTCAAAACTTCTTGTGAATATTCTTCACTTTTCAAAATTATTTTCAAAACCTCCTAAAAACACTTTCATAATTAAATTTCTAAACCTCGATCCAACGTCGAGTTTCTTTTCAAAACATTTTCATAAATAAATATTCTACTTCTCTCTCCTCCCAAACATATGGTAGTTAGTCCTGTATCGACCCTCGACTGTATGTTTGGTTTCTTCTTAAATGAATCTAATCAACGTGAACCTTGTTTCACCTCACCTTTTCTCAACAAACTTTTTTGGGTAGAAAAAGATGATTAGGATGTTTCTGTCCACTCATCCGAGTATTTGGGGCATTAGCCGTTGAACGCTTATGGTCCAATACTCGTCTCCCACATAAAAATAACTCAACTCACTCAAACTCTTTTATCGCTCATATGCGATCATCAAACTCTTTTCTTAAAAAGAGTGTGCAATAACCATTTCAAACACGAACAAAGACTTAAGCTTTTCAAACAAACAAAACAAGTCCAAGTTCAAGCAATTGAAATATTTAATGCATGATTTTTCTTATAAAATCAATACAACCAATTTAAAAACCTTTTTAAGAGGAACTACGGAGTTTTGACTTTCCCATTGCACAAGGGAATACGTAGGCACATGGTTCTAAAACCGTGCCAAACTCAAAATAATAATAAATAAACCCCGTTTCTTTTATTTCTCGATCATAACTTAAATTAGAAATTTAACACATAAACACTTAGAACTAAACGGGTCCCATCGAGTACGATGGATGTAAGGGGTGCTAATACCTTCCCCTTGCATAACCGACTCCCGAATTCACATCTTTTGGTCACGTAGACCGCCTTATCCAAATTCAGTGGGTTTTATCTATATTTCCCCGTTCTTTTTAGAACAAATAAAATTAGGTGGCGACTTCATTGTTCATTCTTTTCAAAACAACCGATGAAAAAACCAGTCATCACTGTCAGATCTAAATTAAATGATGAATATTACTTCAAAATATTGATGTTGACAAAAAATTATGATGTTTGACTGTATGTTGACCACAATTGACTTTTGTCTAATACAACTGATTTTCAACTATCTGAGCAATTGTTTGAGCAAACTTGACTTGTAAGGCTTGAAACTTGACATGGAGATTCTTTGAAGCATATGATTAGGCATGATGACCACTTGAAGTGTTAGAGGCCCACCTTGATTTGAAAATGGCCAAACCCTAGTTTGGATTGATTGCTTAGGAGAGGGTTTGTCTGGCAACCCTTGTGAAATCCTTGAGTATATGTGAAATGTCTTGAGAGGTAAGAGGGAAAATTTTGGGGTACAACAGTTGCCCCTGTTCAATCTTTTTGTGATGTAAAGGTTAGATTGGCATGCTTGCCTTTTGTGACCTGAAAGTAGAAGATGATTGAACACTCGAGTACACCTGAAAATTTGCACTCGCTGTTGGTTGATGATGCGCTAGAATGGGCTTATAGATGCCATTGGAGAAGCTGAGTCGGAGATTAAGTCGTACGCTAGACTCGCAAATGTTGTTTGAATAGGAGAAACATCGGAGATGGGCTTAAGATGCCATCAGGAGAGACTGATGCTAGGGAATGAGCCGCACGTTAGACTCTATAGGTATTTTCGAAAATAGAAGAAAACACGGAGATGGGCTTAAGATGCCATCTAGTGGCGGCTGATGTTGAGTTGTACGTTAGACTTCACGCTCGTCTTTGAATGAGGTTATTGGTATGTATTGATTTTTAACCAAATATGCAGCATTTTGAAGGTGGAGAGATGTCAACAAGTAGTCGGAGATGGGCTTAAAGATGCCATCCGGGGAAACTGAGTCGTATGCTAGACTCTATAGTTGCTGTTGATAATAAGAGAGAGTCAGAAAAAACCTTCGTCTTGGCTATACTAGAGATGGATAATCGGCAGAATGCTGATAGCTTTCCCGTCTTGCTTTGGGTGTTAATCCTATGTCTGTTGCCGGAAGACAACTGTATGGTCTTCTAGATAGGTTTCCTGTATTGTTTCGGGTATTAACCTTTGACCTGTTGCCTGGAAGCGATTTTCGTGGTTGTTCAGATTGTTTTCCCGTCTTGCTTCGGGTGTTAATCTTTAACCTTTCGTTCGAAAAATAGCCTTTCACGGTCATTTAGATAGTTTTCCCGTCTTGTTTCGGGTATTAATCTTTGACCTTCTGTTCGAAAAAATAGCCTTTCACGGTCGTTCAGATAGTTCTCCCGTCTTGTTTCGGGTATTAATCTTTGACCTGTCATTTAGAGAACGACTTTTACCTGCTAGGGAAATAAATCTTGGCAGGATATGGTTAGTTCTATGCAAATTATGATGTATGCAAGCATATGGCAATGTTCGTGAATGATATGTGCACATGTTATGATCTTTATGAATAATGTATGAATGTAGATGTTGTGGTATTTCAAACCATGTCCATCTTGAAGAAGATGAGAACGTCCTGCTGGGGATTTTTGATGTTTGCTTGGGAAAAGGGTTGTTCCAACCCTGAGATGTTTTTGATTCCTCTGATGCACTATCTGACCAAGTTTTGAGCCTAGATATTAATGTTGTTGGAAAGTATAACAACTGGGAGGTACTCCACTGGGGATCTTGTGCGCAGATCTTGCTGGGGAGTATCCGAATACCGCTTGGAGACTGATGTAATGTGGCAACGCTGAAGGGGGCGTAAAGCTGATGAGCCTCGAAGAATCCTTTGACTGGGGAATAAGAGAGACGTAGGTTCCTCCGATGCACTATCTGACCAAGTTTTGAGTCTAGATATTGCTGCTGGCGGGGGGTGATAATCTTCGAAAGACATTCCGCTGGGGGTAAATATCTTTGTGTATACGAGATAAACTGTTACTTCTCGGAGACTGATGTAACGAGGTGAAGCTGATTAAGATCTCCGCTCGGGGACTAATGTGATGATGCTTGAAGTGTTGGTATTTCGTCAGAGAAGTTTTGTGTAGAGAGTAATGGCTCTGTGGGGTTCGAGCCCTTGTGAAAGTAACTTGTGGGAAACGTATTGGTGACTTTAGTCGTCATCTCAATTCCCAGAGTTTGTAGTAATTGCTTTTTATTTCTTCACTTTTCGTATGTTTGTGAACAGATGTTTATTGTCAAATGCATATAATCATTCAAAACAATCATTGGACTTTATGCAAAAAACAATAAAGGTTAACACTGTAAAAGGAAGAATTTGCATTAATTTTGAAAGGTGGCGTATGGCCAAGCAGTTTGTATACAAAAGACGAATAAAAGTAAAAGCTATGTGGAAATAATCTCGTTGAGTTTCAACAATGCTAGTGCTCATATATTTCGACTATCTCATATCCTTGCTGTCAGTAGAAAGTGAGTGAATTGATTTTCGCCATTTGAATGCCAATAGTAGTGGTCTGTAGGTAGATGATATAGACGAGACATAGTCGTACGCTTAAATCCCTAAATTTTTCCTAGACCGCCCTTTCGGGTTTTCAGTCTATCGGGATACCCTTTTTTGCCCAAGCCTTATTTTCGGGTTACATTATTTTTGTATATATCCTTAACGAACCCTAGCGGGTGCCTTGATCATGTGTAGTATTTTTGACTATGTCCGCATTCATAGGGTGGGAAGTCTTCTATCCATGGTGCTAAGTATCATAGCTCCGCCGAAAAATACTGTTTTGACTACAAATGGTCCCTCGTAGGTGGGAGTCTATTTGCCCCTGGGATCACCTTGTGGAAGAATGATGCGCTTGACTACTAGATCACCGACTTGGTAGGCTCGGTGCTTGACTTTCTTGTTGAATGATCTGATCATTCGCTTCTGGTAGATCTATCCATGGCAGATGGATGCAAGTCGTTTTTCTTTGATCAAGTTGATCTGATCAAGCCGAGTCTGGATCCATTCGTCTTCGCCTAGCTCTGCGTCCTAGAGGACTCTAGTTGAGGGTACCTGAACCTCGATTGGTAGGACTGCTTCCATACCGTATACGAGAGAGAAAGGGGTTTCCCCTGTAGATGTTCGTACTGTAGTGCGGTTACCATGGAGAGCAAATGGAAACATCTCATGCCAATCCTTGTAAGTCACTGTCATCTTCTGTATGATCTTCTTGATATTCTTGTTGGCGGCTTCCACCGTGCCATTCATTTTAGGCCGATATGGAGAAGAGTTGTGATGCTTGATCTTGAACTACGTGTAGAGTTCGGTTATCATTTTGTTGTTGAGGTTGGTACCGTTATCTGTGATAATCCTTTAGGGAGTGCCGTACCCACAGATAAGATTATGCTTGATGAATCGAGCCACAACATTCTTGGTAATAGATGCGAACGAGGCTGCTTCTACCCACTTGGTGAAATAGTCAATTGCCACAAGGATGAAACGGTGTCCATTAGAGGCAGTAGGTTTGATTTCTCCAATCATGTCAATGCCCCACATTGCAAAAGGCCAAGGAGCGGTCAGAACATTCAATGGTACTAGAGGTACATGCATTTTGTCTGCATATATCTGGCATTTGTGACAAGACCGAGCATAGCGGTGACAATCAGCTTCCATGGTGAACCAATAGTAACCTGTTCTTAGAATCTTCTTAGCCATTGTATGTCCACTGGAGTGGGTACCGAATGCGCCTCCGTGTAATTCTTCCATGATCCGTTCTGCATTTTTCTGATCTACACAGCGGAGTAAGCACAAGTCGTGATTGCGCTTGTATAAGATGCTGTTGCTGATAAAGAATTTGGAAGCGAATCTTAAGAATTTCTTGTCATTGACAGATGCCCCTGCGGGATATTCTTGAGTCTCAAGATACCTTTTCACTTCGTAGAACCAAGGTTTCTCTTCTGCATCAAGTTCACAACAGTATGCTGGTTCGTCAAACTTTTCGATGATGATTTGGGGAGCTTCATTGTCCCATCTGACTTTAAACATAGATGACATGGTAGCTAATGCGTCTGCCAACTGATTCTCTTCTCGTGGAATATGATCGAAGGTGATCTCTTCGAAGTAAGGGATCAAGCTCAACACATGCTTTCGATACAGAATGAGATTCGGATGCTTTGTATCCCAATCACCTTTAATCTGACTGATCACTAAAGCTGAGTCTCCATACACTTGCAGGAATTTGATTCTTAAGTCAATAACAACTTTGATACCCATGATGCACGCTTCGTACTCGGCCATGTTGTTGGTGCAACTGAAATATAATCTAGCGGTGAAAGGCGTGTGTCCGCCTGTAGGAGATGTAATAATGGCGTCAATGCCATTGCCAAGTGCGTTTGAGGCTCCATCAAAGACCATGGTCCATCGGGATCCTGGTTCGGGTCCTTCGTCTGGTCTTGGTTCTTCGCAATCAGTAACTAACAAAACATCTTCATCTGGAAATTGGAACTGCATAGATTGATAGTCATCTACGGCTTGATGAGCCAAATGATCGGCTACTACACTTCCTTTGATCGCTTTCTGAGTAGTATACTGGATGTTGTATTCGGTCAAGATCATTTGCCATCTTGCTATTCTTCTGGAGAGAGCAGGTTTCTCAAATATGTATTTTATCGGATCCATCTTGGAGATCAACAAGGTAGTGTGAGTCAACATATATTGTCTTAGTCGGCGAGCAGCCCAAGCCAAAGCGTTGCAAGTTTTCTCGAGCTATGAGTGTCTTGTTTCACAGTCGGTAAACTTTTTGCTAAGGTAGTATATTGCATACTCTTTTCGACCAGACTCGTCATATTTCCCCAACACACACCCCATTGAGTTTTCTAATAATGTCTAGTACATGATAAGAGGTCTTCCTTCGGCAGGCGGCATCAGGATAAGAGGATTTTGTAAGTACTCCTTGATTTTGTCAAAAGCGATCTGGAAATCGTTGTTCCATTCCACTACTTGATCTTTTTCAATAATTTGAAGATTGGTTCACAAGTAGCAGTTAGATGTGCAATGAATCTGGCAATGTAGTTCAATCGTCCTAGGAAACCTCTGACTTCTTTCTCGGTTCGGGGCACTGGCATTTCTTGGATAGCTTTAACATTGGCCGGGTCAACTTCAATACCTTTACCACTGACAACAAACCCCAGGAGTTTACCGGATCTGACTCTAAAGGTGCACTTGTTGGGATTAAGTCTTAGTATATACTTCTTCAGTCTATCAAACAGTTTCCGCAAATGATCGAGATGCTCTTCTCCAGTCTGTGATCGAGCTATCATGTCGTCGACGTACACCTCTATCTCGTGATGAATCATGTCATAAAATAATGCCACCATGGCACGTTGATAAGTGGCGCCAACATTCTTCAGGCCAAACGACATGACCTTGTAGAAGAATGTGCCCCACTGTGTAATGAAAGTAGTCTTTTCCATGTCTTTAGGAGCCATTTTGATCTGATTGTAACCGGAGAAACCATCCATGAAGGAGAAAACCTTATGTTGAGCGGTGTTATCGACTAGAACATCAATATGAGGCAGTGGGAAATCGTCTTTCGGACTCGCTCTATTCAAATCTCTGTAATCCACACACATTCGTACTTTGCCATCTTTCTTATGTACAGGTACCACATTCGCAACCCACTGTGGATAAGAAGTAACGGCTAGGAAACCGACATTGAACTGCTTCATGACTCCGGCTTTGATTTTCTCTGAAATCTCAGGACGCATACGACGAACCTTCTTCTTTACTGGGATAAAACCTTCTTTCGTCGGTAATCGGTGTACCACAATGTCAATATCTAGACCTGACATGTCTTCGTATGACCAAGCAAAAACCTTGATATAGTCTCGTAACATCTAGACTAACCTTTCTTTGATACTGTTCTCAAGACCTGCTCCTATCTTGACTTCTTTGCTGTCTTCATTAGTACCCAGATTCACAACCTCGACTGGCTCTTCGTGTGGCTGTATAACTTGTTATTCCTATTGTAGTAGTCTGACAAGTTCTCCTGGCACTTCACAACCTTCCCCACCTTCGTCCTCGGCTTGGTAGATCGGATTATTGAAGTCATATTTAGCAATAGCAAAGTTGTTATCAACAAGATTCGGAGTGAATCTGCAGTGTATCACGTGGGTGTGTGTAAGAACACATAGCTTTTGAACGGGTAGTAAAGTAAAAGAAAGGAACGAAAACAACACTTAAATGCAAAAGTTCAATGATTTTATTGAATGAAAATATGCAAATGATAAATAATAACCCTCACAAACGAGCCGTGATGCCCCAAGAAAGGCATTAGGCTTTAAAGTTTATTGTCTGAACGTAAAAAAAGAACGAAAAGCATAACAGAAAACAAAAAGCAATTACTCCTGTCTAAAGGAGATTGGTATGACGTCTTCGGTCTTCCAATTGTTGAGTCCATTGTCGGGAGTTGGGAAGATCCAATCGCTGATGTTGAAGTTGTTGTCGTTGTTCTCTATAGCGTGGACTCCATTCTTGCTGATGTGGAAGGGAAGTTTGCCGGCACGTTCGAGGCGTATCATCTTCTGACCTTTGCTGGTGAAGCCTAAACCAGTCTTGTTGGATTTGAAAGGAACATCAGGGAGCTGACCTCAAATAGTACGACCTCCTTCTTCAACTGCAGCTTGAGCATCCTTTAGTGAGGCCATTCTTCGTGGAACTTTAGCAACTTCAGGGGTGACAGGAGAGTCAACAGGCATGACTCTTGGATTTGTCTCGAAAGCTTTACAGGGAGTTTCAAAGAATTCACCTTCCACTTTGAGGTATTGGAATGACTGCAGATGGCTCACTATATATTCCTCCTCGCCGCATACTATAACAATCTTCCCCTTCACTGGGTAGTTCAGCTTCTGATGCAAGGTAGAGGTAACAACGCCTGCCCCATGTATCCAAGGGCGTCCAAGTAGGCAAGAGTAAGCTGGGCGGATGTCCATGACGAAGAAAGTAGAGTCAAAAGTCTGGGAATCGACTTTAACTGGTAGAATGAGCTCTCCAAGTACTGTTCGTTTAGAACCATCAAAAGCTCTTACAATTATGTCGCTGGGTTTCAAGACCAATCCTTCAACATCAAGTATGTCAAAAGCACTCTTTGGTAGAATATTCAGAGCAGAACCCGTATCTACCAAAACATGAGACAATGTAAGGCCCTTGCATTCAACGAAGATGTGCAAGACTTTGTTGTGTTTCCTTCCAGCAGAAGTCAAATCAACATCAAATAAGCCTAGACCATTGCTGGCAACCAGGCTAGTAATACAAACTTCAAATTGATCAGTAGTAGTGTCTTGCGGTATGTGAGCATTCTTCAGAAACTTCACTAAGGCCTTAGCATGAGCCTCAGAGCACAATAGCAGAGCCAACATGGAGATCTTGGACGGAGTCTGTCCTAACTGTTCCACAACATTGTAGTCTCTCTTCTTGATGATCTTCAGAATTTCCTCCATTTCTTGCTTGGAGGTATCTTCAGCAACTTCCTTTGGTACTACATGCGGCGGGATGAGTTCTTGGTTCTTTCCTTGCGCGGAATTGGTTCGATAATTTGGAATCGGTGGGGTCGTAGTGTCTTTTGGAGGAGAGATCTCTGGATAAAATACTCTTTTAGTTCTGGTTACTTTGCTCGATCCGGTAATGTTGTCGATGTCAGGAATGGTAGCTTCAACTGTAATGTCTTCAATGGTTAGCGGGTATTGCTTGGCGCTATGATAGTAAACTTCAGCTCTATAGTTCCATGGTATAGCTTTGTCAGAGGAGTATGGAACTGGTTTGGGAGAAGTAAGGATGAAAGGTGCCACTCTAGGCGTAGGATCGGCAGAGGAGATCCTTATTGTATTAACATCAGCATAGTCTTCTGGGAAATCGTCTCCCCATCCGGTTGCCTTGACATCTTCGATAGGAGTCTTGTAGCTTTTAGGAACGGTATTCTTTACCATGAAATCAAACTTTCCACTTGGCTGCCCCAAGGTGTCCCAGACTTCTGGTACGACTTCGATCACATCTTCGATCTTCAAATTCTTAGACATGTCTTCACACAGATTCTCCATAGGTGAAGGTTTCAGGAATAACATTTCTCGGTTATCCATCATGCATTGAATATGCCTTCTCAACCAAACACATCCGTCAGGTGCATATGGGAACCAACGACAATTCTCCGGGCATCCTGGAAAGAAACCGGCTTGCAGCAAATTCTTCTTAACAGTCATCAGAGGAATAGTCAAGTTGTTCACATCATAAACATAAGAGTTCTTGTCAATAGCATTGGAACTTTTGCCGTGGTTAGGCATTGGTGCGTTGATCACATTCGGAGTTTCGACAGGAGGATCAAACTTAATTTCTTTGGCTTCAATCATGTCTTGAATCTTGTTCTTCAGAGCCCAACAATCGTCGGTGTCGTGCCCTGGGATGTTGGAGTGGTATGTGTCATACCCCAAAATTTGCCCTCCTATTTCTCAAGACATTCCATACATCCACACTCAAGGATTCCTCAAGGGTTGATCAGACAAACCCTCTACTAGACAATCAACCCAAACTAGGGTTTGGCAATTTTCAGATCCAGATGGAATTCCAACATATCCAATGGTCATCATGCCTCCTCATATGCTTCAAAGATTCTCCATGTCAAGTTTCAAGCCTCACAAGTCAAGTTTCCTCAAACAGTTGCTCAGATGGTTGAAAATCAGTTGTATTGGACAAAAAGTCAATTGTGGTCAACATACAGTCAAACTTCCTGATTTTTGATCAAAATCCTCATTTTGAAGTTACATTCATCATTTGATCAAGGGTTGATCATGATTCATCAAGAAAAACTCAAGATTTGCTCAAAAGTCAAACTTTCCAAATTAGGGTTTTTCAAGGAAAAGTCAACTAAACTTTGACTGAGCATAACTTCTTCATACTTTCTCAGAAATTTTTCCACCACCTCTCATTTTAAAGGAAATTAAATTCTTTACAACTTCATGTCTCACAAGAATGTTCAAAAAATGCTTCATTTGGAAGGTATGGATCAAAACATTACAGGTCCTTTTCAAAGTCAACAAGAAGTCAACTTTTTGTTTTGAAGATTTATTGAGCATGCAAACTCCAATTGAGATGAAACTAAAGAGGTTGGTTATATGACACTTAGAGCTTTCTAAAAAGTCCAAGAACACTCAAAAATGTGGAAAATTGAGCAAAATACACCATTCAGAAGTTGGGAATTTTTGAACAATTGCACAAAAGGAGATATTTGTCAAAATCCAATTTTTTCCAAATGGGCCTATAATTTTATGATCCAAACTTGATCATAATATTATTTGTGACCTATTGATGCCTTGCCATGACTACATTCTATTTTATTGATTTATTTTTGAATTTAAAACCATTTAATTCAAATTTAAATTATATAAAATATGAAAATAAGATATACTTTCAAAAGGAGTGGATTTTTATCAAACTTGAGGTCCAGGATGGCCCACAAAACTTGCCAATTTCGTGATAGCTTGCATATGGAAGAGAAAATCAAATTTTCTCCAAAATTTGATTTTATTTGAAAGGAATTTATTTCACATTCAATACCCAATCTTTTTCCTTCTTTTGCTCCCATTACACTCTATAAATACCTAGTACATTGCCAAGAACAAGGGCGAAACCTAACAACAACCCTTATTTTGCTAAAATTTTTCTCAAAGTTGCAAAATCAATTTTAATTTCAATGAGGTTTCAAGGTGTTCTAGCCATCCAAGCGTGTCCCACGAGGTTCCTAGCAATGAAATCAACTCTTACTCGAAGAAGCGCCCAAATCGTGCTCAAGAACTTGCTTCGATTTGGTATTTTTCTCAATTTTGGTTTCTTCAATTCATGCATTTTTAACTGCGTTTGTTTGCATATTTGAACTCAGGACATCCATTAAAATGCATTTGAATCATTACATGTAAGCTTGCACGTCCAGAATCCATATTGCCATAGTTAGGGTTTTTCAAGCTGTCTTCTTCGAACCGGCCTGTACAGGCCGATTCAGCCAAAACTAATGCCACCATTGAGATCACAACTCTCGATTTAGGGGGGTAGGGTACCTTTGGTCTTTTTATTATTTCACGTATTTTTCAGGTTTGAGATTTCTGGCTGCCGGAGAAGACGATCGGAGCTAGGGCTCCGACGTCATTGACTTGCTCTGACCGGCGAAGGCTTGTGTGGCGCGATCGTGCTCTCTGATTCGTCCATCCGTTCCAGCTGGGGTCCACGCGTGCTAACTTGGTTTGAAACATATCCATGACACGTTTACACTTATATTCAATTGATTCCACTTTCACAAACACCAAGTGCACTATGGCGTAATGGTTAAGGCGTTGGATTGGAAGATTCCCTCAAACGTCACAGGTTCGAACCTGGACAGGACCAATCTTTTTTTCTCTTTTGCAAACTTAACTTATTTTTCATATTTTCTTATTTTTCTTTAATATTTTCCATCCAATTTAATTTATCTTCTAATATTTTTATCATGCATTTAAAAAACACCAAAAATATTTATTTTTTGCATAATCATCAGAAAAATACTTATTTAATTTTTAATATAAAAATTATTATTTTTGCATGCTTATTTAATTTAATTAATAATTAATTGTTTAAATGACTTTTGATTGTTTTTAAATTATCAAATCAACTCCAAAAATTCCCAAAAAATTATTTTATCATATTAATGTCACCATTAACACAAAAAAATTTTCTCATTCAAAAATACTTATTTTTACTAACATTTTCCTCTTATGCAATTTTCTTCCGTTTTCCGATTTTGCATCTTTTCACAGGTTATACCGTTTCGGACGATTTTTATCGCTTTTCTTTTTTCAATTATGTAATTGCCTATGGGATGTAATAGTTTAATTAGGACTTTTATTTTTCGTACTTTCAATTATGTATCTTCCCCAAAGCCATGTAATAGCGTAGGACTTTATCTTTCCGCACTTTACTTTCCGCAATTTACTTTCTGCACCCTATGAACTGCTAGTAATTAGGCGTGTATGGCAAGA
The DNA here is from genome assembly GCA_021764765.1 of Vicia sativa. NCBI lineage: Eukaryota > Viridiplantae > Streptophyta > Magnoliopsida > Fabales > Fabaceae > Vicia > Vicia sativa. Next base: position 247,197,082 of record CM038793.1, read on the forward strand.
TAAAATTGGGCATATATCACTCATGATTCCAAGAAAAACATATCTGAATTTGGCACACTCTTTTCACACATGCACCCTGTTCGCGTTAAAAGGTGACGTGCTAAAGGATTTGAACGTGAATTCAGATTCTTTGGCTCGAAACGATTTACTCTTTTGATTTGTTTATAAAGATGCCGCGAGCATCAAGCTTTATTATTTTTTAACACAAGAAAGATGATTTAATGATTATGAAAAAGGGGAAAGCTGAAATACCCTCAATTGATATTGGTATGCGTAACGACTAGCGTAAACTAGACGCAACGCAATGGGGAGATTCTGAGTAAGGGGGATTGTTATATAAAGAGAATAGATGGAGCACCCTAAATATATATAGTTATCTATAGCTTTATATATGAATATATTTGATATGCTTGTGTGTTTTAATTGCTATTTCTATGATTGGGAAAGTTTCTCCTTTGGGATTTAAAGAAAGACAGATTATGTGGGATTCTAGTGTTTGTTATTATTGTGCTCGCAAAGATCTGTGGACCTTCTGCATACATATCCCCTAGTGGGAATCAGAGCATTTGTAGCTCGGATCTACAGGGTTCTATGGTTTGTTGGTCTGAGAGAGAAAGAAATTTGCTCGGCAAGGATGAGACCTTGTGCCTACGTATTCTCAAAAGGATGTTGAGAAAGTAAGAGCAATCGTAGTTCCCACTTCTGCTAGTGGAAAGCAACGGGATGTTAGTAAGAGACAGACAAATGTCATCTTAATAAAAAATGTATCTAATCTATTTCATCACATACATTTTTGAAAAGTTTGATTGATTAAAATCTTTCGTCGTAAGTATTAGGTGTTTTGCTTGAGTGTACAAGCGTTACCACTTACATGTTTAAGAAAGATGTTTTGAAAAAGATGTTTGAATCTTTTAACTGTAAGTATTGGGTGTTTTGCTTGAGTGTACAAGCGTTACCACTTACAATTAAGAGATGTTTTTGTTTGAAAAGAGTTTGAAAAGTTTTTGACTGTATGTGATATGATAGATGAGATACTTCTTCCATAGAGATGATAGATATCTAAATCTCGAGGAGAAATTGATTGGATTAAGGGATGCTTTTAAGAAGCCCGTGGGTCCTTGTATTGTTAGCCCAAGATGAGGCATTCCGAGGGTCCTTGTATGAAGCTCAAGAGGAAGCTATAGGGTATGGCTGGTTTTGGCTTAAAAGGGATTTCACCGAGAAACCATCCTTTTGGAATTTAGAGCAATTTCAGGAAATTTTACTCTTTGGGATTTGAAAGTGATTTCAGGAAACCATCCTTCGGGGTTCTATCTTAGCGTGGGTGATTCTTTGTATTGGAAGCCCAATAGGAGGCTGTTAAGAGATTTCTGTCTCTTTCATTGTATGATGCGAAGGCTAAACTCAATGAGGAGTTCTTTTGAGCGAAGCCCAAGAGGAGGTGACTCAGCGGAGTGTTGTCTTATATGAAGCCTAAGCGGAGGCTAAACTCAGATGAATGAGTTTTTCTTATATGAAGCCTAAGAGGAGGCTAAACTGTGGGAGAGTTATCTTGTATAAAGCCAAGGAGGCTAAACTCATCTGGTGATGAATTATCTTGTATAAAGCCCAGCGGAGGCTAGCTGGGAACCTATTGGTTAGACTAATTGTTATGTTATAATTAGACAGTTGTATAAACAAGTGTGTGTGTGTGATATGTATTCACAGGAGTTTATGAAGGAAATATAAACAATGCATGATGTTTATTTACAAAAGTTTATGAAATATAAACAAGTGGTCGTAAACGAGCGTTTAAAATGGCGTAACTTGATTATTTACAAGTTTGAGCTGTGTACAAGGAAGTGAATATGTACACGAACGAGTATTTATGTACATAGAAAGATGGATGTACATAGGGGGGTTGGGACTTACACCATAAGGGAGGCCCATTGGTTTGAAAGCAGTTTCACAGGGAATAATGCTCCTTTCAATACCAATGGTATTCAACATATATGCAGAAAGCGAAACGAGCGATCAAGTTTGTCGTGAAAAAGTATCATATTATGTACAGATAAAAGTTTGTATGAAAAGAAATTGATATGTACAAGGAAAAGATGTATGTACATAAAGAATGTTGGTTTGTGTATACACAGTGAAGTGAAAAACAAGCGATCGAAGTTTATGCATACTTGAGTATAAAAAGTATCGTGTTATGTACAGATAAAATTTGTATGTATTTGAAGAGAGTTTGATATGTACAAAGAAATACTATGTACATAAAAGAATGTTATGGGACTTACACCGTGAGGGAGGCCCATTGGTTTAAAAGCAGTTTCACAGGGAATAATGCTCCTTTCAATACCAATGGTATCGGTGTATAAACAAACGAATGAAAACAAACGAAAGAAATTTGTTTATGTTTGAATATTGACAATGATGATTTGAGTATGTACAAATAACATAAAATATGTACAAAAAAGGATTGGGACTTACACCATAAGGGTGGCCCATGATCGATTGAGAAATTCGAGAGAAAACGAATTTGATTTTATCGTTTAAATCGGATCGATCGTGGTAAAAGATGTAAGTTTGATGAAATGTTTTAAAAAAAATGATTTGAAAATGTTTTGAAATGTGAGGTTCATTTATGAAAAGTTTTGAAAAGAATCGGAAGTCGAAAACTTGAAAATTTTACCTTAAAAGGAGGTTTGAAAAGTGTTGAGCGTGTTTTCGGCGATTAAAATATAATCAGATGAAAGTTTTTTCTGAAAATTTTTACACTATCATAAAATAGATGTGTTTATTGACAAGTGTCCAAAAAATCACCTTAAAATAAGGAGTTTTGATTGGTTAAAAAAATTGTGAAAGTTTTGTAAAAAACATGAAAAATTGGAAAAGTTTGAAAAGAAATGGTCCGATGGGAGTTGAACCCATGACCATTGGGTACACACGTGTCGAGAAAACCTTAAGGGCGAGCAAGATACCAACGAGCCGCGTGTTTGTGTTTAGTGGACCAAAACACGTAAACATGATATTGGAAAGTTTTAAAAATTTAAACTCAAGAACAGCAAGCTATGTTCTTCGTTTGATCTTGATTCATCAATTCCATACAATCTTTGTTTCTCAACGAAATTGAATAAGTAAAAATGAAACTTGCTCGATTTTGAACAACGAACACGATGGTACTTGTTAATTGTATTTATTTTAAGCCCGAATGTTTTAAGTTTTGAAGAACACTATGAACCCTAATGAAAATTTCAAATTAAATGATGCATAGTTGATGATTCTTTGATTTTCTTGAGGGCTTATGATCGTGTTAGGTGCGAAAGAGATCGGCCAGAGTTTTTTGTTTAAGTTCAAAGAATTGTGATATCAGTTCGTGTTCTAACTGTGTAAGTGGAGATCGAATTCAATGCAAGAGTGTTTCGAGCTGTTTCTTGATCATTTGAGCATCATCGGCATATGGAAGCTAAATGGATGATGCACTTCTTGAATCAAGTGGATCGTGCTACAAGTCCACCTGCACAGTTCATAATTGGAAGCTCGAAATCGATGTTAAACCTGTTAAAGTTGCTTGCCAATCGGATCATGTACATGAGGTACATGGAAGGTGTTAGGATGCTCACAACACAATTTAATCAAACCAAACTTCAAATTGAATTCTATGGCGTTTGGAAAGTTTGAAAAATGGAAAGTGAAATCTGATTTTCAGTGGTTCTTGTGTTGATTTTATGATTCAAACATGTTCCATATTGATTATATGTTATGTTAGACACCAAATTTCAACATGGTTTTAACTGAATTTCAAAAATGCAATGTTTCTCAATTTTGCACTATGTTGCTTGATTTTCAAGAAAGTAGAGAGAAAGCGTGGATTTGCATTGCTTTGGTGTGGTTTTAGACTTGAAATGTGATCTATTTATAGGCCAAAAGATTCTGAAATGTTAGGCAAGAGTACATGGCAATTGGAAAATCAAAGATGCCTTAAGGGGTAAGAATGACATTTGTAAAGGAAAAGGAAGTTTCCTTTTTTAACCATGTGCTATTTTTACTTTGATCCTATCTCATCTCAATTATTACTTCCAAGCTGATATTTATCAGTTCAACAATCCATTTGGCATGGTTGCAAGTGGTCTAAATGAGAAAATCACAAAATGACCTATAATTTGATGTTTTGGATTTTGAAAATCAAGTTCATGAAGCCTTATGTTTCAATTTCAAAAGTATAGTTAGGCTCCATGGATTTGAAAGTTCTTGGACATTTTGGAAATCTTGTTTCACAAGCTACAACTTTCATGTTTTGAGTTTTTTTCAATTCAAATTGGAACTAGGTGAAAAAATGGCATGAAGTTTGGAAAAAATAAGAAATTTCAACACTTAGAAAATTTTCTAAGTGTTAGAACTTTTGACTTTTTGTTGACTTTTTCAAATTCTTTGATTTTTTATGATCATGATGGATCATTTGAAGTATTTTGATGATTGAAAAAGTTTTGTTTTGAAAAATTTGACCAAAAGTCAAAGTTTGACTTTTCTGTGCAGATGAAATTTCATCAGATGTTTCTGAAATTGACTGATGAAGTCTGTGAACTTCTGTGATGTTTTGAATCCAAATTAGGTCAAGATGTTGTATCTAAGATATAATGACCAATCTCTATCCAAAAGTCATTTCTTGTTCAAAAGTCGGAAAACTCACCCGATCAAAACCCTAATTGGTCGATCCTCGATTGATCTATGAGAAAAAATGGATATCTGAAGATTGAAGGCTGATATTTTGATCAAGATAGATCAAATGAGGTGAGCAAAACTCAAACCCTAATTGGTTGCCTTTTGAATCAGATGAAAATCTGTTGAAACCCTAATTTTGACCTGTGAATGCTACACCCGATTAATGCTGTCTGAGCTGTTAGTTATGCAAATGATGCAAATGTAAAGTGGTATATTAGGTCAAAATTTGGGGTATGACACACCCCTTAGGGTAATTCTCTCTCGTTGCCTTTACGAATTCAAATGGTCATGTCCCTCGAATGTAGAGGTATTCTAGCACCGTTGCCTTCAAAATAAATCATCATAGTCTCTTCGATACAAAGATCATAGACCCACGATGTTGCCTACGAACACATGATCTTGACCCTCGATTGTCGCCTACGAAAAATGATGATAGTCCCTTCGAATGTGCTAGGATACTTCCTACAAGTTGCTTTCTATGACCATCCGATGTCCTTGAATGTCCGCTCACATCCAGAATAGGGTTACCTACCAACTAATGGTATGGATAACACTATTCTAAAGGAACGTAAAACAACAGCACGACCATTCGAGTAGGTAATAAGACTTTTAGTTGCTTGCTCAATCAAATACTTTTCACACCTCACACTTTTGTCAAAGTTCAAACTCTTTTCAAAAGCGAAACATTTCGAACACTTTGTATACATTCCTACATGAATCATTACAAAGTCAAAGCGAAATGCCTTTTCAAAAACATTTTCAAACACACAGAAAGCACAAATTTTCAAAAGTGATCTAAGAGCAACTAAGAGCCCGTAGATAACTACGGATGGAAAGAGGTGCTAATACCTTCCCTTTTCATAACCTTCTCCCTTACTCAGAATCTAACGAAGGTCTTTTTCTGTACTTTTTACCTTCCCTTAATTGGATAAAAGAAAAGTCGATGGAGACTCTTGCTATCCGCACATTTGCAATACAAAAATCTCAAAGTCAGTTCACCGTATTACAGAACTGGCGACTCTGCCGGGGAGACACCCTAAAGAGAGAATGCCTTAGGGATTTATAGATCATTTTTATTTCTTTCTGTTTGACTTGCTTGCTTTATCTTTAAGGGTTGCTTGGGTATTATATTTGTGGGGGATCCTACACCCGGATCCGGGTTTCCTTTTAGGTAAGTAGCAATAAATCGTCGCGACCGTTAGACGTATATCGAAACGGTCAACATGATGGCTACGTTAGTGTGACACTTTGGATGTCCTGATACTCTTCATTCCCAAGTTGAGGATAGTATTTGGCTTCTGCGTGGTGTCATCAAGCACTAACTAAACTTTTAGAACCTTAATTGACCCATCTTGGCCATTAGAAAGTAGTGAGATGGCCGACTTTGGTGTAGACCGAGGTTGGCTGATACTCGATGCTACGCTCATTAAGATCGACTTTGGGATATTTTCGGTCGACCATTTGGTAGTCGTATTGAAATAAACGCCTACGAGAAAGATCAATGATATGAGATTCCTAGAACCCAGTTACTATTATAGGACAGGATGAACCAACTCAAACTTTTGGTGGGGTAATCACCTATACCTCTTGCAAGCCTTAAACCTAGGCTCATTGTGTGAATTGTTTGTGTGTGCTAAACATGACATCATGAAATCATCGCATTGCATATCATTCTAACTATTTCAAGGACCTAGGGATTTATCTTTCCTCTGTTTTGTAGGGATTATGGCTTCTAGAAAGACTATCCGAATCAACTTCATGGGTATACCTTCTCAACTCAAAGAATTGGTTTCAGAGATTCCCGATCATGCTCAGTTCATCAAAAGACATGGTTATCTACTTGACTTGGTTATCTCCGGTTTTGAAGAAGATATGATGCATGTCCTATTCCAGTTCTTTGATCCGAAACACCATTGCTTTACATTCCCAGATTATCAGTTGGTTCCTACCTTGGAAGAGTTCTCTAAGCTACTTGGGATACCTATTCTTGACCAAATGCCATTCACCGGTTTAGAAAAGGTTCCTAGGTACGAAGACATTGCATCCGCCTTACATCTAAAGTGCTCAGACATTGAAGCTAATTGGGAAACAAGAAGCGGAGTTAAGGGTTTACTTGCTAAGTTCCTGATTAAGAAAGCCCGAGAATTCCTCAAAGTTATGAGTTTCCATGCATTTGAAGATATTGTGGCCTTGCTAATTTATGGTTTGGTTCTATTTCCTAACTCGGATTAATTCATAGATGTCAACGCCATCAAGCTGTTCCTTACCCGTAATCCTGTGCCTACTTTACTTGGAGATATTCTACATTCTCTCCACACTCGTACTACTAAGAGACAAGGAACTCTCATGTGTTGCATACCGTTACTTTCCAGGTGGTTTATTTCGCACCTTCCTCCATCAATATTGAAGAATGAACAAAGGTTGAAGTGGTCTCAAAGACTAATGTCACTCTCTCATTCAGATATCCGTTGGAATCTTTTCCCTCAAAAGGACTTCACTTTCATTGAACATTGTATAGAATTCCCTAATGTACCACTCCTTGGTATAAGGGGAGGTATTACTTACAACCTATCTCTAGCTTTACGTCAGTTTGGTTTTGCTCAAAGAGATGGTCCTCATGATATGCTTCTCCAAGATATTGTGTTCGACTACAATCACGATCTCCAGAATTACCGACGAAGGTTCATACACGCTTGGGGCATGGTAAAGAAGACTGATACCAAGACTTTGGGGCACCAAAACTCCATTCCTTGGGAACCTTACCTCAAATGGGTGCGAGCTCGAGTTCAAAACCTCATGATGCCATTCACGCCTGCTCTACCAATAATTATGGAACCTGTTGCTATAAGTGACGTACCATATACTATCCTCCATCCTGACATGCCTACTGATTTTGAAGACTTGAAGAGATCCTGGATTCAGCTTAAAGAAGAAAGGGATACCTTTGAAGCTCAGTGTTATGCAAGCGAGAAGAAGAGAAATGGATCTTGAACAGACTGTCAAAGATCTCCAAGCTCAGAATGCTCAGTTCCAGGAAATGTTCACTAGCTTGGTCCAAGGCCAAGAAGATCTGAAGAAGCTCATCAACAGAAAGAAGAAGGTTGTTGGTGTTCTCAACATGGGTAGACATTACAAAGGTGGTCCTAAAGTGGTCAGCCGGATAGAGCTCTCAGAAGGAAGTGTCAAGACTGAGGGGAGTGTCAAGGGCAATGAAGAAGGCAGCCAGCGTGAGTCTGAGAAAGAGAGAGAAGATCACTATGATAATGACCAGTACTCTAATGAAGATGACAAGTACAAGCAACTTGAAGACCTTTGAATCTTTGTGGAAAATCGAAGATGTCGGGGCTGAATTTTGATGATCTGAGTCTTGTCCCTGGTGTGGTGATTCCTCCCAAGTTCAAAGTCCCCACTTTTTCCAAGTATGATGGCATGTCTTGTCCAAAGCTGCATTTGAAGTCCTATGTTCAGAAGATCAACCTGATGATGATGAAAGTTGTGGATGCACTATTTTCAAGAGAGTTTGTCCGAACTCAATTGGAATGGTATTATCGACTAGAAAATGACCGTATCCGTACTTGGAGTGATTTAGCAGATGCTTTCTACGATATAGTACAATGCTCAATTGACACCCACTCGCATGCAACTGGAGCATGTCTATGGGTCGTGATGAGAAGTTCAAAAGTATGCTCGAAATGGAGAGATCTAGCAGAGTTCAACCACCCTTGTCCAATAGGAGTTGGTTGATATGTTTATGGGAACACTGACAGGTCCATTCTTCAATCATCTGATTGGAAACTCTTCATCCGGATTCACCGAGTTGATATTGACAGGAGAGCGTGTGGTGGTATCAAGAGTGGGAAGATTCGGTAGAGACATCTTCAAATCTTGCAAGAGATCTTTTGGTGGTAAGAAAGAAGCCAATGCTGTGTATGGTTAGAAAAGCCGAGCCAAGACTGACCGTGCTCAATCTGTGGGGGCAGTTGTGATCTCCAACCCTACATCAGTGCAACCTCGACAAGACAACGTGCAGGCATACGAGAACGGTTCTGAAGATCAACATGCCATTGTCGCAAGCCTTGCGGATGTTGAAAGAAGAGCGATTACTTTGAAGGATCCTCCTCGAGTGTCACCACTTCCTCTCGAGATACAATCCTAATGCTAAGTGTGCTTACCACTCAACGACCAGGCACGTGTGATACAGTGAAGCGACTTTGTAGGATTTTGTATCCAAATGTGCGGATAGCAAGAGTCGCCACCGACTTTTATTTTTATCCAATTAAGGGAAGGTAAAAGTAAGAAAAAGACCTTCGTTAGATTCGAGTTCGGAGAATGGTTATGAAAAGGGAAGGTATTAGCACCCTTTCCATCCGTAGTTATCTACGGGCTCTTAGTTGCTCTAGATCACTTTAAAATATTGCTTTCTGTGTGTTTGACAAAAATGTTTTGAAAAAGGCATTTCGCTTTGACTTTGTAATGACTTATGTAGAAGTGTATACAAAGTGTTCGGAAATGTTTTGTTTTTGAAAGAGTATTTGAACTTTGAAAAAGTGTGTGAGGTGTGAAAAACATTTGATAGAGCAAGCAACTAAAAGACTTATTTACCCACTCAGAATTGGTCGTTTTGTTGTACTTCTACATTCCTTTAGAATAGCGCTAGCCATACCATTAGTTAGTAGGTAACTCCATTCGTTGGATGTAAGCGGGACATTCGAAGGGACATCGGATGGTCATAGAAGGCAACTTGTAGGAAGTATCCTAGCACATTCGAAGGGACTATCATCATTTTTCGTAGGCGACAATCGAGGGTCAAGATCATGTATTCGGAGGCGACATCGTGGGTCTTATGATCTTTGTATCGAAGGGACTATGATGATTTGTTTGGAAGGCAACGGTGCTAGAATACCTCTACGTTCGAGGGACATGACCATTTTGAATTCGCAAAAGCAACGAGAGAGAATTACCCTAAGGGGTGCGTGTGTGAGAGAAGTGTGTCAAATTCAGATATATTATCTTGAAATTAGTGTGAGCTATGTCCAATTATTATCTTGCCATACACGCCTAATTACTAGCAATTGATAAGGGTGCGGAAAGTAAAATGCGGAATGTAAAGTGCGGAAAGGTAAATGTCCTACGCTATTACATGGCTTTGGGGCAGATACATAATTAAAAATGCGGAAAATAAAGATCCTAATTAACTATTACAACCCATGAGCAGTTACATTATTGGAAAATAAAATGATAAAAGAAAAAACGTCCGAATCGGAGCAACCTGTGAAAGAATAAGAAAATCGGGAAATATGATGAAATTGAAATAAGAGAAAATGTTAGAAAAAATGCAATTTTAAATATGAGAAAATTAATATATGCTGGAAATAAGATAAATATATTAAAATAATTTTTTTGGGATTTTTTGGAAAAGGTTTAATAATTAAAATGCAATTAATAATGATTTAAATGCAAAAATATAAATAAAATAAATATGCATGCAAAAATTATATTTTTTAATTTATTAAATTAAATAAAGGTTTTTAGAATATAAATGCAAAAAGAAAAAATGTTTTTGGTGATTTTTTAATGCAGAAATAAAATGTGTAAAGAAATTAAAATAAAAGAAAATATTAAAAAATATGAAAACATGGAAAATAATTAAAGTTTGCAAAGTGAAAAAGGGATTGTCTGAACCAGGAATCGAACTGGAGACATCCCTTTCAAACCTTTAAAGCCAATAAACCGCTTCGCCATGTGCAAGCGTGTTATGGAATAAGCGTGAAGTGATGAGCAACACGCGTCGCCGTTTGGGAGAAGTCAAGGCCCAGTCAGCTAGTGGGGTCCTCGTTGGATGAGAGAGCGAATCAGAAGGCTCCATTGTGCCACGCTTGCCTCGAGGAGTCAACAAGTCGCGACGCCCCTAGCTCGGTCGTCTTCTCCGCGACGAGGATTTGAACACGCAAAACACGAAATTTAAAGAGAAAGAAGGACCTTGTCCCCTAAATCGGACCTCTGAATCCATTGGTGGTGTTATTTTTGGTGGCGGCTTGTACAAGCCGGTTCGATGAGGACAGCTCGAAAAAACCTAAACATGGCAAACCATGATTCTTACGTTCAACCTTTCAAACGATGGCCCAGATCAGTCAAGTATAACCTCATGAACACATTCAAACCATTAGAAACGATTAAAGCACGCAGAATAATAAAATGCAATTTCAAGAAAAATTCAAATATGTATGAATGTATACGATTTAGCTTGTTTTAATCAATACCAATGATGTATTCTTACTCATACTTACCCCCTGAGCACGTTTGGATGGCTGGAAGAGGTTGAGAAAGGCTGGAGAATAAAATTCGAATTTTCAAGTTTCTTGAGAAAATTTGCAAGAGTTAGGGTTATGCTTGAGCTAGGGTTTCGTCCCTTGGCTTGGCTGCAATGCTTGATATTTATAGGAGAGGATTGGAGAGCAATAAGAGTGAAAAAAGATTCCATGATCAATGTGCAAATATTTCCTCTTTAAAACAAATCAAATTTTGAAGAAAATATGATTTTCTCATCAATGCCATGGCTTGCACGAATTTGGAAATTGTCTTGGGCTTTCTTGGACATTAAGAAAGATATAAATCCAACTTAATTGAAAAAATAACCTTATTTTCATATTTTATGTAATTTAATTTGGAATTAAATGGTTTAAAATCCAAAATAAAATCAATAAAATAGAAAATTGCCATGGCCAAGCATTTATGGGTCAAAAATAACATCATGAACAAGTTTGGATCAAAAGATTATAGGCCCATTTGGAAAATTTTGCATTTTGACCAAAATGTCCTTTTGTGCAATGTCCAAAATTGCCCAACTTCGAATGGTGTATCTTGCTCAATTTTCCACATTTTGAGTGTTCTTGGACTTTTGGAAGCTCTAAGATTCCTCTAACCAATGTCTTTGGTCTCATCTCAATTGAGTTACCATGCTCAATATATCTTCAAAACAAAAGTTGACTTTTGTTGACTTTGAAAATGACTTTAATGTTTTGAGCTATACCTCTCAAATGAAGCATTTTTGGACATTCTTGTGAGACATGAAGTTGTAGAAATTGAATTTCCTTCAAAACAAGAGGTGGTGGAAAAATTTAGAAAGTATGAAGAAGTTATGATCAGTCAAAGTTCGATTGACTTTTCATCTAGAAACCCTAATTTAGAAAGTTTGACTTTTGGGCAAATCTTGAGTTTTCTTGATGAATCATGATCAACCCTTGATCAAATGATGAATTTAACTTCAAAATGAGGATGTTGACCAAAAATCGAAGTTTTGTTGTATGTTGACCAGTTGACTTTTGTCAATACACCGATTTTCAACCATCGAACCATTGCGAGGAAACTTGACTTGTGAGGCTTGAAACTTGACATGGAGAATCTTTGAAGCATATGAGGAGGCATGAAGGCCATTGGAGATGTTGGAAATCCATCCTGAGAGATACCAAACCCTAGTTTGGGTTGATTGTCTAGGAGAGTTTGTCGATCAACTCTTGAGGAATCCTTGAGTATGGATGCATGAAATCTTTTGAGTAGATGGAGGCAAATTTTGGGGTATGTGACATGACACGATAAGCTGTTGGGCTCGAAGAACAAGATTCAAGATATGATTGAAGCTAAGCGGATCGAGTTTGACCCTCCCGTTGAGACTCAGAATGTGATCAACGCCTATGCCTAACCATGACAAAAGTTCCAATCTTTGTTGGTGAGGATACTTATGTTTTCAACATAGATGACTTGACCATTCCTCGATGATATTAAGAAGAATTTCTGCAAGCGGTGTCAATCGGGATGACCGAGAATTGTCTTTGGTGCCCATCTGCACGATGGTTGTGCTTGGTTGAGAAGGCGTGTTGATGCATGATGGATAACCGTGAAATACTATTCTGAAACCACATGGAGAGTGCGTGTGAAGACATGTCTAAGAAAGTGAAGATCGAAGATGTGAATGAAACGCACTGCATGGGATACCTTGGGGCAGCCAAGTATAAAGTTTGATTACATGGTGAAGTACACTGTTCTTGAGAGCTACAAGATTCCTATTGAAGATGTTAAGGTAACTGGATGGGGAGACGATTTCCCAGAAGACTATGCTGATGTTAACACAATAAGAATTTCCTCTGCTGATTCTGTGCCTAGAGTGGCACCTCTCATCATTACTTCTCCCAGACCAGTTCCATATTCCTCTGACAAGGCTATCCCTTGGAATTATGGAGCTGAGGTTTACTATCATGGCGTCAAGCAAGACCCTCTGACCATTGAAGATCTTACAGTTGAAGCTACCATTCTTGACATTGACAACATCACCGGATCAAGTAAGGTGACCAGAACTGGAAGGGTTTTCTCTCCAGATATCTCTCCTCCAAAAGACACTGCGACTCCAGCTTGCATTCCAGCTATTCAATCCATTCCCCAAGCTAGAGGAAAGAACGATGACTCATCCTCGGCCAAGTACCAAAGGAAGTTGCTAAAGACACCTCCAAACAAGAAATGGAGGAAATTCTGAAGATAATCAAGAAAAGTGACTACAATGTTGTGGAACAGTTGGGACAGATTCCGTCCAAGATCTCCATGCTTGCTCTGCTCTTGTGCTCTGAGGCTCATGCCAATGCCTTGGTGAAGTTTCTGAAGAATGCTCACGTACCGTAAGACACTACTACTGGTCAATTTGAAGTTTGTATTGCTAGCCTGGCTGCCAACAGCCTAGGCTTCTTGATTTGACTCTGCCGGAAGGAAACACAACATTGCACGTCTCTGTTGAATGCAAGGCGTTACATTATCTCATGTTTTGGTAGATACGGTTACTCGAATATCCTTCGAAGACGCTTTTGATCGACTTGATGTTGAAGGATTGGTTACGAAACCGGTGATATAATTGTGAGGGCTTTTGATGGTTCTAAGCGAGCGATACTTGGAGAGCTCACTCTGCCTGTTAAAGTCGGTTCCCAGAATTTTGATTCCACTTTCTTTGTCATGGACATCCATCCAACTTACTCTTGGCTACTTGGACGCCCTTGGATCCATGGGGCGGTACTTCTACCACGCATCGTGAAGTACCGGTGAAAGGAAGATTGTTGATGTGGTGAAGAAGAATATATGGTCAGTCATCTACAGTCATTCCGATACCTCGAGGTGGAAGGTGAATTCTTCGAGACTCCCTGTCAAGCTTTTGAAACAATACCCAGAGTCATGCCCGTTGACTCTCCTGTCACTCCTGAAGTTGCTAAAGCTCCGCCTAGGATGGCCTCGCTGAAGGATGCTCAAGCTGCAGTTGAAGGAGGAGGTAGTTCTATTTGGGGTCAGCTCCCTGATCTCCCTTCAAATATGACAAGACTGGTTTAGGCTTCACCATCAAAGGTCAGTAGATGATACGCCGAGAACGCGTCGGTCAACTTCCTTTCCGCATCAGCCAGAGTGGAATCCATGCTATAGAAGACAACGACAACGACTTCGACATCAACAAGTGGATCTTCCCAACTCCCAACAGTGGACTCAGCAATTGGAAGACTGAAGACGTCATACCAATCTCCTTTAGACAGGAGTAATTGCTCTTGTTTTTGTTTCGCTTTTCGTATTTTTCTATGTTTTGAACAATAAACTCTAAAGCCTAGTGCCTTGCCCGGGGCATCATGGCTCGTTTGTGAGGGTTATTATCTGTCATTTGCATATTTTCATTCAATAAAATCGTTGGACTTTTGCATTTAATTGTTTCTTTCTTTTACTTTATCACCCTTCAAAAGCTATGTGTTTCTTACACACACCACGTGATACAACTGAACCACTCGAATCTCGTTGATATGACTATGCTATTGCTAAATATGACTTGATAATCCGATCTACCAAGCGAAGGCGAAAGTGAGGAAGATTATGAAGTGCCGGAGAACTTGTCGGTTGCTACAGAAGAAGCGAGTTATACAACCACCGAAGAGCCATTGAGGTTATGAATTTGGAGTACGGATGAAGGCGGAAAAGAGATCAAGATAGGGCGGGAAAGCAGTGTTAAAGAAAGGTTGGTTCAGATGCTACGAGATTATATTGAGGTTTTTGCTTGGTCATACGAAGACATGTCGGGTTTAGACATTGATATTGTGGTACACCGATTGCCAACAAAAGAAGGTTTCCTCCCTGTGAAGCAGAAGGTTCATCGCATGCGTCCTGAGATGTCAGAGAAAATCAAAGCTAAAGTTATGAAGCAATTCAACGCCGGTTTCTTAGCTGTTACTTCCTATCCACAATGGGTGGCTAATGTGGTGCCTGTGCCCAAGAAGGATGGCAAGGTGCGAATGTGTGTGGATTACAGAGATCTGAACAAAGCGAGTCCGAAAGACGATTTTCCACTTCCTCATATTGATGTTCTGGTTGACAACACCGCTCAGCATAAGGTTTTCTCCTTCATGGATGGTTTCTCCGGTTACAATCAGATCAAAATGGCTCCTGAAGACAACCTTTGTTACACAGTGGACACTTTCTGCTAAAAGGTTATGCCGTTCGGACTGAAGAACGCGGGCGCCACTTACCAGCGTGCCATGGTGACATTATTTCATGACATGATTCATCATGAGATAGAGGTCTACGTCGACGACATGATAGCTCGATCACAGACTGAAGAAGAACATCTTGATTATCTACGGAAACTATTTGATAGGTTGAAGAAGTACAGACTAAGACTGAATCCCAACAAGTGCACCTTTGGAGTCAGATCCGGTAAACTTCTAGGGTTTGTTGTCAGTGGTAAAGGTATTGAAGTTGACCCCGCCAAGGGTAAAGCTATTCAAGAAATGCCAGCTCCCCGCACCGAGAAGGAAGTCAGAGGTTTCTTGGGCCGATTGAATTACATTGCCAGATTCATTGCACACTTAACTGCTACTTGTGAGCCAATCTTCAAGTTGCTGAAGAAAGATCAAGTGGTGGAATGGAATGACCGTTGCCAGATCACTTTTGACAAAATCAAGGAGTACCTACATAATCCTCCTGTCCTGATGCCGCCTGCCGAAGGAAGACCTCTTATCATGTACTTGACAGTGTTAGAGAACTCAATGGGGTGTGTGTTGGGGAAACATGACGAGTCAGTCGAAAAGAGTATGCAATATACTACCTTAGCAAAAGTTTACCGTGAAACAAGATACTCACTTGAGAAAACTTGCGGCGCTTTGGCTTGGGCTCGCCGACTAAGGCAGTATATGTTGACTCACACTACCTTGTTGATTTCCAAGATGGATCCGATAAAATACATATTTGAGAAACCAGTTCTCTCGGAAGAATAGCAAGATGGCAAATGATCTTGATGAATCGACATCGTACACTTCTCGAAAGTGATCAAAGGAAGTATAGTAGCCGATCATTTGGCTCATCAACCGTAGATGACGATCGGTCTATGCGCTTAATTTCAGATGAAGATGTTTTGTTAGTCACGATTATGAAGAACCGGGCCGGACGAAGGACTGAACAAGGATCGATGGACTATGGTCTTTGATGGAGCCTCAAACGCACTTGGCAATGGAATTGGCGCCATCATTACATCCCTACGGACATCGCCTTTCACCGTAAATTATGTTTCATTGCACTAACAACATGGCGAATCGGCGTGCATCATGGGTATTAAAGTGCTATTGACTTAAGAATTAAGTTCTTACAAGTGTATGGAGACTCAACTTTAGTGATCAGTCAGATTAAGGGCGAGTGGGATACGAAACATCTGAATCTCATTCCATATCAAGAGCATGTTCTGAGTTTGATCCCCTACTTCGAAGAGATCACTTTCAATCACATTCCACGAGAAGAGAATCAGTTGGCAGACGCGTTAGCTACTATGTCCTCTATGTTCAAGGTCAGATGGGACAATGAGGCTCCCCAGATCATCATTAAGAAGTTTGACGAACCAACATATTGCTATGAGCTTGATACAAAAGAGAAACCTTGGTACTATGACGTGAAGAGGTATCTTGAGACTCAGGAATACCCCGCAGGGGCATCTGTCAATGATAAGAAGTTCTTGAGAAGATTTGCATCCAAATTCTTCCTCAGCAACGACATCTTATACAAGCGCAATCACGACTTGTGCTTACTCCGTTGTGTAGACCAGAAAACAGCGGAACATATCATGGAAGAGTTACACGAAGGCGCATTTGGTACCCACTCCAGTGGACATACAATGGCTAAGAAGATTTTGAGAACAGGTTACTATTGGTCCACCATGGAAGCTGATTGTCACCGCTATGCTCGGTCTTGTCACAAATGCCAGATTTACGCAGACAAAGTGCACGTACCTCCAGTACCTCTGAATGTTCTAACAGCTCCTTGGCCTTTTGCAATGTGGGGCATTGACATGATCGGAGAAATTAAGCCCACATCTTTCAACGGACATCGTTTCATCCTTGTGGCAATTGACTATTTCACCAAGTGGGTAGAGGCGGCCTCGTTCGCATCTGTTACCAAGAATGTTGTGGCTCGATTCATCAAACATAATCTTATCTGTCGGTATGGCACTCCCGAAAGGATTATCACAGATAACGGCTCTAATCTCAACAATAAGATGATCATCGAACTCTGCACGTAGTTCAAGATCAAGCATCACAACTCTTCTCCTTATCGGCCTAAGATGAATGGCGCTGTGGAAGCCGCCAACAAGAATATTAAGAAGATCATACAGAAGATGATAGTGACTTACAAAGATTGGCATGAGATGTTACCATTTTCCCTTCATGGTTATCGCACTACAGTACGAACATCAACAGGGGCAACCCCCTTCTCTCTTGTATACGGTATGGAAGCAGTCCTACCAATCGAGGTTCAGATACCCTCAACCAGAGTCCTCCAAGACGCAGAGCTAGGCGAAGATGATTGGATCCAAACTCGCCTTGAACAGATCAATTTGATTGATGAGAAACGACTTGCATCCATCTGCCATGGACAGATCTATCAGAAGCGAATGATCAGAGTATTTAATAAGAATATCAAGCACCGAGTCTACCAAGTCGGTGATCTAGTTGTCAAGCACATCATTCTTCCACAAGGTGATCCCAGGGGCAAATGGTCTCCCACCTACGAGGGTCTGTTTGTAGTCAAGACAGTATTTTCCAGCGGATCTATGATACTTAGCACCATGGATGGTGAAGACTTCCCACACCCTGTGAACGCAGACATAGTCAAAAAATACTACGCATAAAAGAGACCCGCTAGGTCGACTGACCTAGGCAAAAATAAGGGCATCCTGGCGAACCAAAAGGGTTCGGGCAAAAGTTAAGGATATATACAAAACATGTATACCCGGCAAGTCGAAAACCTGAAAAGGCGGCTTGGGCAAAAAAGGGTATCCCGGTAGACTGAAAACCCGAAAGGGCGGTCTAGGCAAAAGTTAGGGATTTAAGCGTACGACTATATCTCTTCCAGATCACCTATCTACTTCCAGACTACTATCAGCGTTCAAGATTCAAATGGCGAAAATCAATTCACTCACTTTCTACTGACAGCAAGGAGATGAGATAGTTGAAATATATGAGTACTAGCATAGTTGGAACTTAACGAGATTGTTTCCGCATAGCTTTTTACCTTTCTTATGTACAAACTACTTGGCCATACGCCATATTTCAAATAAATACAAGTTCTCTTTCTCTTTACAAATTTTCACTATTGTTGTTTGCACAAAGTCCAACGTTTGCTTTGAATGATTATATGCATTTGACAATAAAAATCTGTTTACAAACATGCGAAAAGTGAACGAACAAGGATAATTACTACAGGCTCTAGGAATTGAGATGACGACGAAAGTCACCAAAACATTCCCCTGCAGAGCACAATCCTCACAGAGATGTCACTCATTACCCGCCTTCCCCAGTGGAGTTCACTTTTTCCTCCACTAGTCCAGACATTCCAAGCTTCATCACGTTAGTCCCCGGGCAGTGATCCCAATCAGCTGAACCATGTCACATCAGTAACGGTTCATCACCAGTAGAGATATCCCCAGCAAAATGTCTCTCAGCAATCATCATTTCCCCGGCAGCAGTAGTATCCAGACTTGAAACTTGGTCAGATAGTGCATCGGAGGAAACCTACATCTTTTATTCCCCAGCCAGAGATTTCGACGGGCTCCAGATCCTTCTAACCCGGTCTCCCAACAACCATCAAATACTCTCCAGCAGGATTTATGCGCAAGATCCCCAGTAGAGTACCTCCTAGATTCTCCCCAACAGGGTCTTTACACAAGATCCTCAGCAGCACGTCTCTCGATCTCTACCATCCTCAACAATATCTAGGCTCAAGACTTGGTCAGATAGTGCATCGGAGGAATCAAGGTTATCTTTCTTCTCGGGGTTTCCAATCCATTTCGTCCCCAAACAGAAGTCAGGAATCTCCAAGCAGAACATCCGCATCTTCTTCAAGATGGATATTTCTTGAAATACCACAACATCTATCATTCATACAGTACTCATAAAAGTCATAATATGCATATGTTGTTCATACACATCATCATGCATCATACTTTGCATAGGACTAACAATATGCTATCAAAGGTTCTCTTGTTTTTTCCAAAACAGGTTAAAATCGCTTCTGAAGCAAACAGGTCCAGGATTAATGCCCGAAGCCAAACGGGAAAACTATCTGAACGACCGCCCTAGTTGTCCTCCGATAACAGGTCCAGGATTAATGCCCGAAGCCAGACGGGAAAATTATCTGAACGACCGCCCTAGTTTACCTCCGACAACTGGTCCAGGATTAATGCCCGAAGCCAAACGGGAAAACTATCTGAACGACCGCCCTAGTTGTCCTCTAACAACTGGTCCAGGATTAATGCCCGCCGACGGAAAACTATCGAACGATCGCCCTAGTTGTCCTCGACAACCGGTCCAGATTAATGCCCGCCGACGGAAAACTATCTCGAACGACCGCCCCGTTGTCCTCCGACACGGATCCGGATTAATACGAAGCCGACGGAAAACTATCTGAACGATCACAAGTTATCCTCCGATAACAGGCATTGGATCATTTTTCCAACTATTATCCCCTCAGAGTAATCAGCACGAAGATGTATTCTGACTCTCTCTTATTATCAACAGCAACTACAGGGTCTAACGTACGATTTAGTTGCCTTGGATGGCATCTTAAGCCCATCTCCGACTACTTGTCAACATTTCTCCACTTTCAGAATGCTGCATATTTGGTTAAAAACCTTTACAAACCAATAACTTCATTCAAAGACAAGCACATGGTCTAACATACGACTCCCCCCAGATGGCATCTTAAGCCCATCTCCGTGCCCCCTTTCATCTACAGAGCCTAGCGTACGACTCACTCCCCAGCATTGATCATTCCAGATGGCATCTTAAGCCCATCTCGGTCGACTCTCCTATTCAGACAACATTCTTGAGTCTAGCGTACGACTCATTCCCCAGCGAAATCTCCAATTTCTCCAAATGGCATCTATAAGCCCATTCCCGCATCAATCAACAGCTAGTGCAAATTTTCAGGTGTATTCGAGTGTTCAATCATCTTCTACCTCCAGGTCACGAAAGGCAAAGCACACCAATCTAACCCTTCCAATACAAGAAGATTGAACAGGGGCAGCTGTCATACCCCAAAATTTTCCCTCCTACTTCTCAAGACATTCCATACATCCACACTCAAGGATTCCTCAAGGGTTGATCAGACAAACCCTCTACTAGACAATCAACCCAAACTAGGGTTTGGCAATTTTCAGATCCAGATGGAATTCCAACATATCCAATGGTCATCATGCCTCCTCATATGCTTCAAAGATTCTCCATGTCAAGTTTCAAGCCTCACAAGTCAAGTTTCCTCAGACAGTTGCTCAGATGGTTGAAAATCAGTTGTATTGGACAAAAAGTCAACTGTGGTCAACATACAGTCAAACTTCCTGATTTTTGGTCAACATCCTCATTTTGAAGTTACATTCATCATTTGATCAAGGGTTGATCATGATTCATCAAGAAAAACTCAAGATTTGCTCAAAAGTCAAACTTTCCAAATTAGGGTTTTTCAAGGAAAAGTCAACTAAACTTTAACTGAGCATAACTTCTTCATACTTTCTCAGAAATTTTTCCACCACCTCTCATTTTGAATGAAATTCAATTCTCTACAACTTCATGTCTCACAAGAATGTTCAAACAATGCTTCATTTGGAAGGTATGGATCAAAAATACTACAGGTCCTTTTCAAAGTCAACAAAAAGTCAACTTTTTGTTTTGAAGATTTATTGAGCATGGAAACTCTAATTGATATGAAACCAAAGAGGTTGGTTAGAGGACACTTAGAGCTTTCTAAAAAGTCCAAGAATACTCAAAAATGTGTAAAATTGAGCAAAATACACCATTCAGAAGTTGGGCATTTTTGAACAATTGCACAAAAGGAGATATTTGTCAAAATCCAATTTTTTCCAAATGGGCCTATAATTTTATGATCCAAACTTGATCATAATATTATTTGTGACCTATTGATGCCTTGCCATGACCACATTCTATTTTATTGATTTATTTTTGAATTTAAAACCATTTAATTCAAAT
This sequence comes from Vicia sativa, assembly GCA_021764765.1. Lineage (NCBI taxonomy): Eukaryota > Viridiplantae > Streptophyta > Magnoliopsida > Fabales > Fabaceae > Vicia > Vicia sativa. The sequence goes on from CM038793.1 coordinate 247,218,324, forward strand.
TTAAATTATATAAAATATGAAAATAAGATATACTTTCAAAAGGAGTGGATTTTTTTCAAACTTGAGGTCCAGGATGGCCCACAAAACTTGCCAATTTCGTGATAGCTTGCATATGGAAGAGAAAATCAAATTTTCTCCAAAATTTGATTTTATTTGAAAGGAATTTATTTCACATTCAATACCCAATCTTTTTTCCTTCTTTTTGCTCCAGCATTACACTCTATAAATACCTAGTACATTGCCAAGAACAAGGGACGAAACCCTAGCCCCAACAACAACCCTTATTTTGCTAAATTTTTTCTCAAAGTTGCAAAAATCAAATTTTAATTTCCAGCAGGTTTCAAGGTGTTCTAGCCATCCAAACGTGTCCCTGAGGTTCCTAGCAATCGAAATCAACTCTTACTCGAAGCCAGAACTGCCCAGATCGTGCTCAAGAACTTGCTCGATTTGGTAGTTTTCTCAATTTTGGTTTCTTCAATTCATGCATTTTTAACTGTGTTTGTTTGCATATTTGAACTCAGGACATCCATTAGAATGCATTTGAATCATTACATGTAAGCTTGCACGTCCAGAATCCATATTGCCATAGTTAGGGTTTTTCAAGCTGTCTTCTTCGAACCGGCCTGTACAGGCCGATTCAGCCAAAACTAATTCCACCATTGAGATCGCAGCCCTCGATTTAGGGGGGTAGGGTACCTTTGGTCTTTTTATTTCGCGTATTTTTCAGGTTTGAGATTTCTTGCTGCCGGAGAAGACGACCGGAGCTAGGGCTCCGGCGTCGTTGACTTGCTCTGACCGGCGAAGGCTTGTGTGGCGCGATCGTGCTCTCTGATTCGTCCATCCATTCCAGCCGGGGTCCACGCGTGCTGACTTGGTTTGAAACATATCCATGACACGTTTACACTTATATTCAATTGATTCCAGTTTCACAAACACCAAGTGCACTATGGCGTAGTGGTTAAGGCGTTGGATTGGAAGATTCCCTCAAAGGTCACAGGTTCGAACCTGGACAGGACCAATCTTTTTTTCTCTTTTGCAAACTTAACTTATTTTTCATATTTTCTTATTTTTCTTTAATATTTTCGATCCAATTTAATTTATCTTCTAATATTTTTATCATGCATTTAAAAAACACCAAAAATATTTATTTTTTGCATAATCTTCAGAAAAATACTTATTTAATTTTTAATATAAAAATTATTATTTTTGCATGCATATTTAATTTAATTAATAATTAATTGTTTAAATGACTTTTAATTGTTTTTAAATTATCAAATCAACTCCAAAAATTCCCAAAAAATTATTTTATCATATTAATGTCATCATTAACACAAAAATTTTCTCATTCAAAAATACTTATTTTTACTAACATTTTCCTCTTATGCAATTTTCTTCCGTTTTCTGATTTTGCATCTTTTCACAGGTTATACCGTTTTGGACGATTTTTATCGCTTTTCTTTTTTCAATTATGTAATTGCCTATGGGATGTAATAGTTTAATTAGGACTTTTATTTTCCGTACTTTCAATTATGTATTTGCCCCAAAGCCATGTAATAGCGTAGGACTTTATCTTTCCGCACTTTACTTTCCGCAATTTACTTTTTGCACCCTATGAACTGCTAGTAATTAGGCGTGTATGGCAAGATAAAATTAGGCATAGATCACTCATGATTCCAAGAAAAACATATCTAAATTTGGCACACTCTTTTCACACATGCAACCCTTAGGGTAATTCTCTCTCGTTGCCTTTACGAATTCAAATGGTCATGTCCCTCGAATGTAGAGGTATTCTAGCACCGTTGCCTTCAAAATAAATCATCATAGTCTCTTCGATACAAAGGTCATAGACCCACGATGTCGCCTACGAACACATGATCTTGACCCTCGATTGTCGCCTATGAAAAATGATGATAGTCCCTTCGAATGTGCTAGGATACTTCCTACAAGTTGCTTTCTATGACCATCCGATGTCCCTTCGAATGTCCCGCTCACATCCAACGAATAGGGTTACCTACCAACTAATGGTATGGATAACACTATTCTAAAGGAACGTAAAACAACACGAAAACGACCATTCTGAGTAGGTAATAAGACTTTTAGTTGCTTGCTCAATCAAATACTTTTCACACCTCACACTTGTTGTCAAAGTTCAAACTCTTTTCAAAACGAAACATTTCTGAACACTTTGTATACATTCCTACATGAATCATTACAAAGTCAAAGCGAAATGCCTTTTCAAAAACATTTTCAAACACACAGAAAGCACAAATTTTCAAAAGTGATCTAAGAGTAACTAAGAGCCCGTAGATAACTACGGATGGAAAGGGGTGCTAATACCTTCCCTTTTCATAACCTTCTCCCTTACTCAGAATCTAACGAAGGTCTTTTCTGTACTTTTTACCTTCCCTTAATTGGATAAAAGAAAAGTCGGTGGCGACTCTTGCTATCCGCACATTTGCGATACAAAAATCTCAAAGTCAGTTCACCATATTACAGTATGCACACTTGGCATTAGGATTGTATTTTGGAGAGGAAGTGTTGATGTGTTGAGGAGTATCCCTCAAGGTAATCAACTTTGCTTTTAACATGTGTTGCAATGCTTGCGGCAATGGCATGTGGATCTTCGTAAAATGTCTTCATGGCGCGTTCTGGTTACGCGCATTGTCTCGTTGAGGTTGCGCTGGTGTAGGATTGGAGATCACAACTGCCCCCACAAATTGAGTACGATCAGTTTTGACTCGGCCTTTCTGACCATACACAACATTGGCTTCTTCCTTACCAAAAGATCTCTTCGCAGCATTTGAGGATGACTCTACCTGAATCTTTCCGCTCTTGATTCCAGCTTCAATGCGTTCTCCTGTCAATATCAGCTCGATGAATCCGGCTGAAGAGTTTCCAATCAGATGATTGAAGAATGGGCCTGTCAATGTTCCCATAAACATATCAACCAACTCTCTATTGGAAAAGGGTGGTTGAACTCTGCCTGCTAGATCCTTCCATTTCTGAGCATATTCTTTGAACTTCTCGTCACGACTCATAGACATGCTCTGTAGTCGCGTGCGGGTGGGTGCTAATTCAGCATTGTACTGATACTGCTTGTAGAAAGCATCTGCTAAGTCATTCTAGGTATGGATGTGGGTACTCTCTAGCTGATAATACCACTCCAACTGAGCTCCGGATAAACTCTCTTGGAAGTAATGGATCCATAGCTTCCTGTCATCAGTGTGAGGATGGATCTTCTAAATATAGGACTTCAAATGCAGCTTCGGACAAGAGATGTCATCATACTAGGCAAAAGTAGGAACCTTGAACTTGTGGGGAATTACCACACCAGGAACTAGACTCAGATCATCAAAATTCAGCCCGAACATCTTCAGATTTTCCACAGCATTCAGACGGTCTTCAAGTTGTTTGTATTTGTCATCCTCAAGAGAATATTGCTCATTCTCGTAGTCTTCTTCTCTGTTTTTAGACCCACCCTAGGTCCGCCCTTATGATGTCTTCCCATGTTGAGGACACTGATGACCTTCTTCCTTCTGGTGATGAGATTCTTCAAGTCTTTCTGGCCTTGGACCAAGCTGGTGAACATCTCCTGGAATTGAGCATTCTGAGCCTGAAGATCTTTTACAGTCTGTTCAAGAGCCATTTTCTGCTAAAATAAATAGCGAGAAAATAAGAAAACCGATCTTCAATGTACCTGTTATGAAATGTCATGCCATGATATGCGATGTTTATGCAATGCAATGCAATGTTTTCAAGGACCTTAGGAATTTAAATTTGTTAAACAAGTACGAACAAACTTTTTATTAGTTTTTTTCTTTTTCCTTTTTCTTTTTAAGTACAAAAGATAGTATGGAAAATAAAAGAACAAATTCCTAAAACTCTAAGTCTCCCATGGGCGCTTCCTCTTGGTGTTGAAGTAGGTGTTGATGTTTCGCTCCTCGTGAAGTAGCTTGGTCAACTCTAGTACCTTCTTCTCGCTTGCATAGCATTGAGCTTTGAATGTATCCCTTTCTTATTTAAGTTGAATCCAAGATCTCTTCAAGTCTTCAAAATCAGTAGGCATGTCGGGATGGAGAACGATATAGGGTTCGTCACCTATAGCGACAGGTTCCATACTCATTGGTAAAACAGACGGGAATGGCATCATGAGGTTTTGAGCTCGAGCTCGCACCCATTTGAGGTAAGGTTCCCAAGGAATGGATTTTTTGTGTCCTAAAGTCTTGGTATCAGTCTTCTTTACCATGCCTCAAGCGTGCGCAAATCTTCGACGGTAGTTATGGAGATCGTGGTTGTAGTCGAACACAATGTCTTGGAGAAGCATATCATGAAGACCATCTCTTAGAGCATAACCAAACTGACGTAGAGCTAGATAAGGGTTGTAAGTGATACCTCCCCTTATACCAAGGAGTGGTACGTTAGGGAATTCTCCACAACGCTCAATGAATGTGAAGTCCTTTTGAGAAAAGAGACACCAACGAATATCTGAGTGAGAGAGCGACATCAACCTTTGAGACCACTTCAATCTTTGCTCATTCGTCATTATTGATTGAGGAAAGTGCGAAATAAACAACCTGGAAAGTAACGGTATGCAACACATGAGAGTTCCTTGTCTTTTGATGGTACGAGTGTGGAGAGAATGCAGAATGTCTCCAAGTAAAGTAGGCACAGGATTACGAGTGAGGAATATCTTGATGGCGTTCACGTCTATGAACTGATCTGGATTAGGAAATAGTACCAACCCATAGATTAGCAAGGCCACAATGTCTTCAAATGCAGGAAAACTTATAGCTTTGAGGAATTCTCGAGCTTTCTTTATCAGGAACTTAGCAAGCAAACCCTTAACTCCGCTTCTTGTTTCCCAATTGTCTTCAATGTCTGAACATTTTAGATGTAATACTGATGTGATGGCTTCGTACTTTAGAGCTTTTTCTGAACCGGTGAATGGTATCTGATCAAGGATAGGTATCCCAAGTAGCTTAGAGAACTCTTCCAAGGTAGGAACCAACTGATAATCTGGGAATGTAAAGCAATGGTGTTTCGGATCGAAGAACTGGAATAAGACGTGCATCAAATCTTCTTCAAAACCGGAGATAACCAAGTCAAGAAGATAACCATGTCTTTTGATGAACTGATCATGATCGGGAATTTCTGAAACCAATTCTTTAAGTTGAGAAGGTATGCCCATAAAGTTGATTCGAATAGTCTTCCTAGAAGCCATAATCCCTATAAAACAGAGCAAAGATAAATCTCTAGGTCCTTGAAATAGTTAGAAATGATGATGATGCAATGTTATGATGTCATGATGTCATGTTTAAACAAGTAGCAATCACAAGAAATTCACATAGTAGCCCTAGGTTTAAGGCTTGCATGAGGTATAGGTGTCTACCCTACCAAAGTTTAAGTGGGTTCATCCTGTCCTATGATAGTAACCAGGTTCTAGGAATCTCATATCATTGATCTTTCTCGTAGGCTTTATTTCAATACGACTACCAAGTGGTCGACCGAAACATCCCGAAAGTCGGATCTTAATTAGCGTAGCATCGAGTATCAACCAACCTCAGTCTACACCGAAGCCGACCATCTCACTACCTTCTAATGGCCAAGATGGGTCAATTAGGGTTCTAGAAGTTGAGTTAGTGCTGATGACACCACGCAGACGCCAAATACTTTCTTCAACTTGAGCATGAGGAGCATCGGGACATCCAAAATGTCGCACTAACGTAGCCATCATGTCGACCGTTTCGGTATACGCCTAACGGTCGCGACGATTTATTGCTACTTACCTAAGGAAACCTGGATCCGGGTGTAGGATCCTCCACAAGTATAATACCCAAACAACCCTTAAAGTAAAGCATACAAGTCAAATAGAAAGCAGTAAAGATGATCTAAAAGTGGCTAAGGTATTCTCTCTTTAGGGTATTTCCCCAACAGAGTCGCCAATTCTGTAATACGGTGGGAGAACTGACTTTGAATTGTTTGCGTTTGATCGCAAATGTTGCGGATAGAAATAGTCACCACCGACTTTTCTTTTATCCAATTAAGGGAAGGTGAAAAGAACAGGAAAAGACCTTCGTTAGATTTTGAGTAAGGGAGAAGGTTATGAAAAGGGAAGGTATTAGCACCCTTTTCATCCATAGTTATCTACGGGCTCTAAGTTGCTTTAGCTCATCTTAAAAAATTTGCTTTCTGTGTGTGTGTTTGAAAATATTTTGAAAAGGCATTTTGCTTTGTCTTCGTAATGATTCACGCTGGAATGTATACAAAGTGTTTGGAAATGTTTCATTTTGAAAAAAAAGTGTTTTAACTTTGTAAAAGTGTGAGGTGTGAAAAGATGTTTTGATGGAGCAAGCAACTAAAAGTCTTATTACCTACTCAGAACGGTCGTTTCCGTGTTATTTTACTTTCCTTTAGAATAGTGCTATCCATACCATTAGTTGGTAGGTAACCCTATTCGTTGGATGTAAAGGGACACTCGAAGGGACATCAGATGGTCATAGAAGGAAACTTGTAGGAGTATCCTAGCACATTCGAAGGGATGATCATCACTTTTTCGTAGGCAAGAATCGAGGGACGAGATCATATATTTGTAGGCAACATCAAGGGACTATGATCTTTGTGTCGAAGGGACTATGATGATATATTTGTAGGCAACGGTGCTAGGATACCTCTACATTCGAGGGACTTGACCATTTATTCAAAAGACAACGAGAGAGAATGCTCTAGGGGGTGCGTGTGTGAAGAGAGTGTGTTGAATTCAGATAATTCATCTTGAAATTAGAAGTGATCTACGTTCGTTTTTATCTTGCCATACACGCCTAGTTACTAGCAGTTTATATGGGTGCGGAAAGTAAATTGCAGAAAGTAAAGTGCGGAAAGTAAATCCTACGCTATTACATGGCTTTGGGGCAGTTACATAATATAGGAGTGTGGAAAGTAAATCCTAATTAAGTTATTACATCCCATGAGCAGTTACATAATATGGAAAAAGAAATGCGAGAAAATTAACCTAACTATTACATCCGGGAAGCAGATACATAATAATCGGAAAAGAGAAAACGAATTGCAAATAATAGAAAATATGTTAGTGAAAAAGATTTTTGAGTTAGGAAAAAGTTTTTAAGGTTAGTAAACCTAATTAGATGAGAAAATAATTTTTGGGAATTTTCTGGATTGATTTTAGTAAGGAAAAACAATTAAAAGTCAATTTTTCGATTAATTAACGATTAATTAAAATATGCATGCAAAAATATAATTTTTTATGCTAAAAATTAAATAAGTATTTTTCTGACCTAAATGCAAAAAGAAATAGTTTTTTGTGGTTTTTTAATGCATTAGAAAATTGTTTGAAAAGAAATTAAATGAAATAAGAAAAATAAGAAAATATGAGAAAATTGGTTAGTTAGAAAAGGTGTAAAAAAGAAGTGTGGGAGTCAGGGATCGAACACCTGACCCCCTGGATATACCAAGCACATGTTTGCCAACTGAGCTGCGCGCGTTAGTTGTCTTAGAAGTGCAACCATATGATTATATGTGATCCAACGTCCCTGTTTGAATTTCAAACCAAGTCAAACCGTGGGCCCCATTTATTATTGAGGGAACGAATCAGAACGCGAGATGACGCCATGTAGACTCCGCCTGAGTCAAAGGACATCAACGACGCCGGAGTCAAACCTCCGATCGTCTTCTCCGGCGAGGAAAATTCTGGAAACCTACGAAAATCGATCAAAAAATGAAAGAAAAGTTTCCAGATTATATATTTAGGGCATTACGAATCCAATGGAAGGCTTTTCATGATATAAAATTGCCTGTATCATTCAATATGAAGCTTCACCGTTTTGGAACCCTAACAATGGCAAGTTGTGGTTTCTGCGTCAAAACTCACATGTTATGCATCAAACCTGTTCTAATGACATATATAAACACATGTGGATGCATCAAATTAGTTAACAATGCATAAATTCAAAATTTCGAAACCAAAAACTTTACCAAACCGATGCTACACGGTTTCCACGTTCTGGGATGCCTTGGACCTGTGCAATGGTATAGATCGAGTCCTGGGATACTCAGGAATGTGATTGAAGGCTTGGATCACCTTGAGAATGGCTAGAAAATCATGCACGAATTTGCCCTAGTTTCTTGAAATTTTGAGAATTCTAGGGTTGTTCTTGAGGCTAGGGTTTTGTCCTTTGTGCTTGTGAATGCATCATGTATTTATAGAGCATGAGATTTGATCAGAAATAATGAGAAAATATATTGCCTTGAATGCAAAAATATTCCCTTGTAAATATTTATCAAATTTTTCCAAAATTGCATTTTTCCTTCCTTGTAGCATCTTGCACGAATTTGGCATATTATTTGGGCTTCCTTGGTCCTCAAGATAGGTAAAAATCAAGCCCAACTAGTCTTATACCTTGCTTTTGTATTTTATTTAATTAAAATTGGATTTAAATGCTTTAATTACAAAATAAATCAAATAAATTGGGAAGGAGGCGTGGAAAGGTGTATAAATACCATGAATAATGTTAAGATCCAGTTTGGACCATAAAATTATAAGCCCATTTGGAAAATATTTGCATTTGTAAAGTATTTCTCTTTGTGCACCTCCTAAAAAATGCTCAACTTGGACAAGGTGTATCTTGCTCAATTTTTAACTTTTTTGGGTGTTCTTGGACTTTTTAGAAAGCTCAAGATGTCATCTAAACAGCCTTTTTGGTTTCATCTTTATTGGAGTTTCCATGCTCATGAACACTTCTTTTCAAAAAGATGATTTTTTGTTGACTTTTAAATGGACCTGTAATGTTTTGATCCAGAACTTCTAAATGAAGCATTTTCTGCCCAAGCTTGTGAGACATGAAGTTGTAGAGAATTGAATTCTCTTCAAAATGAGCTGTGGTGGAAAAATTTCTGATAAAGTATATGAATGTTTTGCCTGGTCAAAGTTCTTTTGACTTTTGTTTGAGAAAACCTAATTTAGAAACTTTGACTTTTGATCAATTCTTGACTTTTCTTGATGAATCATGGTCAACTCTTGATCAAATGATGAATATTACTTCAAAATATTGATGTTGACAAAAAATTACGAAGTTTGACTGTATGTTGACCACAGTTGACTTTTGTGCAATACAACTGATTTTCAACCTTCTGAGCAATTGTCTGAGCAAACTTGACTTGTAAGGCTTGAAACTTGACATGGAGATTCTTTGAAGCATATGATGAGGCATGATGACCACTTGAATTATTATAGGCCCACCTTGATTTGAAAATGGCCAAACCCTAGTTTGGATTGATTGCTTAGGAGAGGGTTTGTCTGGTCAACCCTTGTGAAATCGTTGAGTATGGATATGTGAAATGTATTGAGAGGTAAGAGGGCAAATTTTGGGGTATAACAACTGACATAAATGACTTTGAAGGTGCCATAAATGACTTCTCTTACCCTACCGATCAACACTACTATCATGGTAGAGGCAGAAACACCAATGGTAGAGGTCTAGGCATGCATAATTTTGCCTAAGATAGAAATCCTACACGCCAAATGTGAAAAAAATAAGGCCATTTAGTCATTGACTGCTAGCATTGATTTGATAAAAACTATGATCCACCTCCACCAAAATCGCAGGCACCAACTTTCAAATGAAACAAATAACAATGAAATTCAAAGTTCTAAGAATTCATCCTCGACTACAACTCCGGCAAATGTCTATCTCGCTCATCACAACACTTTGGAGGTTCCTCAAGGACTTAAATTGCAAGTGTTGTTTGCTTACTCAGGTGCATTCCACTATATAACTTCTAGCTTTATAAACATTCAAGATTTGAAAGTATGTACAGGTCGTAATAGAGTGTTAATCGGTAATTAACTTGGTCTAGAGGACAAAACAATAGGTCACTATAAATTATTTTCTGGCATTGAGTCTAACATTGCATTGCATTTAAATGACATGTTCTATATCCCTAAAATCACTAGAAGTTGGATTTTAGTGTCCAAGTTTACAAAAGACAACAATGCTTATTTTGAATTCTACTCGAACATGTGTTTTGTTAAATTTCAGGCATGTAGCTAGTGTTTTTATTCTTGAAAGCTTTATAGATGAGAGTGGATTATAGTGTTTCAACAACTTAAAGTTGGAACCCTCGAGACCTAGCTTAAGCAACAAATTTCACAAATTTGTCCCAATTGTGAACACTGCATTATCTAACCCTAACATCATTTATTCTTGTATAAATAAAGTTGTTAACCATAGTAGTTTGGTCATTTGACATGCTAGATTAGGGCATGCAAATTCTAGAGCTCTAAAGAGCACTTCTCAATTGTATAAAATTCCTTTAAGCAATAAGAAATACATATTTTTGCAATTCCTGCTGTGTTGGCAAGTCCCATAAATTACATGCTCCCGCCTCAAAAATTTATTACACTCAATTATTTGATCTCGTGTTTACTGATTTATAAAGACTTTTACCTTCGCCTTTAAGTAGTGGTTACTCCTATGCTTGTTCTAGGGATACATGGATTTACTTTATCAAATAACAGAGTGATGCCATGGCTGATTGAAACTGTTTCAAACATATGTGGAAATACAATTCCAAGTCAAAATTAAAGCAGTTCAACCGGACTTTTGAGGTGAATTTAAACCTCTCACCAAGTTGCTTCAAGAACAAGGAATTATGCACAAACTTACTTTCCCCCCCACATCACATCAAAATGAAACTGTCGAACAAAAGCATCGGCAAATAGTTGAAATATGAGTTACTTTACTGACTCACGTTTCTTTTCCCATTACATTTTGGGATCACATCTTCACCACTACAGTCTATCTGTAAAACAAATTTCCTACAAGTGTACACCTCTAATATATGGAAACATATTAGGTAACTTTGTGGCGACAACGATAGGGTTACTTTGTTGAAATATTAGATTCAATTTGATTAGATTTAATATTTAAATATAATCCAAATTGTGCATGTCCAAGCCCAATTAGGGTTATATATAAATAATCATAATGTGTATCCTTATTTTGTATGATATAATTTCTAGTGAATAATAGAATTATTATTTTCTTATTATTCTCTCTTTCTCTCCTCATTAAAATGACTTACGCACTAAGAAATTGGTATCCATAGCTTCCATTTATTGTTCTTGATCGTGTTTTCAAGAATTTCACGTTTGAGATCGTATTTCTAGGGTAAGTGAATCAACTGCTACGAAGATGACTAGTGATAAGGGTATTTCGAGTTCTTTTCAAATGCTTGACGACAAGAATTTTATTCGATGGAGAAATAAGATACAATCTCTGTTTGGCTTTCATGAAACCCTAGAAGTGGTTACTGCGCTCGCTGCAGATGCAACCGACGCACAGAAAGAACCCACAACAAAGCCAAGAAGAAGGATTATAAGGTTGTTTATTGCATTCAAACGGCGATCAATGCTCTAATTTTGACAATATTTTCTCATGTTGAAATGGAGAAGGAGGCATGAGATATTCTGGTGAAGTATTACGAAGGAGGTGAGAAAGTCAAGGTTGTCAAGTTACAAACCTTGCGTCTATAATATGAGTTGTTGTCGATGGAAGAATATGAAAAAGTTGCAGAATATGTGTCGAAGGTTTAGAAACTTGTCCATCTCATGAAGGGTTACGGTGAATCCATAACTGATAAGATGATAGTTGAGAATGCAATGAGAACGTTAACCTCTCACTTTGATCACGTTATCATAATTATTCAAGAATCCAACATTCTTGAAACCATAAAAGTGGAAGATTTGGTTGGTTAGTTGGAGACACATGAGATGAGGATTGTCGAAAGGAAATGAGTTAAGGACTTGATACCTACGCTGTTGTTATACCCCAAAATTTTCCCTCCTACTTCTCAAGACAATTCACATCTCAATTCTCAAGGATTTCACAAAGGGTTGACCAGACAAACCCTCTCCTAAGCAATCAATCCAAGCTAGGGTTTTGCGATTCTCAAGTCAAGATGTACTTATAATGCTTCAAGTGGTCTTCATACCTTATCCTATGTTCCAAGGGATCACTATGTCAAGTTTCAAGTCTCACAAGTCAAATTTGCTCATCCAATTGCTCAGATAGTTGAAAATCAACTCTGTTAGACAAAAAGTCAACTATGGTTAACATATAGTCAAATTTCATAATTTTTGATCAACATCAATATTTTGAAGTCATATTCATCATTTGATCAAGAGTTGATCATGATTCATCAAGAAAAGCCAAGATCTGATCAAAAGTCAAAGTTTCCAAATTAGGGCTTCTCTAAACAAAAGTCAACAGAACTTTGACCAAGCATAACTTTCACATACTTCATCATAAATTTCTCCAACAAAGCTCATTTTGAATAAAATTCAATTCTCTACAACTTCATGTCTCAAGAGCTTGGGCAGAAAATGCTTAATTTGGGAGTTATGGATCAAGACATTACAAGTCCTTCTAGAAAAGTCAACAAAAGTCATCTTTTTGCAAAGAAGTGTCCATGAGCATGGAAACTCCAATAAAGATGAAACCAAAAAGGATGTTTATAAGACATCTTGAGATTTCTAAAATGTCCAAGAACACTAAAAAATGTTGAAAATTGAGCAAGATACAATTTGTGCAAGTTAAGCATTTTTGAGGAGGTGCATGAAGAAAAATACCTAGCAAAAGCCAAAATTTTTCAAATGGGCCTAAGATTTTATGATTTAAACTTGATCATAAGATTATCCATGACCACTATGCTGCATGCCACACCTCTCACTCTTTTATTTATTTATTTTTTTAATTTAATAGCTTAAATTCAAATTTAATTAAATAAAATGCAAAAATAAAAGATAAGGCAAGTTGGGCTAGATATTTGCATGGCTTGGGGTCCAAGATAGCTCATTACAAGCTGTCAATTTCATGCAAGAAGTTTGAGGAAGAGATTGATCAAGATTGGAATGATTTTGTGCAAATTTTCAAAATCAAATATTCTCCATTTAAGGAGAATATTTTCTCTTAATGACCTGACCTAATTCCACTCTCATATATATACCTAGCACTCTTACAAGACAAGAAGACTTTTGACACAGCCCTTACACGGATTTCCAGCCTATCACAAACCCTAGAATTTTCTCAAAAAATTCTCAAAGTTGGCAAACTCGTGTTCTATTTTCCAGCGACTTTTAGTCACTTTTAAGCATTCCATTGTGATCCTGAGGTAAGTCTGAGTAAGTATGCATCATTATACATGATCATAACACGTTGAAACATGCCATATGAACTGCTCCGATTTGCATTTTTTCTTGAATTCGTGTTTTACATTTGAGTGTGTTTTTCTTGCAACTAATGCTTTTAACGTGTTTATAGCATGATATAAAACAGGTTAGGGCAGTCGTTTGAAGCTTAACATGGCTTAATCACTAGTTGCCATTGTTAGGGTAGAAATTGGAAGAGCTTCGTATTTGTAGTTCTAGGCCGATTCAAAACTAGTTAACATTACCAATCGATTCGTAGCCCTTGAATTAGGGGGATAGGGTACGCTTGTTGCATTCATATTGCTTATTTTGCAGGTTGATGATTGAGCACGATCAGAGAAGATGATCAGAGCTTTGCTCCGGTGCTTCTGACTCAGAAGCCTATAACCCTTACCTATTTATGGGTTCAGAAGGATGAATGGATGTATCACCGCCTCATCGGTTCACCTTGCGCGCACTATGTCATTCTCTCTATCAGGTCGTGGGTTCAAACCCCACCTTTTGCTCTTTTATTTTTTGCAGGTTCCTAGATCTCCAGAAGTCACGCCTCCAGAAGCTCCAGCTTCTGGATCCTCTCCAGCACCAGAAGCTCCAGCTTCTGGGCCTCACCAGCACCAGAAGTGCCAACTTCTGGGTCTCCCAAGCGCATAATCCTCCAGAAGCTCCAGCTTTTGGATGGCCCCAAATGAGAAGTCCCCAGAAGCTCCAGCTTCTAGACGCCCCAGATCCAGAGTCTCCAGAAGCTCCAGCTTCTGGACCCTTTCCAGCACCAGAACCCCACCTTCTGGACGCCTCCAGCACTAGAAACCCCAGAAGCTCCAGCTTCTGGGTGCCTCCAGCAACGAAACCTCCAGAAGCTCTAGCTTCTGGGATAGCTTTTGCCAAAAGCACGTTTTTTTTTTGTTTCTCTCATATTTTATTTATTTTCTGCTTTTATTTTTTCTTAAAAAATAATTAATTAATTAAATTAGTAATTAGGTTAATTAATTAGAGTAATTAGATAATTTCACAAAATATTTTCTTTTAACTAATTTAATTAATTTAGGTTAGTATTCACTAATGTTTTCTTAATTAATTAAAATCAACTAGAACTAGGTTGTTTTTTTTACATAAACTCTAATTTTCAAAAATACCAAAAATATTAGGACTAGTTTTCTCTTCTGCTGTTTATTTTTCTTGCATTTTAAATTCTAGAAAGGATGTATAGGTCGCAAGTTTTTTATCATGTAATAGCGTAGGATTTTACTTTCCGCACCTCCTATTATGTATCTGCCCCAAAGCCATGTAATAGCGTAGAACCCTTTATATTCCCGCAATTTACTTTCTACACCTATTAAACTGCTAGTAACTAGGCGTGTATGAAAAGATAAAATCAACATAGATCGCTAATCACAAGATAAATATCTGAAAACAATACACTCTTCTCACACTTGCACCCCCTAGGGTATTCTCTCTCGTTGCCTTATAAATGGTAAAGTCCCTCGAACGTGGGGGTATCTTGGCACGGTTTCCTACAAAATATCATCATAGTCCCTTCGACTTAAAAGATCGTAGTCCCTCAATGTTACCTAACAAATACATGATCTACTCCCCCGATTGTTGCCTACGAAAAGTGATGATCGTCCCTACGAATGTGCTAGGATACTCCTACAAGTTGCCTTCTATGACCATCCGATGTCCCTTCGAGTGTCCCTTTACATCCAACGAATAAGGTTACCTACCAACTAATGGTATGGATAGCGCTATTCTAAAGAAGAGCAAAATAACACGGAAAAGACCGTTCTGAGTAGGTAATAAGTCTCTTTTGCTTGCTCAATTAAAACATTTTTTTTACACCTCACACTTTTCTTAAAACTTTTCCAAAACAAAACATTTCCAAACACTTCGTATACATTCTAGCGTGAATCATTACGAAGTCAAAGCGAAATGTCTTTTCAAAATATTTTCAAACACACACATAAAGCAATTTAAAGTGAGCTAAAGAAATTAAGAGCCCATAGATAACTACGGATAGAAAGGGTGCTAACACCTTCCCTTTTCGTAACCAACTCCCTTACTCAGAATCTAACGAAGGTCTTTTCCTGTTCTTTTCGCCTTCCCTTTATTGGATAAAATAAAATTCGGTGGCGACTCTTGCTATCTGCAACATTTGCGATAAAGCACAAAACAAACAAGTCAGTTCTCCCACCGTGTTACAACTGCAAGCTCAATAATGGAAAAGAATGGTGATTCCAACAAATTCAAAGGCAAATTCGCCAAGAGTCACGGAAAGAAGTCTTTGTCGAATCCTCACAAACATTAGGTCAAAGATAGAGCTTCTGAATCTTCGAAAAGAGGTGGAGGAAAGTATCGAAAGGACAAAGAAGGTAAAAAAGGTGTGTAGTGCTATAACTATGAAAAGTGGGGTCACGTCGCCAAAAATTGTTCATACAGAAAAGACAAGGGATTGACAGGAAAGGACGGATAAGTGAACCTTGCACGCAAAGATTCAGATGATTCAGAAGATGATATGGTGGTTATGACCGCAGTTGCAAATAACCATGTTGAGTCCAAGATGTGGTTCCTTGACTCAGACTACTCGAATCATATGATTGGTCGAAAGGAGTTGTTGGCAGATTTTGACGTGTCGAAAAAGAGCAAGGTAAAACTTGCTGATAGCTGTTTGCTAAAAGTAGAAGGTACTGGCAACATAGTTTTTCAAATGAGTAATGGAGGAAAAGCTATGGTCAAAGATGTGCTCTATGTACCTAGAACGAAGTACAACTTACTAAGTGTTGGACAACTGGTCGAAAAAGGTTTCTTATTTGTTATGAAAGATTGACTTTTGAAATTGTTTGACACCAAGAATAATTTGGTCTTAAAATATCTGTTGTTGAAGAATAGGACATTTATGACTATGATCAGTTCGACAAAAGTTAAATGTTTAAGAAATAGTGTCGACCACAAGGATAACTGGTTGTGGCATTTGAGGTTTGAACATTTGAATTTTTGATCACTCAATCAACTGATTACTCAATATATGGTTAATGGTATTCTAAGTTTTAAGATTCTTGACAAACTTTGTGAAGTTTTTTTTAGTCGGAAAGTAATCCATAAATTATTTTGTTTCATCTAAGCCAACGAGACCATCTTGCATTCTCAAAGTGGTATATTCAGATGGTGTGGACCATTCGAAGAACATACCATTGATAGAAAAAAAAATATTTTATTTCGTTTTTCGATGGGTACAGTCGGAAGTTGTGGATCTATATGATCACACGAAAGGACGAAGTATTCAAAATCTTTAAGAGATTCAAGATACTTGTCGAAAACCAAAGTAATAAGAAGATAAAGTTTTGTGAATATATGTAGGCGGTGAGTACACATCCAAGATGTTTGAAGATTTATATACAGAACATGGTGTTAATCATGAGGTAACTGCTTCTCCTTATATACCTTAACATAATGGAATTACTAAAAGAAGAAATATAACCATATTGGATATGGCGAGATCCACGCTGAAGTAGAAGAATTTGCCAAAATCTTTATGATGAGAAGTTGTTTCGACTGTAGTTTATATCCTGAATAGGTGCCCTACATAGATATTAAAGAACAAGGTTCCTAAAGAAGTATGAAGTGGCAAACGAATATCAGTGAGTCATCTAATGGTGTTTGGCTCTATGTGTTAGAAGCATGTTCCCGATGCGAGAAGAAAGAAACTTGATGACAAAATTGGACCTATGATTCTGGTAGGATATCATAAAACTGGTGTATACATTCTATTTAATCCAATTAATGAGAGGATTTTATTGATTCGAGATATTATGATTGATGAAAATTCTGCGTGGTATTGAAATTATAATGATGCAATTAATAATCTATTGATGAGCTATGAATTCGATGAAGAAATTGATGAAGTTGAAGTCGAAGAAGTTGCTGACATTCTTGACAATGTTGAAGTCGAAGACGATGTGGCTAGCACAAGCCATATACCTCAATGAACTAGAGTTCTTCAAGTAAGACTTCAGGAATATGAAGTGACTGGTGATGATGAAGTAACACCAGATGTATAGTTAGTTTATTTTGCTTTACTTGTAGGTGATGAACCAATCAACTCTAGTGAAGCTTTGAAGATTAACTAGTGAAAGTTAGCTATGGCCTAAGAGTTATAGACAATTTAAAGAAACAACACATGAGAGATAGTCGAATTTCTATAACATACAAAAGCTATCGAAGTAAAGTGGGTATTCAAGTTGAAACACATTGCTGATGGGTTGATAGCAAGACATAAAGCAAGATTAGCAGCTCAAGGTTTTCTTCAAAGAGCATGACTCGACTACTCTGAAGTTTTTTCTCTAATAGAAAGATTGAAGACTGTCCAACTAGTGGTAGCATTGACATGTAATCAAGGCTGGTCGACATTTCATTTAGATGTGAAATCATCATTTTTGAATGGTCCTTTAGACGAAGAGGTGTATTTCACATAACCTCTAGGGTTTGTGATTCATACGGAATCGAGTAAAGTTTATAAGTTGCATAAAGTGCTTTATGGCCTCAAGCAGGCACCTAAGGCATGGAACAATAAGATCGACTCATACTTAGTCAAATTGGGATTTGTCAAATGCAAATTAGAGTATGATGTCTATGTCCAGGTTGTAGAATAAAATATAACAATAATCTTCTTATATGGTAATGACTTTCTAGTAATTGGAAATATCTTAGAGAACTTGTCGAAGTTCAAAGAGCTGATGACGAAGGAATTGTCATACCCCAATTTTTGACCTAATATACCACCTTACATTTGCATTATTGCATCACTAACAGTTCAGAACAGAATTAATCGGGCGTAGCTTCTACAGGTCAAAATTAGGGTTTCATCAATTTTTCATCTGATTCAAGAGGTAATCAATTAGGGTTTGAGTTTCACTCACCTAAATTGATCCATCTTGATCAATCATCAACCTCTGATCTTCAGATATCCAACTTTTCTCATTGATCTATCGAGGATCGACCAATTAGGGTTTTTATCGAGGATAAGCAATCACTGATTTTCTGATCAATGAATGACTTTTTTTCTTGGAGATTAATCTTCATATCCTCAATACAACATGTTGACCTAATTTCTGGATTCAAAACATCACAGAAGTTCACAAAATTCATCAGTCAATTTTTGGATCGTCTGATGAAATTTCATCTGCACTGAAAAGTCAAACTTTGACTTTTGGTCAACTTTTTCAAGACAAAACTTTTTCCATCATCAAAATACTTTAAATGATCCATCATGATCATAAAAAATCAAGAAATTTGGAAAAGTCAACAAAAAGTCAAAATTTTCAACACTTAGAAAATTTTTCAAGTGTTAAAATTTCACATTTTTTCCAAACTTCATGGCATTTTTTCACATAGTTCCATTTGGAATTAGAAAATACTCAAAACATGAAAGTGGTAGCCCTTGAAACAAGCTTTCCAAAATGTCCAAGAACTTGCAAATCCATGGTGTCTAGCTATACCTTTAATTTTGAAACATAGAGCTCCAAAATCCTTGATTTTCAAGTACAACTTTCAAAATTACAAGTCATTTTTTGATTTTCTTTCTTTCTAGAAGCATGCCACCTAGCCAAGAGGGATAGAGCTGATAAAAATCATTTGAGAGGTAATTATGATGAGATAAGATCAAGGTGAGATTTAACCATGGTTAAAAGGAAGCTTCCTTTTGCATTTATTGCAAGAATGGCTTTCTTGCCCTCTAAGGCAAGTTGTCCAAACCAAAGCCTATCTTCTTCACTTGCCATTCTGATCTTTTGACCTATAAATAGAGGTCATGTTTGCCATTCCAAAATACACCAAAGCTATGCCAAAACAAGCTTTCTCACTTCTTTCTTAAAATTCAAGTAACATAGTTTAATTTGAGAATTCTTGCATTTTTCAAAACTTGTGAAAAACTATGAAAGATTTGGTGTCTAACATGTCATAAACATCATATGTAATTGATTTGTAACTTAAAATCAACACAAGAAACACTAAAATCCAGAATTGCATTTCATGTTTCTAAACTTGCCAAAACTGCCTTAACTTTCGAATTTGATCTTTGGCTCGAGCAAGTTGTGTTATTTTCACTCAAACATCATCAACATACTCCATATGGATGAGGCAGACCATTAACTTCAACCTGTAACACCTCTAACATCGATTTCGAGTTTCACTTTGAAGCATGTGCAGGTGGACTTGTTTGGAATGATCTGGGCAAATTCATGATGAGTAGACCATCCTCACACGATCCTTGAAGTCCGCTGGTGCTATAGGAATCATCAAAACAGTTCTGGAAACACTCCATTAACGATTTCTGTAACACCCCATTTCTACCCAACGTTTATTATAAAATCAGAGTGCGGAAATTTTAAACTAAAAACATGGGATGCCACATTTCAACATTAACAACACAAATAGATAAGATACATAACACTTTTTAATTCGGAGGATCTCATAACAACCTTTTATAACTTTCAAACAACATACTTAACAACTTTTTATTTCACAACGTCACTTAGGATTCAACAAATTATACTAATAACAACTAGAGTCAACAATATAAACAACATAGACTAAACGTCCCCCCCGAGTGTTACGTATCAGAGCAAAGACACCGACTTGGACCAACATCAACTAATTCTTCCATTCTTGAATACCTGCACGTTACCAATATAAAGGTAACGGCCAACAAAATAGAAAGGGTGAGATATCGAATAATATAAGCGAAAGTACGATAATTCATATGCTTAAGTAAAGAAACATACAATAATTACTACTTTAATCGATAACACATAATATCTACCAAACAACATTCTAGTCAACAACATATAATATCCACCAAACAACATAGAATCAACAACATATAATATCCACCAAACAACATAGAATCAACAACGTATAATATCCACAAACAACATAGAATCAACAACAACTTAAATGCGACTCAATGCGACTCGACAAATGCAAATGCATGTGGATCCATTTGGAGCAAAACTCCCAACGTAAAAATATTCCAGGTTATCGAGGCATTCAACAAGGCATAAGCCTTCAACTTACAACGTGGTGCCAATCCAGACCAACTTACAACGTGGTGCCAATCCAGGCCAACTTAATAATGCACATGCTATGTATGATACACCGACCACAGCATCAACAACAACTTAAAACAATGACAACTTAATCATGCATTAACTGCATCAACTTAATCAACACGATCAACTTCGACCTCACCAACTATCAACAACGTCAACAAGAATGCAACTTATAATTAACATTGTTCTTGCAGGAAAAACCTTATTAAAATGATTTTAGGGATTTGGAAACTCGAGTGTCGTAACTCAAGTCCCAAGCTTGCGATTGTCTTGCTTATCCCGCTGGCGGGAGCCCTATTTATATCATTCCTTCCTTGAAGCTATATCCTTCCTTCCGTAACTGTCTCAGCTCATTAACTATGGCTTTGAAGGCAAGGAGTTAGCTGTTACAGCTTGTAATCATTCACTAGAAACGCCTCATAAAGGCTCTAGGAACTCTTTATCTTCATAACGTCCATTCAACCGTTCTTACTGGAGTACTTGCCGAGCTATACCTCGGGCTTAAGCCGTCCTCGTGTCTTTCCCCGAGATCCAAGTCGGACATAGATCTCCTCCTTGACGGTCGAGACCTATCCCGGATCCTTCCATCCAGGCAGCCATCTCGGCTGAGGATTTTGTGCATGATCATAAGCCCCCTTGGTCGCTCGGTTTTAAGCTTCTTGAATCCGTGTCAACCAAACAGTTTGAGCCCTTAATCCCTTAGCGAGATGTGTTACATTTTCAAACTTTCCAAAAGTGTGACACGTGACTCACGTGACACCAGTCCAACGGTCATTTGCATATTTTTGCGTGATTGCCCTATAATAGGGAAAACCTGATTTCACACCTCCCTTTCCTCCTACTCATTATATTTCACTTAATTGCTCTCCAGGAAATCTTTTCTACAAATCTCCAAATCCTACTGCACTCTCTTGCCGTCAGTTACTTCAAAACACATCCTTTCAATCGATCATCAAATTCTGTATCCTCTTTCTCTACATTGCTTTTTTGTTTCATTCTAAACATGGTCATCATTAGGGAATGCGATGATTTTGGTCGCAAAATTCACTTAGAAAACGAGGAACGAAAAACCCTGTTTGAGGAATGCATGCGCGAGATGAGCAATGCTCAAAGAATAACTGACCTAAAGAGAGTCACAGATAGGGTTTGCACTGAAGTTTTTACTTCTGAGAGTGATTCTGACCCTGACTCTTCAGGTTCGGTGGAGCTAATAATGGAAACCAACCGTCTGATCAAAGGAGAAGCTGTAGGCTTTAAACGGAGCCTAATACAAGATGAAGAAATTGCTGCCCTACGCTCTTTAAGAAGTGTCTCGTCTACAGGAGACGAAGATGACGTGATTCTGGAGTCTTGTGAGTCTGGGGAAAGTGTCTGCATGATCCGTCCTCAGGAAGTCAAACCAGAGTGGTTTTACTTTTATACTGGGGTGATCGAAGAGTTTGACATTCAATTCCCCTTCTCCGACTTCGAGACCGATATCCTTCGTACCATCAACCTTGCTCCCTCCCAACTCCGTCCTAACAGTTGGGGCTTCATCCGGGCCTTTGAAATAATATGCCGAGCCCTATCTATAACCCCCACAGTTGGTCTGTTCTTTTCCTTCTTCGAAATAAAAAGCACGGAGCCTGGAAACTGGGTTGCTATCAGCGGCATCCCAAAAAGAAGTTTCCTCCAAGCCTACACCTCCAATTTCAAGGGCTACAAAGAACGTTTCCTCCGAGTTAGATGTGGGTCCCGATGCCCTTATGTTATTTATGGCACGGATGGGCATCATAAGTTCCCCCTTTATTGGACTTGTGATCCGCTTCCTATTTCTGGTTTTGACTATGATAGTCTGAGTGATTCTGAGATCCTTTCCCTAGAAATCCTGGACTCCTTCAGACCGATCCGGGTCAAGGATCCACTTGCCCTATCTCCTGAGGAAGTTCTCGACTTCCTAGGTAAGCTTTCTCATTTAGCTTTATTCCATTTTTATTTATTTGTATGCTTACTCCTTGTTCCGTTTTCCGCAGACAAAATGACTGATATGTCAATGAAAGAACAGAAGAAGCTGATGGTCGCGGCTCGCGCTGCTCGGATGGATGCTGGCGGACCTTCCGAGTCCAAATCCAATTTGGCGGACCGAAGTTCGTAATCCAAGAAAAGAAAACGCCACGACCCGTGACCTCGCCTCCAAACAATCATTCTCTGCCCCACTAAAGCGCCCTGCAGAACCAGAGACAGCCCCCGAGCCTATTCCAAAAAAGCTGAAGACCGTTATGGGGAATGAGACTAACTCGGCAGACTGGGCCATCTCCAATTTGCTAAAGGATACCGGAGGTAGCCATGATCATGCCTCTTCAGAAAATCGTTTCTGGTCTACTGATTTTGACGGCCTCAAGTTTCTGTATGATCATCTAAATGCCACAACTGATGTGAACAACCGACGGTCTAGGCTCGCAGCAGATCACTAAACAGCTGAGCTCATACCTGATGAGGTGTGCTGTACTCACCCGAAGCTTGTTCGAGTCTGGTGATCGCGTGGAGAAGAAAAAGACCGATCTAGAGTTAGAAGTCAAAAGGTTAGCCGACAACGAACAGTTCCTTCTCAATGCCAACAATGCATTCAAGAACAAACTCTCGGAGGCTGCCGATGACATTTCAAGCCTTGAAGAGAAGAATTCAGAAGCCAGTAAACGGATAAAGACCTTGGAAGATGAGCTTGCCCAGATGTCTAAGAAGTTCCAGGATTCTGAAAAATCATGCTCCGAGCTAAAGGAAGCACTGAAGAAATCCCAGATGGGTATGCTAGATGCCGGGGACTTGGCTTTTGATCGTGCCAAAGCTCAAGTCATCTGCTTATACCCCGACCTAGACATCTCAGAGGTTGATTACTTCAAGACCATTGTGGATGGGAAGCTGGTGGAGGTTGACGAAGATGACAGCGAGACCACTATTAGCGAAGAAAACGCTAAGATGGATGCCGATCCTGCCGACCTCAATCCTTGACTTCTTCTTTTGTCTTCATAGTTAGTCATCCCTTGTAGCGGATGCATTTTGTATTTTGAATATTCGCCCTGCCGGGCTTTATGCAATTTGTACTTCGAATATTCGCCCTACTGGGCTATTTTAATTGCTTTTGCTTTTGCTTTCTAAGTTTTTGTTACCAATCTTCCGAGTCTAGTTGCGAACTTTTATGTGATATTTACAGGCCCCCGAAGCCACAGGATGTAACAAGCAATCCTAGTGGTTTTTGAGAAAAGAACACATAACATTTGTTCGTAACCCCACACGCATCTCTTGTCAATCCCGACTTGCCGAGACTGAAGAAAGTGTTAAGGGAACGTTTAGATGCAGCTTCCGTACAATGTTTTTGTTCCATTCGTTTCGAAGATTGCTCTATCAACGGTTCAGAGTCTCATTCCGAGGTTCAGAGCCTTTGAAGGTTGTTCCGAGTAGGAACAGAGCCTTTGAAGGTTGTTCCGAGTAGGAACAGAGCCTTTGAAGGTTGTTCCGAGTAGGAACAGAACCTTTGAGGTTCAGAGCCTCTATAGGGATGATCCGAGACGGATTTTCAGAGCCCAACCGAGGTTGACCAGAGGGTTCAGAGCCTCTATAGGGATGATCCGAGACGGATTTTCAGAGCCCAACCGAGGTTGACCAGAGGGTTCAGAGCCTCAAGCGAGGTTGACCAAGGAGTATTCCTCGTAGGAACAGAGCCTTTCCGTGACTGAAAGACGATCATAGACCGAGCTTAGCAGCACGTCGCCATAGGGTTCAGAGCCTCAAGCGAGGTTGACCAAGGAGTATTCCTCGTAGGAACAGAGCCTTTCCGTGACTGAAAGACGATCATAGACCGAGCTTAGCAGCACGTCGCCATAGGGTTCAGAGCCTCAAGCGAGGTTGACCAAGGAGTATTCCTCGAAGAGAGCTTTCCGTGATCGAAGGCGATCATAGACCGAACTTATCAAAGACGCCGCCATAGGGTTCAGAGCCTCAAGCGAGGTTGACCAAGGAGTATTCCTCGTAGGAACAGAGCCTTTCCGTGACTGAAAGACGATCATAGACCGAACTTATCAGTACGTCGCCATAGGGTTCAGAGCCTCAAGCGAGGTTGACCAAGGAGTATTCCTCGTAGGAACAGAGCCTTTCCGTGACTGAAAGACGATCATAGACCGAACTTATCAGCACGTCGCCATAGCTGCTACCAATCAGATGCTGCAATAGAATTTATTAGATAGATGCCTCATTAAAAACCCTGGCCCTTGCCTAGGGAAAAGAGTACACCAATTATTTTTACATAAAGATATTTAACTAAAATAAAACTTAAGACTTGCAACATTCCAAGTCCTTGGTAGTCCTGATCCGTCCAACGTCTCCAATTTATAGGCTCCGTTTTGCAATTCTTCCGAGACCCTGAATGGTCCCTCCCAGTTGGGATCTAGCTTACCCTTCTTGGTAGGATCGGTTATCTTCTTAAGTACCAAATCTCCAACCTTGAACCCTCGCTGCTTCACTTGCAAATTGAAGCGTCTGGTCATTCTCTGCTTGGCTGCTACTTCCCTAACATGGGCCGTGTCCCTTATCTCGTCCAGGAAATCCGCCTCTTCTTTCAAAGCTTGGTTATTGGCTTCTTCTTCAAAATTTTCTCGACGCCAAGAGGGTAAAACCACTTCTACCGGAATCATGGCATCAGCTCCAAAAACCATCCGAAAAGGAGTCTCTTGCGTTGTGGAATGGATGGTGGTATGGTATGCCCACAAGACTTCATGTAGGCATTGTGCCCACAACCCTTTGGCCGAATCCAGCTTCTTTTTTATTGCATTAAGTATGACCTTGTTGGCCGACTCAGCCTGCCCATTTGCCTGTGGATGCTCTACGGATATAAACTTATTTTGGATTCCGAGCTCCTTGCAGAACTCTACTACCGAAGTACTTGCAAACTGTGCCCCGTTGTCCGAGACAATGACCCGAGGTAATCCAAATCGGCAAATGATGCTTCTCCAATAAAAACGCCGAACCCGGTCAGCCGAGATCCGGGACACGGCTTCTGCCTCCACCCACTTAGTAAAATAATCCACCGCTACGATCAGGAACTTCAACTGTCCCGGAGCCACCGGGAATGGACCCAGGATGTCAGCCCCCCACTGATAAAAAGGCCACGGCACCAGAACGGTATGCAAGAACTCGGATGGTGTGTGAATGGCTGGAGCGAACGTATGGCATTTTGTGCATTGTGCCACATATTCACGACAATCTTTTGTTAACGTAGGCCAGTAATACCCGGCCCTTAAGATCCGACCAGCCAAAGCCCTTCCTCCCCCATGATTTCCACAAGTCCCCTCATGAACTTCTTTCATCACTATTGACATATCTTCTTCTGACACACAGCGTAACATGGGAGCTGCACGACCCAAACGGTATAGTTTTCCGGACTCCATTACAAACCGAGATGAAATCTTCTTGATTCGTTTGGCCTCTCTCCTCTTCGTGTAGCCCTCTTGTTGTAGATAACGAACGATCGGGCTCATCCACCCGCCATCTACCTCACGTATTGCCAGGGATTCTCCTTTTTCCACACTGGGCACTGGAAGTACCTCCCGGATGACCGATTTGTTCACCCCGGAATCCTTAGAACTAGCCAACCGCGATAGTACATCGGCTCGAGTATTTTCTTCCCGGGCCACATGACATATTTCAAAAACCTTAAACTGCCGACTCAATGAAACGGCTTGTTGCAAATATTTCTCCAAAATGGGATCTTTTACCTGAAACGACCCGTCCACTTGCCCAGCCACCAATTGTGAATCTGTACGGACCAGCAAGTGCGTCACCCCCACTTCCAAAGCTAACCTCAGACCGGCCAGCAAAGCTTCATATTCTGCCTGGTTGTTGCTCGTAGAAAATCCGAAACGCAAGGAATATTCAAGCACCATCTCTCCTGGACCCTCCAGAACTACCCCTGCGCCACTACCTTTGAGATTAGAGGAGCCATCGACAGACAGAATCCACTTCTGAGTAACATCCTCTCCTGGCGAGTAGACAAGTTCCACCATGAAATCAGCTAGAGACTGGGATTTGATACTGGTACGAGGACTGAAACTGATCTCATACTCCGATAGTTCTACGGCCCAGGACACCATCCTTCCGGCCAGGTCCGGCTTCTTAAACACCTGCTTCAAAGGAAAGTTAGTCTTCACCTGGACAGGGTGTCCAAGGAAGTAATGTCTGAGTTTTCGTGCAGTGGTCACAAGCGCCAAGGCCAACTTCTATCTTCCGTACCGGTCTCGCCTTTAATACCTTACTCACAAAATATACCGGACGTTCTCCTTCATCCGTGTCCTGTACCAACACAGAGCTGATTGCTCCATCAGTTACTGCCAGGTAAAGTGTCAATTGAGAACCTTCTTTGGGTCTGACTAGTACCGGAGGTGCCGACAGCAACTGCTTTACACCACTGAATGCTTCTTCACATGCTTCCGTCCATTCAAACTGAGCTCTCTTCTTGATTGCCGAGAAGAAATGAATGGATTTGTCGCCTGCACAAGACAAAAAACGAGACAATGCGGCCAAACGGCCAGTTAGCTGCTGCACTTCTCGTATCGAGGTCGGACTTCGCATGTCAATGATCGCCTGGCACTTGTCTGGATTGGCCTCGATACCCCGATTTGTGAGCATGAAACCCAGGAACTTGCCGGCTTGAACTCCAAATGTACACTTGTCAGGGTTCAAGCGCATATTGAATTTCCGAACCGCCGCGAAGGTCTCCCTAATGTCTATCACATGATCTTCATCCGACGTGGTCTTTATTACCATGTCGTCTACATACACTTCAATATTGCGTCCAATCTGAGGGGCAAACACCATATCCATCAGTCTCTGGTAGGTCGCGTCGGCGTTCTTCAAACCAAACGGCATAACTTTGTAATAGAAATTCTTTCGCTCCGTCATGAAGGCTGTTTTGGACGCATCAGCCGGGTTCATCCGAATTTGATTGTACCCTGAGTACGCATCCAAAAAACTTAGGAGACGAAAACCAGAGGAACTGTCGATCAACCGGTCAATGTGAGGTAATGGATATGGATCCTTTGGACATGCCTTGTTCAGGTCGGTGAAGTCTACACACATCCTCCACTTGCCATTTTTCTTCTTCACCATAACAACGTTTGATAGCCAAGTTGGGTATTGTACCTCTTTCACGAAACCAGCTTTCAACAACTTTCCTACTTCCTCCGAAACAGCCTATCCCCTTTCTTCCCCCATCTTCCGCTTCCTTTGTGACACCGGTCGGACTCCGGGATCAATTGACAAATGATGACACATGATTTCGGGATCTATGCCCGGCATATCTGACGGCTTCCAGGCAAAAAGGTCTAGATTTTGCCTTAATACCTGGACTATCTCGGTCTCCTCCTCTTTTGTCAACTGCGTTCCGAGGTGGGTAATTTGCGAGGGCAATGGGCCGATCTGGACATCTTTGACCTCCTCCTGAGGAGTAAGTCCATCCTCCCCCGTCCTTTCTCTTGGATCAATGTCGACCATGCCGACTTCGTGTTTCGGAGAGGCTTCTGATGGACCCGACCTTTTCTTAGCTTTCAGACTGTCCTTATAGCACTTCCGGGCCAAACCCTGGTCCCCACGGATAACCCCGACACGCCCGTTGCCGAGAGGATACTTCATAGTCAAGAACAGTGTTGACAATACCGCTTCAAGTGCATTAAATGAAGGTCGCCCGACGATAATGTTGTAGGGTGACGACGCGTTAACCACCAAATACCTCACCTGTACGGCCTTGGCATTTTCTCCTTCTCCAAAAGTAGTTGATACAGGGAGATACCCCAGAACCTGCACCTGCTCGCCGGAGAACCCTACAAGAGTTCCGCTGAAAGGTAACAACTCATTTGGCTCGAAACCCATACCCCTTGAAGGCCTCCCAGTAGAGGACGTCCGCGGAGCTTCCCGGGTCGATTAACACACGCTTAACGCCCCAATCCCGGATCTGCACCTCAATCACCATTGGGTCATTCTCATGTGGAAGAACTTCTTTGGCATCTTCCCCCGAGAAGGTTACCACCCCGGGATCAAACCTCGAAGTTCCAATACGAAGTACCTGCCCGGAGCCCCGAGCATATCTCTTTCTGGCTGAACTAGTGGAGCCACCTCCTGCGAATCCCCCAGAGATGGTGTTTAGAGTATGCCGGGTCGACCTTGCTTCCTTTACCTCCTCCACAGCCTTGCCCTTTTTCTTGGACCGGGAGTCAGAAACCGGATCTCGCCGCGGGGATGAATCCCGTTTGCTGGTCCGCCCAGGATCTTCCTTCACATATGTTGATAGTTTTCCTCTTTGAATTAATTTTTCGATCTCCCTCCGCAATTGTACGCAGGACTCCGTGGTGTGCCCCTTCAGACGATGAAACTCACACCATGCTCCTGGATCACTTCCTAAAACAGTGTTAACAGTCCACTTACTGCTGTAAGGTGGAGTGAGCAGCTTTAAATGACTGACGTCCCGGAGGATATCTTCCCTTCTGGTATTGAGGGGTGTAAACGTCTCCCTGGAACCGAAAGCCGATCGCGGACGCGAAGGTCGTTTGTCTCGAGCTCGTTCACGGGTGGTGGCATTATCCCGTGATCGGACTCGTTCGTCACGTCCCGTCCCCCTGTCTTTAGAATCTCGAGCTCGCTTTTCCATGTTACTTTCTTCTCCCTTCACGTAGCACTCGGCCCGAGTAATGATCTCGTCCATGCTTTTGGCGGGTTTTTGGGCTAAGGACTCATTGAACTGTCCGGCCTTAAGGCCATGCTGGAACGCAGCCACAAATATCTCCTGATTAGGATGTGAGACCTTGATAGTCTCCTCGTTGAATCTAGCCATGAAGTCCCTGAGAGACTCGGAAGGGCGTTGTTTCACATTGAAGAGGGAGGTATTGGCTACCTTGCGATGACGATTAGCTGAGAACTGCTGAATGATTTTCCGGTTGAAATCCTGATAGCTCACTACAGACAACCGGGGCAGCCCCATATACCAGCGCAAGGCCGACTCTCTGAAGGTACCGGCCATCAGTTTGCACTTGAGGGAGTCGGTTGCTCCAATAAGTGCCATCGTGTTGTTAACAGCGATGATGTGCTCCTGGGGGTCCGTCTTGCCATCGTATGATGCCAGTACAGGGGGTTTGAAATTATCTGGAACGGCATCCTCCCAGATTGCCTGAGACAAGGGTTGTGGCTCCAGAGGTTCTACTTCTTGATCCTCTGCCTCGTCCAAGCTCTTCAGTTGAAGGGCTTGAACGTTATCCTGAAGTGTTTCGTTATGCTGACGTAGGTCGTCGATCATTGCCAGCAACTGAGTGAGATCCGGCGGATCTGTTGGTGATGCTTGAGACATTGTCGTCTGTATATATGTTTTTACTTGTGCGGCCTGAGAATGATTTCACCGAGGCCCCATGGTGGGCGCCAAATGTTCTTGCAGGAAAAACCTTATTAAAATGATTTTAGGGATTTGGAAACTCGAGTGTCGTAACTCAAGTCCCAAGCTTGCGATTGTCTTGCTTATCCCGCTGGCGGGAGCCCTATTTATATCATTCCTTCCTTGAAGCTATATCCTTCCTTCCGTAACTGTCTCAGCTCATTAACTATGGCTTTGAAGGCAAGGAGTTAGCTGTTACAGCTTGTAATCATTCACTAGAAACGCCTCATAAAGGCTCTAGGAACTCTTTATCTTCATAACGTCCATTCAACCGTTCTTACTGGAGTACTTGCCGAGCTATACCTCGGGCTTAAGCCGTCCTCGTGTCTTTCCCCGAGATCCAAGTCGGACATAGATCTCCTCCTTGACGGTCGAGACCTATCCCGGATCCTTCCATCCAGGCAGCCATCTCGGCTGAGGATTTTGTGCATGATCAAACATAATCAACTTCAACTTCAACAATAATTAACAACTTCAACAATAATTAGTAATATCAACCACAATATAATTTATAATTAACACGATCAAATTCAACCTCAATAACAATTAACAACTTTAACAACAATTAGCAATATTAACAACAATACAATTATAATTTAATTCAATCAACTTCATCTTCAGCTTTTGCCGCATAATTCTACGGTTCTTAAATCATCCAATTCGTACATAAACAACAACGATTCGGCTGTATCAACAATCAAGCAACTAATGCGAAATTCAACAAAATGACACCATTTTAATTAACTACCCGTATACCCGAACTGTCCCGCAAATTCTCGTTCAATTCTGACCAACTAAATTCTCCGCTTAATTCCACTGACAGTATAATTTTCTGCACTATTTTCAGTTTTCTGAAATTTTACCAATTAGTTCTAGTTATCCCACTAATTAATTCTGACAGTGTTAATATTAATTCTGCATTTCCGGGGATCATTCTCCTAATTAATCACTCCTGCCCATTATCACTTGTTAATATTAATTCTGGTTCTAGTATAATTTTATGCTACTGCTAGTTTAATCCGGGTATAATTTTCTGCTACTGCTAATTTACTTCTGGTATAATTTTCCTGCTGAATCCACTCTCATCCAAAGGAAATATTTCACTCATATTAAAACTATCAGTTATTATATTTTACTCTCTTAATTTCATGTGACCTGCAAGCTAGTGACAACAAGACATCATGATTGTGGGCCCCACCCCCATGCTGCAACGAATTCCATTCCCCAAAAGCAAAGGAGACGGACGCCTCCTCCTATAGGACGGTCGCCTCTCCCTGTGCAAGCCCCTGGAGGCGGACGCCTCCCTTCCCTTGCACCAGCAGGGACGGTCGTCTCCCCTTGGTCTGCATAAATCCAAAAATTCGCTTCTCTTTTTTCCACGGCCACGCGTAATGTTTCGGTCGAGACAACACAACATTACCAACCACACAACTACCTCATAATTCAATACAAAACATTATAATTCAATTCAACATATAAAATCATCACCGGATTTACGAATTGCAGTGTAATATCGTAGCCCTAAACTATACATACGAACCATCCTACAATCGATTATAAAACCCGAATCCCACCCCTTACCTGTGGATTGATGGGAACTCGGAAATTCGATTGGAATTGGCCAACTCTCGGACAACAACGATCCTCACTAGCACCTTGTTTCCAACTTTCTTCCTTTTCTCTCTTCTGTTTGCTACGGCTATGGTTTGGCTAGGTCTTCTCTTTGTTTTGCAAGCAATATTTTTCTCCTTATTTCACTAGGTTAATTCAATATATAGTAGCTTCTAATAAAATTGTTTTATTAAATAATTCCCCCCAAAAATACTAATTCTCTCTTATAATTAATATACTACATTTAATTTATTAATTCCAAATAATAGAATAATTCTAGTATTATTTTTATTCTAACTATTAGCCTTATATTTCTCCTTTTATATCTCTTATTTATTTAAACCTAATTCCTTCTCTTATAATTAAATCCAACTAATAATATTATTATAATAATAATAAAATAGTAATAATAATAATATTTCTATTATTTCTACTTAACTTAATTTTCACACCTCTTTTCTATACTTCTAACACCAAATAAATAACTCTATTAATTCCACACTTATTTCTAATATTATTTTCAATAATATTCTACCACCGAATTAATTCATCACTAATTATTCTAGTTAATTAATCTCTACTCATAATAATAATAATTCTCCGACTAAACTGATTATTTCACTTAAATAAACTAGTCCAATAAATAAATACTATTATTCTTAATATTAATCCTCCAATTACACCAACCAAATAATCCGGCTTAAACTTAATAATCCAAATATGTCTCTTAAATAATGCCAATAAATCCAATTACTCCGATTAATTCTCAAACTTCGTCTAATTCCAATAATTAAATCTTTTAATAATTTAATTAACTAATTAATTAAATTCGGGGCGTTACAATTTCGATCTCAGCTTCAAGAGGTAAGAACTCGAACTTCAAACTCCTTGATTCCTTACTTCCAGTTCAAAAAGCTCTTGGCCGTTTTGTTTCTGCACCATCACTGATCAATAACCCTCAATCAATTGCTTATTTCATCAACCATACACGATTTCAATTTGATTTTAAAGAATTAGGGTTCTTCGTGATTTATGTGAATTTAATCATGTTAAGCTAAAAATAAATGAAATTAAACCACATCATCATATTCCTGGTTAAATTTCGATCAAGTTTGATGTTTACATCGAGCAATTTCGTTGAGAAACAAGCAATCCATGGCTGGTTGAAGGATTGGGGAAGAAGAAGAAGCTTGCGCGCGTTTTTTCAAATTCAAATATCCAGTTTATAATATTATAACATGGTTTGATTTCAGTACACGGATGTATTGCCGCCCCAGCGGTTGCCAGCTCACTCTTAAGTCATTCTTGCCATGCCTTGCCTAATGGTCCCGGGTTCGAGTAGCCTTGGGACCATTTTTGCCTAACTTTGTCATTTTTTCTTCATATTTTTTGCAAACTTTGACTCTTTCAAAACCTAATCAAAACTCCTCATTTTGAGGTAATTTTTTGTACACATGTCAATTAACATATCTATTTTATGATAGTGTCAAAAAATTTCAGAAAAACTTTCATCTGATTATATTTTTATCGAGCCGAAAACGATACATTTGAGTACTTTTTAAAGCACTTTCAAAGGCGTTTTTTTCAAACTTTCGAAGCCCGATTCTTTTCCAAACTTCTTGTAAGTAAACTTCATCTTTCAAAAACACTTTCAAGATCTTTTTTTTCAAAACTTTTCATCAAACTTACATCTTTTTCCATGATCGATCCGATTTGACGATAAAACCGAATTCGTTTTCTCTCGAATTTCTTAACCAATCATGGGCCTCCCTCACGGTGTAAGTCCCAAAATTATTTTTATGTACATAATTATTTCCTTTTACATATCCAATTCTTTTATGTACATGCCAATTTTACCTGTACATAATACAGATACTTTTGTAAATACTCAAGTACAGACAAACTTCGATCGTTTGTTTTCATTTCAATTGTATATACACTGAATACCATTGGTATTAAAAGGAGCATTATTCCCGGTGAAACTACTTTTAAGCCAATGGGCCTCCCTTACGGTGTAAGTCTCAACCCTCCTATGTACATCCACATCCTCTTGTACATAAATACTCGTTCGTGTACATATTTACTTCCTTGTACACAATCTAAACTTGTAAATAATCAAGTTACGCTCGTTTCAAACGTTCGTTTTACACACGCATTGTTTATATTTCCTTCATAAACTCTTGTAAATAAACTTTACACGCATTGTTTATATTTCCTTCATAAACTCCTGTGAATAAACTTCATACACTTGTTTATACAACTGTCTAGTTATAACATAACAACTAGTCTAACCAGTAGGTTCCTCACAGAGTTAGCCTCCTCTTGGGCTTTGTACAATGTAACTCATTTCATCTTGAGTTCAGCCTCCTCTTAGGCTTCATATAAGAAAACTCATTTACTGAGTTTAGCCTCCGCTTAGGCTTCATATAAGACAACACTCCCCTGCTGAGTCAGCCTCCTCTTGGGCTTCGGTCAAAAGAACTCCTCATTGAGTTTAGCCTTCTCTTGGGCATCAAACAAATAAAGAGACCAGGAAATCTCTTAGCAGCCTCCTATTGGGCTTCCAATACAAAGAATCACCCGCGTTAGGGTAGAACCCTGAGAGTATAATTTCCCGGTGAAATTGCTCTTAATCCTAAGAGGATGGTTTCCCGGTGAAACCCCTTTTAAAGCCAAAGCCAGCCATACCCTATAGCTTCCTCTTGAGCTTCATACAAGGACCCTCGATGACCCTCGATGACCCTCGGAATGCCTCCTCTTGGGCTTACAATACAAGGACCCATGGGCTTCTTAAAAGCATCCCCTTAATCCAATCAATTTCTCCTTGAGATTTAGACGTTTATCATCTCTATGGAAGAAGTATCTCATCTATCACATCACATACAATCAAAACTTTTCAAACTCTTTTCAAACAGAAACATCTCTTAATCTGTAAGTGGTAACGCTTGTACACTCAAGCAAAACACCCAATGCTTACAATTAAAAGATTCAATCATCTTTCAAAACATCTTTCTAAAAAACTCGTAAGTGGTAACGCTTGTACACTCAAGCAAAACACCTATAACTTGCGACGAAAGATTTCAAACTTTTCAAAATGTATGTGATGAAATAGATTAGATACATTTTTCATTAAGATGACATTTGTCTGCGTCTCTTACTAACATTCCGTTGCTTCCACTAGCATAAGTGGGAACTACGATTGCTCTGACTTTCTCAACATCCCTTTGAGAATACGTAGGCACAAGGTCTCATCCTTGGCAAGCAAATTTCTTTCTTCCTCAGACCAAACAAACCATAGATCCCTTTAGATCCGAGATACAAATGCTCTGATTCCCATTAAGGGATATGTATGCAGAAGATCCCAATGATCTTTGCGAGCACAATAATAACAAAACCTAGGATCCCACATCATCTATCCTTCTTAAAATCCCAAAGGAGAAACTTTCCCAATCATAGAAATAGCAATTAAAACACACAAACATATCAAACATATTCATATATAAAGCTATAGATAACTATATATATTTAGGGTGCTCCATCTATTCCCTTTATATAACAAACCCCCTTACCCGGAATCTCCCCAATGCGCTACGTCTAGTTCGCGCTAGTCGTAATGCATATCATATCAATTGAGGGTATTGCAGCTTTCCCCTTTTTCATAATCATTTTCTTGTGTTGGAAATAATAAAGCTTGATGCTCACGGCATCTTTATAAACAAATCAAAAGAGTAAATCGTTTCGAGCCAGAGAATCCGAATTCAGATTCGATTCCCTAGCGCGTCACTTTTTAACGCGAACAGGAATTTGAAATGTCAAATATGGGAAAATTGTCTTATTTCTTAGGCATGTAATTTCAAATGTCGAAGCAAGGTATGATGCTTCATCAAATGAAGTATGTCAAAGAGATATTCAAGAGATTTAGAAGGGATGATTCGAATCTTGCATCCTCACATGTCAAACCAAATGTGAAGTTGGATAAGAATAGAGATGAAGACAAAGTCGACGTAACTTTGTTAAAAAAAATTGTGATATCTCTGAGGTATATGTGCAATAGTTGATCTGATATAGATTTCATAGTAATATTAGTGAGCATATTCGTGGGTGAACCAAGAGTGTCGCACATGAAGGCTGCAAGAAGAATTCAGAGATACTTAAAAGGAACAACAAAATTTGGAATTGTACTCCGATGAGATTCTGAAGGAAAAGAAGCAATAGTTAATTAGTTTTCAGATGTTGATTGGTGTGGAGATAAGGAAGATCGAATAAGCATAACTGTATATTTATTTCAAGTATTTGGATCCCCAATCTCATGGTGTTCAAAGAAGCAATCGATGGTGGCATTGTCACCGTGCAAACCTGAATATATAGCGGGATCCTATGATGCTTGTCAAGCAATTTGGATCAGATCAATACTTGAAGAAATGGATGTTGAAGTGAAACCTCTTATGTTGCAAATTGACAACAAGCCATCCATTAATGTGGCGAAAAATCTAGTTCTGCATGTAAGAAGTAAACATATCGAAGCTAGATTTCACTTCTTGAGGGAAAAGGTAAATCGAGGTGAACTTAAAGTTAGGCATTTCTCAAGTGAAGCATAATTGGATGACATTTTCATCAAAGGATTGAAGATCGACAAATTCCTGAATTTAAGAAAGAAATTAGGAATAGTTCAGATTAATTATGATTAGTGTAGGTTCGACAATTTGGATTATGGGGGTATGTTGAAATATTAAATTAGATTTGATTAAATTTAATATTTAAATATAATCCAAGTTGTGTATACCCAAACCCAATTAGGATTTGTATATAAATAGTCATAGTGTGTATCCTTATTTTGTACAATACAATTTCTAGTAAATAATAAAATCTTTTTTTTATTATTATATTTTCTCTCCTCATTAAAAGTGTCTCGCACTATCAACTTTAGTGCAATTTGTAATGTTTATGAATGAAATTTTTTTTAATAAAATGAGAGAGATGGAATATAGAAGAGAAACTAACACAAAGTTACCGTAACTTTCACGCATTAAAGTCACAAAAACCTCTGCCCTAATATATCTCTCCTTTAATAATGGTTTAACTATTTTAATATTTTAACTTACGTGAACTATTTTACTATTTAAATTATTTTAATCAGTGTTTTCAAAATTTGATCGGACCGATCGAATCGGGAACCAACTAATTAATCGGTCTGGTTCAATTACTAGATCGCTTATGTCGTTGAACCGATAAAAATCAGGATAAACTGAAAAAATCGACGATTTTTTTAAATCGACAGTTTAATTGTATTTTTCATTTTTAAAATGTTAAAACGACGTTGTTTTGATTAATTTAATAAAAAATAAAATAAAAAGTAAAATAAAAAATAAAATAAATGAAATAAAAAATAAAAAATAAAAAATAAAGAAAAATAATAATATTATTGACGGAAAAATTATTTTGTTGATATTAGATGATTTCAATATCGGAACATTAAAACAAAATCATACGAAATTATTATTTTCTTAAACCCTCTTGAACCCGCTTCACCTCAAGTTGAAACGTCTAGTCATTCTCTGTTTGGCCGCTACTTCGACATGGGCCGAGTCTCTTATCTCGCCCAAGAAATCCGCCTCTTCATTCGTAGCTTGTTTATTGGCCTCGTCTTCAAAATTTTCCGCCGCCAAGAGGGTAAAACTACTTCCACCTAATCATGGCATCAAGACCAAAACCATCCGGAAAGGAGTCTCTTGCGTTGTGGAATGGACGTGGTATGGTATGCCCATAAAACTCGTGTAGGCATTGTGCCCATAACCCTTTGGCGAATCCAGCTTCTTTTCATTGCATGATCACCAGATTCAAACAGATTGGTGAGCACAAGACACCTCATAAGGTATGAGCTCACCGATGGTGATCTGCTAGAACCCAGAGGGTCAAACTTGTTCACGTTGTGGCGTTGAGATGATCATACAAAACTTAAGGCCGCGAAGTCGGCAGCCCGTAACCGATTCTCTAAGAAGTTCGACCAGCTATCACCAACTTCCTTCAAGAATTGAAATGGCCCACCGCCGAGTTGGTTTCGCCCCCATAACGGCTTCACTTTTTTGGGATAGACTCGGGGCTGGTTCAGTTCACTGGGCGCTTCGAGGAGAAGGTGGCGCGTTTCAGCAGGATCACGGGTCGTGGCGTTCTTTTTCTTCTTCGACGCACTTCCATCCCGCCAAATTGGACTTGGTCTCGGAGGGATCGCCTTTGCCCATTCGGGCAGACTCAAGCCCATTAGCTTCCTCTGTTCCTTTACGGATATATCACCATCTTATCTCGTGGAAAATAAAAAGGAAGAAAGGAAGTTAAACATACAAATAAAGTATAGAATAGTAAAGATAGTCGAGAAGTTCTACCTAGAAGCTGGGACTTCCTTGGGAGACAGCAAGGTAAATCCTTGACCCGAATCGGTCCGAAAGAGTCCGAATTTCTAAAGAAAGGATCTCGGTATCACTCAAGTCACGTAATCAAAACCGAGATAGGGTGGATCACAAGTCCAAGACAAAGGGAACTTGTGATGCCCGCCGAGCCATAAATAACATAGGGCACCGAGACCCACATCTCACTCGGATAAAGCGCCTTTGTAGCCCTTAAAATTCGAGGTATAGGCTGAGGAAACTTCTTTCGGGATGCCACCGATGGCAACCCAGCCTGCTCAAGGCTTTTATTTCGAAAAAGAGAAGAACAAACCAATGGTGGGGTTATGATGGCTCTGCAAATTACTCAAGGCCGGATGAAACCTCAAACTGTTGGGACGGTCGAGGGAGCTAGGTTGATGGTACGGAGGATATCGTCAAGTCGGAGAGTGGGAATTGAATGCCAA
The DNA here is from genome assembly GCA_021764765.1 of Vicia sativa. NCBI lineage: Eukaryota > Viridiplantae > Streptophyta > Magnoliopsida > Fabales > Fabaceae > Vicia > Vicia sativa. Next base: position 247,256,549 of record CM038793.1, read on the forward strand.
ATTCCTCGATCACTCCTCAGATAAAAGTAAAACCATTCCGCTTCAACTCCCCGGGACGGATCATACAGACACTCTTCCGATTCACAGATTCTAAAATCACATCATCTTCGCTCCTCGCTGACGACACTCAGGAACGAAGTGCGCGATTTCTTCATCTTGTATCGCTTCGCTTAAAGCCAACTTCCCTTTGATCGACGGTTGGTTTCATTATTAGCTCCACCGAACTCAAGAGTCGTGGTCGAATCACTTTCAAGTAAAACTTCAAGACAAACCCCATCCACAACTCTCTTTAGGTCACCGTCCTTTGACATTCCTCACCTCACGCATGCATTCCTCGAATGGTTTTTCGCTTCATCTCCTAAATGGATTTTACATCAAGTCATCGCATCCCTAATAATGACCATGTTTAGGATTGAAACAAAATAGTATAAAGAAAAGAGGTACCGAGTTGATGATTGATCGATCAGTGAGGGTTTTTGAAGCGCCCGACGGCAAGGATTGAAGTAGGTTTGAGAATATGTAGAGGAAGAATTCGTGGAAGGCAAATAAATGAAATATAATGAGTGGAGAAAGAGGCATAAATCGTGTTTCCACTTATAGAGCAATCAAAGGAAGCCCAAGTGACCGTATGGTGTCACGTGGGCACGTCTGCTTTCTAAGAAAAATCAAAAATATAACACATCTCGCTAAGGGATTAGGGTTCAAACTTGGTCGACACGGATTCAAGAAGCTTAAACCGAGCGACCAAGGGGCTTATGATCATACACAAAATCCTCACCGAGATGGATGCTCGGATGCAAGGATCCGGGATGGGTCTCGTCCATCAAAGAGGAGATTTATGCCCGACTTGGATCTCGGGGAAAGACACGAGGACGGTTCCGGCCCGAAGTGTAGCTCGGCGGTTACTCCAGTGGGGACGATTGAATAGACGTTATGAAGATGAAGAGTTCCTAGAGTCTTTATGAGACGTTACTAGTGAATGATTACAAGCTGTAACAGCTAACTCCTTGCCTTCAAAGCCATGGTTAATGAGCTGAGGCAGTTACGGAAGGAAAGAAATAGCTTCAAGGAAGGAATGATATAAGTAGGGCTCCCGCCAGCGGGATAAGCAAGATACTCACAAGCTTGGAACTTGAGTTACGATACTTAAGCTTCCAAATCCCTAAAGTCATTCTAATAAGGTTTTTCCTGCAAGAACATTTGGCGCCCACCGTGGGGCCTTGGTGAAATCATTCCCAGGCCGCACAAGCAAAAAATAGATACGGACGACAATGTCTCAAGCATCACCAATAGATCCACCGGATCTCACTCAGTTGCTGGCCATGATCGATGACTTGCACCAGCATAACGAAACACTTCAGGATAATGTTCAAGCCCTTTAACTGAGGGGCTTGGACGAGGCGGAGGATCATGAGGAAGAGCCTCTGGAGCCGCAACCTTTGTCTCAGGCAGTCTGGGAGGATGTTGTTCCAGATAATTTCAAACCCCCTGTGCTGGCATCATACGATGGCAAGACGGACCCCCAGGAGCACATCATCGTAGTTAACAACACGATGGCACTCATTGGAGCAACCGACTCGCTCAAGTGCAAGCTGATGGCCGGTACCTTCAGAGAGTCGGCCTTGCGCTGGTATATGGGGCTTCCCCGGTTGTCCTTAGTGAGCTATCAAGACTTCAACCGGAAAATCATTCAAGAAGCAACTAATCAATCGCAAGGTAGCCAATACCTCCTCTTCAATGTGAACAACGCCCGAATCTCTCCGGACTTCATGGCTAGGTTCAAGAGGAGACTATCAAGGTCTCACATCCTAATCAGAGATATTTGTGGCTGCGTTCAAAGATGGCCTTAAGGCCGGGCAGCTCAATGAGTCCTTAGCCCAAAGCCCGCCAAGAGCATGGATTTAGATCATTACTCGAGCCGAGTGCTACGTGAAGGAGAAGAAAGTAACATGGAGAAGCGAGCTCGAGATTCTAAAGATGGGGAGCGGGTCGCGACGAACGAGTCCGGACACGGGATATCGCTATTGCCCGTGAACGAACTCTGGACAAACGCGGCCTCCGGCCCACGATCGGCTTTTGGCCCAGGAGACGCTTACACCCCTCAACACCGAGGGAAGATATCCTCCGGACGCCAACATTTGAAGTCGCTCACACCACCTTACATGCCAGCAGTGGACCGTTAACACGGTTCTAGGGAGTGATCCAGTGCGTGGTGTGAGTTTCATCGCCAAGGGGCATACCACGAGTCCCCGCATAATTGAGGAGGAGATTGAGAAGTTAATTCAAAGAGGAAAACTATCAACATATGTGAAGGAGGATCCCGGGCGGACCAAAGAAGCGGGATTCATCCCCACGACGAGACCTCGCCGATTCTGGTCCAAGAAAAAGGGTAAGGCAAGAAGAGGTGAAAGAAGCGAGGTCAACTCGGCATACTCTAAACACCATCTAAGGGGCTTTGCAGAGGTGGCTCCACCAGTTCAGCCGTAAAAGATATGCCCGGTTCCGGCAGTACTTCAGATTGGAACCTCGAGGTTTGACCCCGGTGGTAACCTCTCCGAGAGGATGCCAAAGAAGTTCGCCACATGAAAACGATCCTATGGTGATTGAGGTGCGATCCGAGATCGGGCGTGAAACGGTGTTGATCGATCCGGGAGTTCCATGGACGCCCTCTATTGGGAGGCTTTAAGGTATGGGTTTCGAGCCAAATGAGTTGTTGCCTTCGTGGGACTCGTAGGTTCTCCCGAGCAAGTGCGGTTCGGGATACCGCACAAACTACTTCGGAGAAGGAGAAAATGCCAAAGCCGCTCGTGTTAGGTATTTGGTGGTTAATGCGTCACCCTACAACATTATCATCGCACCTTCGCTTAATGCACTTGAAGCGGTATTGTCAACATTGTTCTTGACTATGAAATATCCCTTGGCAACGGGCGGTCGGGGTTATCCGTGGAGACCAGGGTTGGCCGGAAGTGTTATAAAGACAACAAGGCTAAGAAGAGGTCAGTCCATCTAAGCTTCTCCCAAACATGAGGTCGGCATGGTTGATATTGATCCGAGAGAAAGGACGGCGAGGACGGACTTACTCCTCGTGAGGAGGTCAAGACGCTCAGATCGCCCTGTCTCGCAAATTACCCACCTAGGAACGCAGTTGACAATGGAGGAAGAGACCGAGATAGTCCGTATTAAGGCAAAATCTAGATCTTTGCCGGAAGCCGCCGATATGCCGCATAGACCCCGAGATCATGTGTCATCATTTGTCAATTGATCCCGAGTCAAAGCGTGTCACAAAGAAAGCGGAAGATGGGGAAGAAAGGGGCAAGTCAGGTTTGAGGAAGTGGAAAGTTGTCAAGCCGGTTTCGTGAAGGAGGTACAATATCCAACTTGGCTATAAACGTTGTTATGGTAAAAAGAAGAATGGAAAGTGGAGAATGTGTAGACTTCACCGACCTAAACAAAGCATGCCCAAGGATCCGTATCCTCTCCTCACATTGATCGGTTGATCGATGGCTTCTTCCGGTTTCGCCTCCAAGTTTTTTGATGCCTACTCAGATACAATCGATCCGATGAACCCGGTGATGCCCAAAACAGCCTTCATGACAGAGCGAAGAATTTCTATTACAGTAGTTATGCCGCTCGGTTTGAAGAACGCAAAGCGACCTACCAAAGACCGATGGATATGGTGTTTGCCTCGATTGGTCGGAATATTGAGGTGTATGTAGACGACATGGTGATAAAACCACGCCGAGAAGACCATGTGATAGACATTAGGGAGACTTTCGCGGTGCGGAATTCAACATGCGTGAACCCGACAAGTGTACATTCGGAGTTCAAGCCGCAAGTTCGGTTTCATGCTCACAAATCGGGTATCGAAGCCAATCCAGATAAGTGCGATCATTGACATGAGGAGTCCGACTGCACGAGAAGTGCAGTAACACGGGCCGCTTTACGCGCTTATCTCGCTTTCTTATCTTGTGTCAGATAAATCCATTCATTTCTTCTCGCAATTAAGAGAGAGCCTCGCTTGAATGGACGGAAGCATGTGAAGAAGCATTCAATGGGTAAAACACCACTGCGCCACGGTGCTAGTCGACCCAAAGAAGGTTCTCGCTAACACTTTACCGGCGGTATCTCAAGGGCAATTAGTTCTGTTGGTACAAGACTCGGATGAAGGAGAGCGTCCGGTATACTTTGTGAGTAAGGTGTTAAAAGGGGCAGAGACCAGATACCAGAAGATAGAGAAGCTGGCCCTGGCACTTGTGACCACTGCACGGAAACTCAGACATTACTTCCTCGGACATCCCGTCCAGGTGAAGACTAATTTTCCTTTGAAGCAGGTGTTTAAGAAGCCAGACCTGGCCGGAAGGATGGTGTCCTGGGCCGTGGAACTATCAGAGTATGAGATCAGTTTTAGTCCGCGTACCAGTATCAAATCCCAATCTCTATCCGATTTCATGGTGGAACTTGTCTATTCGCCAGGAGAGGACTCTATTCGAGGTGGATCCTCGTCTGCTGATGGCCTCTAATCTCAAAGGTAGTGGCGCAGGATAGTTCCGAGGGTCCAGAGAGATGGTGCTTGAATACTGCTTGCATTTGGATTTTCCGAGTAACAACCAGGCAGTAATATGAAGCTTTCTGGCGGGCCCGAGGTTAGCTTTGAAGTAGGAGGACGCATTTGTTAGTGCGCATCGATTCACAATTGGTGGTCGGACAAGTGGACGGGTCATTCTGTAAAGGACCCTATTTTGGAGAAATATTTGCAAGGGTGTTTCATTGAGCTCAGCTTAAAGTTTTTGAATATGTCATGTGGCCCGGAAGAGAATACCCGAGCCGATGTACTATCACGCTTATTAGTTCTATGACCCGGATGAACAATCGGTCATCCGTGAGATACTTCCAAGGCCTGTTGAAAAAGGAGAATCCCTGGCCATTCGTGAGGGAGACGGCGGGTTGATGAGCCCGATCGTCCGTTATTTACAACAAGAGATATTACCTGGAGATAGAGAGAAGGCCAAACGCATCAAGAAGGTTTCATCCGGTTTGTAATGGAGTCCGGAAACTATACGGTTGGGACGCAGCCCCATGTTACGCGGTCGAGGAGGATATGTCAACAGTGATGAAGGAGGTTCACGAGGGAACTTGTGGAAATCATGGAGGAGGAAGGGCTTTGGCTGGTCGGATCTTAAGGGCCGGGTATTACTGACCTACGTTAACAAAGGACTGCCGGGAATATGTGGCACAATGCTCAAAATGCTGCGCTCGCTTCCAACCATTCACACACCATCCGAGCTCTTGCACACGGTACCATGGCCTTTTATCGTGGGGTCGACATCCTGGGGCCGCTCCGTGGCTCCGGACAAGTTAAGTTCCCGATCGAGTGTGGATTATTTTACTAAATGGGTGGAAGCAGAGCGTGTCCCGGATCTCGCAGATCGGGTCCGCGTTTTATGGAGAAGTATCATTTGCCGATTTGGACTACCTCGTGTCATTGTTTCGATAATGGGGCACAATTTGCAAGTACTTGGTAGTGGAGTTCTGCAGGAGCTCGAATTCAAAACAAATTCATATCCGTAGAGCATCCGCAGTAAATGGGCAGGCCGAGTCGGCCAACAAGGTCATACTTAATGCAATGAAAAAGAAGCTGGATTCGGCCAAAGGGTTATGGGCACAATGCCTACACGAAGTTTTATGGGCATACCATACCACACCATTCCACAACGCAAGAGACTCCTTTCGGATGGTTTTTGGTCGATGCCATGATTCCGTGGAAGTAGTTTTACCCTCTTGGCCGGAAAATTTTGAAGACGAGGCCAATAGACAAGCTCTGAATGAAGAGGCGGATTTCTTGGACGAGATAAGAGACTCGGCCCATGTCAGGGAAGTAGCAGCCAAACAGAGAATGACTAGACGTTTCAACTTGAGAGTGAAGCAGCGAGGGTTCAAGATTGGAGATTTGGTACTTCAGAAAATAACCGATCCTACCAAGAAGGGTAAGCTAGATCCCAACTGGGAGGGACCATTCAGTGGTCCCTAAGAATTACAAAACGGAGCCTACAAGTTGGAGACTTTGGACGGATCAGAATTACCAAGGACTTGGAATGTTGCAAGTCTTAAGTTTTATTTTAGTTAAATATACTTATGTAAAAATAATTGGTGCACTCTTTTCCCTAGGCAAGGGCCAGGGTTTTTAATGAGGCATCTATCTAATGAAATTATATTGCAAAGATCGATCCGAAAAGAAATGGCGACGCATCGCTAAGCTCGGTCTATGATCGCCTTTCACCACGGAAAGGCTCCCATGAGGAATACTCCTTGGTCAACCTCGCCGAGGCTCGAACCCTATGGCGACGGTCGCTAAGCTCGGTCTATAATCTTTCACCACGGAAAGGCTCTCCCCATGAGGAATACTCCTTGGTCAACCTCGCTTGAGGCTCAACCCTATGGCGACGCAGTTGCTAAGCTCGGTCTATGATCGCCTTTCACCACGGAAAGGCTCTGCCCATGAGGAATACTCCTTGGTCAACCTCGCTGAGGCTCGAACCCTATGGCGACGCGTCGCTAAGCTCGGTCTATGATCGTCAACACGAAAGGTTCTGCTCTACGCCGGAGTACCTCGAACGACCTTCAAAATGAATAAAAAGAAATGTAATCGAGTTGCATCGGTGCCCTTCAACACTCTTTCCACCCCTTAAACCGATGTTTCGGAGGTGTTTGTTGGGTTGTGAACAATTGTTATGTGATTTTCTCTAAAACCATTAGGATTGCTCGTCGCATCCAATGGCTCGGGGCTCATAAGTACTACATAAAAGTTCACAATTGTGCACGAAATAAACAAAAGGCAAAACTCGGAAATTAATAGCAAAATTTGAGAGCAATTAAAAATAGTTCTAGCAGGCAAATATTCAAAGTACAAAATGCATCCGCCAAAAGGGATGACTAACTATGGATATTCTAAAAACAAAGAAATCAAGGATTGGGGTTGCGAGTTGGCATCCACCTTAGCGCTTTTTCGCTAATGGTGGTCTCGCTATCATTTTCATCAACCTCCACCAGCTTCCCATCAACAATAGTCTTAAAGAAGTCAACCTCCCGAGATGTCTATATCGGGTAAAGGCAATCGACTTGAGCTTTAGCCGGCCAAAAGCTATGTCCCCGGATCTAACATTCCCATCTGGGAGTTCTTCAATGCTTCCTGCAGCTCGGAGCATGATTTTTCAGAATCCTGGAACTTGGTGGACATTTGGGCGAGCTCATCTTCCAAAGTCTTTATCCGTTTGCTTGCCTCCGAATTCTTCTCTTCAAGACTTGTAATGTTGCCAGCTGCTTCGGAGAGTTTATTCTTGAATACATCATTGGCGTTGAGAAGGAATTGCTCGTTGTCAGTTAACCTCTTGACTTCGGCCTCTAACTCAGTTTTCTTTTTCTCCACATGATCACCGATTCAAACAGATTGGTGAGCAAGACACCTCATAAGGTATGAGCTCACTGGTTGGTGATCCGTGGAACCCAGAGGGGTCAACTTGTTCACGCGTTGTGGCGCTGAGATGATCATACAAAACTTAAGGTCGAAGTCGGCAGCCCGAACTGCTTCGTAAGAAGTTCGACCGAGCTATCACCAACTTCCTTCAAGAATTGAAATGGCCGACCCGAGTTGGTTTCGCTCCCATAACGGTCTTCACTTTTTGGGATAGACTCCTGGGTCAGTTCACCGGGCGCCTGAGAGGAGAAGAATGGCGCTTGTTTCGCAGGGATCACGGGTCGTGCGTTCTTTTTCTTCTTCGACGCACTTCCACCCGCCAAATTGGACTTGGTCTCGAGGGACCTTTGCCCATTCGGGCAAAGACGGGCCACCATTAGCTTCCTCTGTCCTTTACGGATATATCACCATCTTATCCGTGGAAAATAAAAGGAAGAAAGGAAGTTAAACATACAAATAAAGTATAGAATAGTAAAGATAGTCGAGAAGTTCTTACCTAGGAAGTCGGGGACTCCTTGGGAGACAAAGGCAACCTTGACCGAATCGGTCCGAAAGAGTCCGAATTTCTAAAGAAAGGATCTCGTATCACTCAAGTCGTCGTAATCAAAATCGGAGATAGGAGTGGATCACAAGTCCAAGACAAAGGGAACTTGTGATGCCCGCCGAGCCATAAATAACATAGGGGCACCGAGACCCACATCTCACTTGATAAAGCGCCTTGTAGCCCTTAAAATTGAGGTATAGGCTTGAGGAAACTTCTTTTGGATGCCACCGATGGCAACCCGCCTCGCCTGTTTTTATTTCGAAAAGAGAAGAACAAACCAATGGTGGGGGTTATAGATGTGGCTCGCAAATTACTTCAAGGCCCGGATGAAACCCCACTATTGGGACGAAGTTGGGAGGAGCTAGGTTGATGGTACGGAGGATATCGCTCAAGTCGGAGAGTGGGAATTGAATGCCAAATTCTCGATCACCTCAGATAAAAGTAAAACCATTCCGCTTCAACTCCTCGGGACGGATCATACAGACACTCTCCAGATTCATGTGATTCTAAAATCACATCATCTTCGCCTCTGCTGACGAGACACTGTAGGGAAACGGCGCGCGATTTCTTCATCTTGTATCAAGCCGCTTAAAGCCAACGCCTTCCCTTTGATCGACGGTTGGTTTCATTATTAGCTCCACCGAACTCAAGAGTCGTGGTCGAATCACTTTCAAGTAAAACTTCAAGACAAACCCCGTCCACAACTCTCTTTAGGTCGGCCGTCCTTTGACATTCCTCACCCACGATGCATTCCTCGAATGGTTTTTCGCTTCATCTCCTAAATGGATTTTATGCGATCAAGTCATCGTGATTCCCTAATAATGACCATGTTTAGGATTGAAACAAAAATAGTATAAAGAAAAGAGGGTACCGAGTTGATGATTGACCGATTGGTGAGGGTTTTTGAAGCGTCCGACGGCAAGGATCAAGTAGGTTTGAGAATATGTAGAGGAAGAATTCGTGAAGGCAAATAAATGAAATATAATGAGTTGGAGGGAAAAGAGGCATAAAATCGTGTTTTCCACTTATAGAGCAATCAGCGAAGCCCAAGTGACCGTATTGGTGTCACGTGGGCACGTGGGCGCTTCTAAGAAAAATCAAAAATATAACACATCTCGCTAAGGGATTATGGTTCAAACTGTTTGGTCGATACGGATTCAAGAAGCTTAAAACCGAGCGACCAAGGGCTTATGATCATACACAAAATCCTCACCGAGATGGATGCCTGGATGCAAGGATCCGGGATGGGTCTCGTCCATCAAAGAGAGATTTATGCCCGACTTGGATCTCGGGAAAGACACGAGGACGGTTCCGGCCCGAAGTGTAGCTCGGCGGTTACTCCAGTGGGGACGATTGAATAGACGTTATGAAGATGAAGAGTTCCTAGAGTCTTTATGAGACGTTACTAGTGAATGATTACAAGCTGTAACAGCTAACTCCTTGCCTTCAAAGCCATGGTTAATGAGTGAGGCTAAGGAAAGAAATAGCTTCAAGGAAGGAATGATATAGGTTTCGCCAAATGGATAAGCAAGATACTCACAAGCTTGGAACTTGAGTTACGATACTTAAGCTTCCAAATCCCTAAAGTCATTCTAATAAGGTTTTTCCTGCAAGAACAAAGTTACCGTAACTTTCACGCATTAAAGTCACAAAAACCTCTGCCCTAATATATCTCTCCTTTAATAATGGTTTAACTATTTTAATATTTTAACTTACGTGAACTATTTTACTATTTAAATTATTTTAATCAGTGTTTTCAAAATTTGATCGGACCGATCGAATCGGGAACCAACTAATTAATCGGTCTGGTTCAATTACTAGATCGCTTATGTCGTTGAACCGATAAAAATCAGATAAACGGAAAAAATCGACGATTTTTTTAAATCGACAGTTTAATTGTATTTTTCATTTTTAAAATGTTAAAACGACGTTGTTTTGATTAATTTAATAAAAAATAAAATAAAAAGTAAAATAAAAAATAAAATAAATGAAATAAAAAATAAAAAATAAAAAATAAAAAATAAAAAATAAAGAAAAATAATAATATTATTGACGGAAAAATTATTTCAGATGTTGTTGATTTTATTAGATGATTTCAATATCGAAGGAACATTAAAACAATTTTTTCTCCTTCAAACGAAATTTAATACATACAGAAATTATTTTATTATGAACTTTTCAATTAGATTTTTAGATTACGTTTTAATTAATTTATATTTAGTAAGTTTTTACTATTTTGTTATGTGTGATACTTATGTTTAAAATTTAAATTATGAATTAATGAATTTATGATATGATATTTAAAAAAATTAAGTGTTGATTATGTTTTGTAAAGATTGAATCATCTAGTTCAATCAATTTTATATTATATAGTTTTATTATAATAACTGATTTATTAAATCGAGTTATTCGATTTAATTCAATTTGATCATGTGGTTCAATCAATGACTCAGTAGTTCGAACGAAAAACCGGTGATTCAGTAGTTCTAATTTTTAAAACTTTAAATTTAATAATGTTTTTTAAATATAATGATAGTTAATCGAGTATGCTCATTTTGATGGGATGTTAACGAGTTTCATTTTGGTGGTGTCAAAACAGTTTTGGTGTCTAAACATACTAATAACATAGGATATTAATAACTTTTATTATGAAGAATTTTGTTTTATAAATAAGAACACATGGATGGATTATTAAGAAAAGAAAAATAGAATCTAGTAGGACAAGGACCAATGACCAACCAATAATCTTGGGAAGATAACTTGTCACATGCAAACACATGCATGTTGAAAATCATCTCACACTAAAAAAATGGCGAGATCTTGGTGTTTTTATTGGTTTATTCAAATTATTTAGGCTTGTGTATCTTTGTTTAATTGTGGTTATCAAAATAGTTTGCTTGACACCTTACCTAAGTGTCAGGTCTTGTGCCGAATCTCAGTAGAAACAAACAAAATTCTCATTAACTGCTGTACTTTGATTCAATGGTTAGTTCCCATGATGAACCATGGAATCTTGCAGATAGGTTTTTTTCTGGAACACTACTGGATCTAACTGGATGCTTGGATTTTCTCACTTCAATGCAAAACAGCAAATGAAAATAATTGAATGTTCCCGATATGTGTTTTTGTTTGATAATTGAAAATAACTTAATATAATTGAATGTTCCAATATGTTTATAGTAAATTCTCAAATTGGTAGTATTGTGTTCCGCTATCAAAGGATTACTTTATTAATATTTCAAACTAGTCTCTATCATATGTTGCTCAATTAAGTAATTTTTTTATGCGTAGATTATTTGTCGAGAATGGAAAAATATTTCGGTCAAACGTCCAACAAAACTAAAATGATACAAGAGGTCTTAATCCACATGGATGAATTTAAGATTGATGAACAGGTGGACTCATATCAAACTAATGCACACTTTAGTGAAATCATTTCTTCAACTAAGTCATTGCATTAAGAGTAGTGTTATTTGTAGTGAATGAAAATTTTCGGGGGTTGTCCACAAGAACAGCCTAATGCGAGACGTCTTAATTAGAGCTGTTTAAACGGGTCCGATCCATCAAACCAGCTCATTAATTTAGTATAAATTGGATTATAAAATATCTTAAAAAAATACGAATTTATCTTTTTGGACCAGTCCATCAGACTTTTGTCTTTCATAGATCGGTCGGGTCAAGAGGATTTCGGACTGACCCATTAAAAAAATATTTTAGTAAATTTTAGAAAAATAAAATTGAGATAATATATGATTGCATAAGTGAGTTTTGAAGTGATAAAAAAAGTTAAAGAGAATAAATATACTTTCAAAATGATATGATCAAGAAAAATGATAATGAGATAAAGAGAAAATTTGATACGTATTTTAAACATCACTTAACTAAGTTTATGATGACTCTTTACTTATGTTATGTAGCTTTTAACCATTACATCTTTTTTTATAAAATTAAAACTATAATATTGAAATACGGGTCGGACTGGCCCATCGGGCTTCATAGACCTTTGAAAAACGGGCCGATTTTATTTTTTGTAGTCCATTAAGCTATCGGGATGGGCCGGGCTGGCCCATTTAAACACTTGAATCCACCAAGCCGGAGCGGGTTGGGTCGGGCTGGTCTATTTGACAACTCTAGTCTTAATCCATAATGTTGTATTAAAGACTGATGAACATGTGGACTTTCGTCTAAAAGGCGCATATCGGAGTGAAGCCACTTACACATTTTAAGTTGTCAGATACAATTCAATAATTTTTTGCAATCTACATCGAATCTATCAAAAATATTTTTAACCGACCCCATATATAAACTCATTTTCCCGCCATAACAATAATAATTTCATTAACTCTTACATGTTACATTTATTTAACTTAACTGACTTGAACTTTAAAGTACTAACTTTATAAGTGTTCGAGTTCAAACTTTTATTGAAGCACGAGATGAAAAAGAAGAATTGGGGAGAGAGCGAGAGGACCCCAAACATCATAGTGAACTAAATCAAACGAGGACGAAGCTCGTTTATTGACTCGATTGGGAAATTGACTACGAGTGTGTATCCCTAACTGACGCGACTAACAATGTAAATTAGATATGTTCGATAAACTTGGCACCAACTTTTGTAGTTGAGAAAACTAGGATGACCTAACCGAGCATGGATAGTGAGTGGAGAATCTTTGGCTGAGCATGTCTGAGATGCCAATGAGAGGTAAGCAAGGTCTTGAGACTCACGTTTGACGTCAGTTGTATGTCCCAAACTACGATCCTATAGGGTGATATTACTATTAGTGAGGGTGACAATACAATCAAGAGAACGAGTCAAACGATTGACTGAAAGTAAATTCAATGGACAATATGATACATAGAGAACAAAAGTAACAGAGAGAAGCAAGAATTCGAACAGTACAAATTCTATCGGATCGGGTTTGAGAACCATTGACAGAAGTTATAGTAGGTAAGAAACCAGAGGTGGATAGGGAAGATAAAATATTTTTTTTACTGATAACATGATAAGACGCACCAGAATCAAGGACCCGAGGTCTAACTCAAGATGATTGAGAGATAAAAACATATGAATTACCAGTTGATAAGTGCTAAATTGTTGTGAATTTGAATGTGAATAATTAGCATTCATCAGCTTAATTCGTTTGTTTTTTTTCAATAAACTTCAACTTTAGTATATATTCGGTATAGTTTATGTTATAGTGTATATATTGCGTTATCCTGTAAATATCATTGAGTTTAATTATTTTTTATCTCAATTTTGTAGGTATTCAAGCATTGATATTTAGTCATTGCTAGAAAGAGCATGGAATAAGCTTTCCAATGCTTATGATCGTGCACAAATCAGAGTTACGACTCTCAAGTTATGGCTGAAGCAGTGCTAAAGTTTTTCAATTTTTTCAGTAGCACCCCGAACTCATCGGGCAGTTGAAAGGTGCTCCAAAAACGTGAAAATACACTAAAAATATTATTTTGAGTGCGGGGCGGTGTTGTTTCACCGCTAGGCGGTGCGGGCTGGGCAAAAACTCATATTTAGGACAAAAATAAATTTTTTAGGGCATGATTGGGTATTTTTGGTCCAAATTCATCAAACCTTCATTCTTTGATATTTAGAGCTTAGACAACAACAATGGAACTTGTAGTTGGATGATCCGCAGTCGATTCTCTCATCGATTGGTGTTGACAAACCGAGAAATGTTTAGTTCCTCTTCTTCTCTTCTCTTTGTAATCTCTATTTGTTTATGTTTGTAACTTTACCTTGATTATATGTATATTTATTACTAATGGTGTTGCATGAAACTAATTTTACAAATCAATGTTTGATGATTGATTGATTTTTTTTGGGTTTGGGTTGTTTCGTGTTGTGTTAAGAGAGCGCTGACGTGAGAAATATAGTTCTTATCTCGTTATGTATTAGAGATAATCTCCATGAGAGTGATACGTGATGACTAGTTTAGGTTGCGTACAACTAAATGATAGATTTAAGTGAAGGCTAAGAAAACACTTAGAAGGGGGGGGGGTTGAATAATTTTTTCCTTTTTTAATTTTCCTTTATGTCGCAACAAACTAAACACACAATTATTTTTATCATGGTTCGTTTGAAACTCAAACTACTCCAGTCCATCGGCCAAGGTGATTTCGCCTCTCTCAACGAGGACTTAATTCACTATAATCAGAATTGATTACAATTGCACAATTAGATGTTGTGACAAACAAATAATGCACAAGCCAACTGCAAGTGACTAACACCTCTAAGACTCTCTAGTCATAGCCTTCTTGATAAATCTGACCCAACTGGTCTCTCATGAAACAATTACAAATGTAACTTCTAACGGTGTTTAATTTGCTTCTAAAATACTTTATCACAACTGTGATGTTTTGCACTAAGTTTAAGCCCAAAATAATAAAACTCAAAGTATTTCTTTTCTTAACTTTTGTTTAGCGTAAGTTTCTAATGATGCACGTTAGTTTTTCCTTTGAAAGCTTGAACTTATATATAGCTGCAGAATAAATTCGTTGTGTGTCTTGAACAAAGAGAATGTAATTAATGTTGCTTGTTTACTTGTACTTTGTGTTTTCAATAACCTCGAACTTTGTTCCACTTGAGTACTTAAGCCGTCTTAGCCTTAGTAGAGTAACGGTACTATAGCAGAACTTATCTTAGAAGATAACATCTTGATAACTCATTTCTTTATCTTCTGTAAGCCTTTGTTATCTTATCTTCTAACAGAGGTTGCTTAAAAATTTCGCTTATCAGAGGTTGCGCTTGCTTGGTTCTTTCAGAAGATGCTTTCAGCGTGCATGTTCAGAAGTTCCTTCCATCTTTAGAACTTCTAATTCTTTGTCTGTTCAGCATAATTTCATATTTCACTTTTCTTGAGTGCTTGAGTCAGAACATCATTTGAAATGAAAATAATACTTATCAGAGTATCATATTTACTATACAAAATTTGTTTCACTTATTATCATCAAAACTCTAAGATATGATTAGAACCAAACTATGTTCTAACAATCACCCCCTTTTTGATGATGACAAAAACGTTGAGATTTTGATTGAAATTTTTTGTATATGTGTGAAAATCTCCCCCCTGAGATAGATAGTCTCCC
This sequence comes from Vicia sativa, assembly GCA_021764765.1. NCBI lineage: Eukaryota > Viridiplantae > Streptophyta > Magnoliopsida > Fabales > Fabaceae > Vicia > Vicia sativa. The sequence goes on from CM038793.1 coordinate 247,271,668, forward strand.
CCTGAGATAAACACTAGAAGAAAATAAATATAGGTAGAACTTCCCTGAGTTTGTTCTTTTCTTCCAGAATTTGCTATCATGACTTTTCATTTCATAGCTTGGAGTTTAGAGCTTAAATGTTTTGCTTCAGAGTTTTCTTCCAGAGCTTAGATATTTCTGCATACTTCAGAAGCAAATATACTTGTATATTTTGTTGGAAATGTTTGACACTTAAGCCCAATAACTGTTATATTTAATCTGATCAAAATCACAATTCTCTCCCCCTTTTTGTCATAATAAAAAAGAATAAAAAATATTAAAAATAATTTAAAACGAGTCAAAAGATCTTAATATTAATGTCAAAAACTGCATGAGTACAGAGGTTTCATAAAAAAACAAGAACAAAAAAAAATGAAAAACAGATGCACATAAGTTTCAAGGAGACTGAGACGAAGGTTGACGAGATACTAGGGATAACAAAAGATTCTTGATTTCATTAGAGGATTCTTCTTGCTTCATCATCCAAGAATTGATCTCTTTGTTTGTCTCGTCTTGCTTGTCCAGTCGTTCACGAACAACTTTATTTTCCTTTTTTAACTCCTCCAGAGTTTCTATCACAACAGAAGTTGAAGCAGCATCTTCAGTGGAAACAGCCTTAGAAGTAGAACCAACAGCTCTAGGTGAAAGATAAGTTTTGTGGGGAAGGTGAAGGTTTAGAGGATGGATTGACATAAATTTTTGGAGAGTTAGGTGGTGGAAGTTCTATAGAGATGGTGGTTTATTCTGGAGATGTAGTTAGTGGAAGTTCTGTAGATATGGTGGTTTGGTCAGGGGAGTGAGTTTAAGGAAGTTCTGGAGAGTTAGGTGGTTGAAGTTCTGGAGAGTTAGGAGTGATGGTAGGTTCAGAAAATGAAGAGGGAATGTGTTATGGAGATGGATGCACTAAAAAAATATTTGTTGATGGTATAGAGATAGAAGGAAATTGAGTGGTCAGAGGCACATTGATGCCTGAGATTCTCCAAGATCCATCATACCATTTAGTGGATTTTGGTAACAATGGCCGTACGGGAAATGTTGGAATTGTTTTTGGAAGTGGTGTTTGAGGTGGTGTTTCAGAAGAAACGTTTGGATTTGTTTCGTGGGGAGAAGAAACAGGAATTTCCTGTTGAGGACTAGATGGTGTGATGATTGGTGATTGTGTTTGAGTGGTGTGGGGTGGAACTTCTGTGGTTGAAACATCAAAGTTATCTATATCAGATAACACTTGAGCAATTTGGGGATTGATTTCTTGAAGGTCTAGTGAACTGGTAAGGTCAATATCTACTTCTATGTTACCTAGAGTTTGTGGTGCAGTAGGGTTAGAAGTTTGTGTGTTGTGTGAGACAGATGTTACTGTATTTTTAGAATTTTCAACAGAAATGGGGTCAGAAGATGTACCTGTGGTAGTCGTCTTCTTCTTCTTCTTCTTCTTCTTCTAGGTCTTGTTGGGTCTTGCAGAAGTACCCTCTCCATCTGCTTTCCTTTTCTTCGTTTGCTTGACTGGACTTGGTGAACTTCTGCCTTGAAGCCATGCTGGATCAATTGGAATGCCCTTCCTTTTGCATCTTCTGATGTATTCTTTAATAGTTTCAGCATGATCACCAACGTTGAATGAGAGAAAGTTGTTCATACAAACTCTCCTCTTCTGGACATCTCCCTAGACGTAAGGAGTAGGTTCAACCAGAAGTTTATCAATAATCTTCCTTTTCACCCGATTCTTCCTAGTCAGAGGTTTCCCACAGATGGGGTCCAATTCTCCAAGTAAATTTGCATCCTCTAGATAGGCTATCAGACCATTCTCAATCAGAATATCTGATATCAATCTGGACAGAGGGATCCAATTTCTTTTGGCGTTAGCATTTTTGCTTCTAGCTTCTTCTCTGGTTTCTTTCACATGAAACCACAGATGACTGAATAGAAGATAATCCAAGTCAATATTGACATTGGTTCCAAGACAAACAGAAGATATTACTGATCTGCATTGATGTAGTCAGGAGAACTTGTTTCCTTCCTATGATGAATGCAATTGTGGATAATCTTCGCCCAGATCTTGTACTGGTCCTTCTACTCTTTAATGTTGCTGAAGGCTCTTCTAGAAGTGAAGATTTCTGCATAAACTCTAGACATATCAATTCTTCCTTCAGGGATACCTATAACTCCTTCTCCTTCAAGACCTAGCAATGTTCTGTTGAGATTTTCTATGATGGATATTTCTTTATCCAAAACAAAAGACAAAATAGCTTTGGGGGTAACAATGGCGTGAAGCCAAAATTCTTTAACTAAGTGTGGGAACACAGGCCCAACCAGTCTGTCAAAGAATTTGGTCCACCCTTGAAATTCCACTGCTGGAAACAAATTAATCCCATTATCCCTTAGATTTTCCAAATCAATCAACATTTCACAGAGAACTTCTAAGCTGTCAGCAGGAATCAGTGTCGTTCGTTGTGGAGTGATGTACATCTCATATTGTTGAGGATTTGTGGTTGTAATAGAGGGTTGAGGATTTTGTGTAGCAGTGGTATCTAGGCGAGAGATTGAAGACGAAGCCACTGTTGAGTTTCTAGGTTTAGGGTTTTTGAATATAGAGAGAAGAGAGCACAGAAATGCATAAACTTTTGAAGATAAAGAGAGTGAAAAGTGAAATAAGAATTTTGAAAGTGTACTTATAGAGAGAATGAATGCAGTTTAGAAATTAATTTGAACAAAAAAAAATTAAAAACGAAAGTTAATCATTACACGCATTTAATAGCATCTGACGTTTTGAGGGATTTTGTGTGATTTGATAAGATTGGAACAGTTACCTAGGGACGGCGTGTCAATAACTTGCACGCATGCATGACCTTTCAGAAGTTTTAAACACGTGTTCAACTTCTAGTTTAAAAGCATTACAGCTGTTTGATATAATGAACTTCTAAACCATATTCGTAATGAAACATTAGAGAATATTTCAGAACTTCTAGATAAGGAAACACTTAGAAGGGGGGGGGGTGAATAAGTTTTTCCTTGTTTAATTTTCCTTTACGTAGAAACAAACTATACACACAATTACTTTTAACCTGGTTTGTTTGAAACTCAAACTACTCCAGTCCACCCGCCAAGGTGATTTCGCCTCTCTCAACGAGGACTTAATTCACTATAATCAGAACTGATTACAATTGCACAACCAACTATTGTGACTAACAAATAATGCACAAGCCAACTGCAAGTGACTAACACCTCTAAGACTCTCTAGTTCTAGCCCTCTTGAGAAATCTGACCCAACTGGTCTCTCAAGGAACAATTACAAATGTAACTTCTAACAGTGTTTAATTTGCTTTTAAACAAATTTATCACAACTGTGATGTTTTACACTAAGTTTAAGTCCAAAATAAAAAAACTCAGTATTTATTTTCTTAACTTTTGTTCAGCGTAAGTTTCTAATGATGGACGTTAGTTTTTCCTTTGAAAGCTTGAACTTATATATAGCTGCAAAATAAATCTGTTGCGTGTCTTGAACAAAGAGAATGTAATTAATGTTGCTTGTCTGCTTGTACTTTGTGTTTTCAATGACCTCGAACTTTGTTCCACTTGAGTACTTAAGCCGTCTTAGCCTTAGTAGAGTAACAGTACTGTAGCAGAACTTGTCTTAGAAGATGACGTCTTGATAACTCATTTCTTTATCTTCTGTAAGCCTTTGTTATCTTATCTTCTAACAGAGGTTGCGCTTGTATGCTTCTTTCAAAAGATGCTTTCAGTGTGCGTGTTCAGAAGTTCCTTTCATCTTTAGAACTTCTAATTCTTTGTCTGTTAAGCATAATTTGATATATCACTTTTCTAATTCTGAAATAAAAACAATACTTATCAGAGTATCATATTTACTATACAAAATTTGTTTCACTTGTTATCATCAAAACTCTAAGATATGATTAGAACCAAACTATGTTCTAACATTAAGTATTTGATAGGGTAGATGAAATGAAAACTTGAGAGTTCTCTACTATTTGAAGAATGAAATTCTTTTTATGTTTATAACTTTAATACTTGCACGTTACACTTAAAACCCATTTAAAACTAAACTCATAAATACGAGACTTGTCGAACGATAATTCAGTATGCACTATCCCTGTGTAGACGATTTGATAAAACTAAATACTTACTTACTTTTGCTTGTCATTTTACCGCTTCAACACCAATGTGTGCACCCGAAGCAATAAAATTCTGTTGAAATATTAAATTAGATTTGTTAAAATATTATATTATATTTGATTTGATTTAATATTTAAATGTAATCCAAATTGTGTAAACCCAAGCCCAATTAGGGTTGTATATAAATAGTCCTAGTATGTATCATTATTTGTACAATTCAACAATACAAATCCTTATTTACTTTATTATTCTCTCTTTCTCTACTCACTAAATGTGCCACACACACTAACAAATTGGTATCAAAGCTTCTGGTTATTATTCTTGATCGAGTTTTCAAGAATTTTACGTCAGATATCGTATTTCTAGGACAAGTGAATCAACCGCTGCGAAGATGGCTAATGATAAGGGCATTCCAAATTATCTTCCAATGCTTGATGTCAAGAATTGGATCCGATAGAAAAAACAGATGCAATCCTTGTTTGGCTTCCATGAAACCCTAGAGGTGGTTACTGACGGCGTTCCTGCGTTGGCTGCAGATGCAACCAAAGCACAGAAAAAGCCCACAGCAAAGTCAGGAAGAAAAATGCAAGGATGCTTATTGAATTCAGACGACTGTTGATGCTTCTTGTTATACCAAAAAAATTTCCCTCCTATTTCCCAAGTCAAGCCACATCTCTATACTCAAGAACTTCTCAAGAGTTGACCAGATGAACCCTCTCCTAAGCAATCAACCCACAACTAAAGTTTTGATTATTTCAAGTCAAATATGAGTTCCAATGCCTCAATTGGTCATCATACCTCTTCATATGTATCAAGTTATCACCATGTCAAGTTTCAAGCATCACAGGTCAAGTTTGCCCAATCAATTGCTCAGATATTTGAAAATCAGTTGTATTGGACAAAAAGTCAATTATGGTCAACATACAGTCAAACTACATCATTTTTAGTCAACATAAAGATTTTGGAGTCACATTAATCATTTGATCAAGGGTTGATCATGATTCATCAAGAAAACTCAAGATTTGATCAAAAGTCAAAGTTTCCAAATTAGGGTTTCTTGACAAAAAGTCAAGAGAACTTTGACCAGGCATAACTTTCACATACTTTATCAGAATGTTTTCCACCAAAGCTCATTTTAAAGAGAATTTAATTTTCTACAACTTCATGTCTCACAAGTTTTGGCCAAAAATACTTCATTTGAGAGTTATGGATCAAGACATTATAGGTCCTTCTAAAAATCAACAAAAAGTCATCTTTTTCCAAATAAGTGTACATGAGCATGGAAACTTCAATGAAGATGAAAACAAAAGGAGTGTTTAGAGGACATCTTGAGCTTTCTAAAAAGTCTAGGAACACTTCAAAATGTTAAAAATTGAGCAAGATACAAATTGTGCAAGTTTGACATTTTTGAAGAAGTGCATGTAGAGAAATACTTAGCAAAATCAAGTTTCTTCTAAATGGGCCTAAGTTTTTGTGATCCAAACTTGTTCCTAAGATCATCCATGACTCCTAAGTCCATTTGCACGCCTCCCTTTATTTTATTTTATTTATTTTGGAATTAATTCGAATTAATCCAATTTTAATTAAAATAAAATGCAAAAATCAAATCAATAAATGCAAGGCTTATTATTCAGCATTCTTGAGGTCCAAGATACTCATTGAAAGCTGGAAATTTTGAAAATATTTGATTGGCAAGAGATTAAACAAGATTGATCCCAAAAAAGCAAGTTTTGAATCAATTCCAAGTCAAATCTCAATCATCATAATTGACATATATTCGATTTTAATTCTTGACCTAATTCATTATACTATATATGCACATTAAGTCCTGATGATCAGAGGACGAAAATTAGCAGCCAAGACACCCTATTCAAAGTGCAAAAATTTCAAGCTTTAAGGAATATCCGATTTTAGGGTTGCAGCCTCCTTCAACCACCTTTGAAGATCAAACAAGCTTCCTCAGCATCTTAGGAAGGTATTCCAATCATTACCAAGCCTTGAAGCACGCAGAATCACCTTAACCATCTCACACGGTTTGCATATTTTTTCAAATTTCGATTTCCATGACTTACGCATTATAAATGAAATCTAAGCATACATTCATGTTCATGTGATTGTTTAGAACGTATTTGAATCATTAATTTTGAAGATTGATGCAGGAATGGTCAATCACCATTATTAGGGTTCCGCGGCCAAGCTTTTCAAAGTCCTAGTTAGAAGTGATTTTAGAACAAATTGACATGTGCATTCGATTTGCGAAGTTATTTGCCGGTGATATGGGCTTTTAGTTTGCATCAATTGATGCTTATTTGCAGGTTTGGAGATATGGCCGTGGGTAAGCTCTGATACTCACGGGAAGCCATGGGTAACTGGTTTTCAGATATTCAAAACGAGGAAGATGAAGGCTTGGCGCACTTTTGTTTTATTTCCAGAAAATAAATTGCTCTTATATTATTATTGTTTCATTACACTAACAGCTTGGACATGTAGCTCAGATTGAATGGAGAGTGTGCGTGTGACCCTTAGAATCTGGGTGGTTCTACCATATATTTTTTCCCATTTTTCCAAACTAACATATTTTTCTTATTTTTCTTATTTTTCTTTTCAATTTTCTTTTTTAACTAATTTCTTTTAATATATTTTTTAAAATACATAAAAAATCACAAAATATATTTTATTTACAGAATTAGGTTAGAAAAATATTTATTTTATTTTTGACATAAAATATTTTATTTTATCTTTATTTTAATTAATTGTTAATTAACCATTAAAATTAACTTTTAATTGATTTTCTAAATTAAAATCGACCTCAAAAAATACAAAAATATTTTTCTTATTTAAATTAGGTTTTCTACTAACCTTAAACATTTTCACTAACATTTTTCTTATTATTCTGATTATTTTTTTAGTATTTCGCATTTAAATTCTAGAAATCGATGTATAGGTCGCAAGGACATTTTTGTAATAGCATAGATTTACTTTTCTTGCAATTTACTTTCCGCACCTATATTATGTAACTGCCCCAAAGCCATTTAATAGCGTAGGACATTTACTTTCCGCACTTTTACATTTTGCACTTTACTTTTCTGTACATATTAACTATATAGTAACTAGGGTTTGTATGACAAGATTAAAAACAGTCTTAGAATAACCCTAATTCAAAGATAAATATCTGAATTGAACACGCTCTATCACACTTGTGCGCCCCTTAGGGTATCCTCTCTTGTTGCCTTTCGAATAAAAATGGTCATGTCCCTCGAACGTAGGGATACCATTAGCAAAGACGCTTACGAATAACATCATTATAGTCCCTTCGATACAAAGATCATAGTCCCTCGATGACCCTTGATGTTGCCTATGAATATATGATCTCGTCCCTCGGTTGTTGCCTACGGAAAGTGATGATCGTCCCTACAAAATTTCTAAGGTATCCTTACATGTTGCCTTCAATGACCATATGATGACCCTTCGATTGTCCCTTCACATCCAACAAATAAAGTTACCTGCCAACTAATGGTATGGATATCCTTACTCTAAAGTTGAAGGAAAATAACATGGAAACAACCATTCTGAATAGGTAAATAAGACTCTATTTCTTGCTCCAATCAAATACTTTTTCACACCTCACACTTTTCAAAAACTATCTTTTCAAACACTTTCTATACATTCCAGAGAGAATAATTACAAAGTTCAACATTTTCCAAACAAACATTTTCGAACACTTCATATACATTCCAACGAGAATCATTACGAAGTCAAAGTGAAATTTCTTTCAAAATAGTTTTCAAATCACAAACACATAATGCAATTTTTCAAAGTGAGTTAAGCAACTAAGAGCCTGTAGATAACTATCGATGGAAAGGGTGCTAATACCTTCCCTTTTCATAATTTCCTCTCGTACTCAGAATCTAACGAAGGTTTTTTCCTATTCTTTTCACTTTCCCTTTATTGTTTAAAAGAAAAGTCGGTGGCGACTCTTGTTATCCGTAACATTTGCGATAAAAAGTAAAACAAACAAGTCAGTTATCCCACCGTGTCAGAGAACTGGCGACTCTGTTGGGGATACTACCTAAAGAGAGGCTACCTTAGGGCTATAAGATCACTTTATTGCTTTCTGTTTGCTTTGTCTGCTTTATTTTTAAGGGATACTTGGCTATTATATCCGTGGGGGATCCTACACCCGAATCCAGGTTTCCTTAGGTAAGTAGCAATAAATCATCACGATTGTTAGGCATAAACCTAAATGGTCAAAATGATGGCTACGTTAGTGCGACACTTTGGATGTCCTGATGCTCCTCATGTTCAGTTGAGGAAGTATTTGGCGTCTGCGTGGTGTCATAAGTACTAACTCAACTTTTAGAACCCTAATTGACCCATCTTGGCCATTAGAAGGTAGTGAGATAGTCGACTTCGATACATACTGAGGTTGGTTGATACACGATGATATGCTCATTGAGATGCGACTTTCGGGATGTTTCGGTCGACCACTTGGTAATCGTATTGAAATAAAGCCTGCAAGAAAGATTTGTGATATGAGATTCCTAGAACCTAGTTACTATTATAGGACAGGTTGAACCAACTTAAACTCCAGTAGGGTAAACACCCATACCTCATGCAAGCCTTAAACCTAGGGATGTTGTGTGAATTGCTTGTGCTTGCTATTTAAACATGACATCATAACATCATAACATCATATCATTGATGACCATTTCAAGGACCTAGGAATTTATCTTTGATCTTTGCTTTAGGGTTATGGCTTCTAGGAAGACTATCCGAATCAACTTTGTGGGCATACCTTCTCAACTCAAGGAGTTAGTCTCAAAAATTCCCGATCACTCTCAGTTCATTAAGAGGCATGGTTACCTCCGGTTTTGAAGAAGATACGATGAGCGTCATATTCCAATTCTTTGATACGAAGCATCACTGCTTTGCTTTCCCAGATTATCAATTGGTACCTACAATGGAATAATTATCTAAGCTACTTGAGACACCTATCCTTGATCAGATACCATTCACCGGTTCAGAAAAATTTCTGAGGTTTGAGGACATCGCATCAGCGTTACATCTAAAGCGATTAGACATTGAAGATAATTGGGAGACAAGAAATGGAGTTAAGGGTTTACTTGATAAGTTTCTAATAAAGAAATCTCGATAATTCCTAAAGGCTATGAGTTTCCATGCTTTCGAAGACGTTTTGGCTTTGCTAATCTATGGTTTGGTGCTATTTCCTAATCCAGATCCATTCATAGACTTTAACGCCATCAAGATATTCCTCACTCATAATCCTGTGCCTACTTTACTTAGAGATATTATGCATTCTCTCCACACTCGTACCATGAAAAGACAAGGAACTCTCATGTGTTGCATACCGTTATTATACATGTGGTTTATTTCGCACCTTCCTTGATCAGTAATGAAGAACGAACAATGGTTGAAATGGTCTCAAAGGCTGATGTCACTCTCTCATTCAGATATCTGTTGGTGTCTCTACTTTATAAAGAACTTTAATTTCGTTGAGCGATGTGGAGAATTCCCTAATGTACCACTCCTTGGCATAAGGGGAGGTATCACCTACAACCCTTCTCTACTATCATGATAGTTTGGTTATGCTTGAAGAGATGGTCCTCATGATATGCTTCTCCAAGATATCGTATTTGACTAAGACAATGATCTCCATGGTTATCGCCGAAGATTTTTGCACGCCTGGGGCATGGTGAAGAAAATTGATACAAAGAACTTGGGGCATAAAAATTTCATTCCTTGGGAACCTTACCTCAAATGGGTGCGAGTTTGTGCTCAAAATCTCATGATGCCATATGTTGCTATTCTACCAATAATTGTGGAACCTGTTGCCGAAGGTGACGAATCCTATACCATTCTCCATCCATACATGCCTACTAATTTCGAAGAATTTAAGAGATCTTGGATTCAACTCAAGGAAGAAAGGGATACATTCGAAGCTCAATTCTATGCAAGCGAGAAAAGATTATTAGAGCTGACAAAGTTACTTCACGAAGAACAGAGCATTAACGTCTACGTCAACACAAAGAGGAAGCGTCTATGGGAGGGCTAAGCACTAGGAATTTCATTTTTTGTACTTGAACTTTCATTTGTACTTGTTAAGTCAACTAATAAAAAAGTTTGTTTCTTGTTTGTTTAACAAATTTAAATTCCTAAAGGTCCTTGAAAACATTGCATTGCATAACATTGCATATCATTTCATAACAGGTACTCTAAAGACCGATTTTCTCATTCTCTCACTTTTTATTTTAGTAGAAATGGCTCTCGAACAAACTGTCAAAGATTTCTAGGCTCAGAACACTCAGTTCCAAGAAATGTTCACCAATTTGGCCCAAGTTCAAAAATATCTAAAGAAGCTCATCATCAAAAAGAAGAAGACCATTGGCATTCTCAACATGGGGAAAAGGTACAAATGTCTAGTCAAGGTAGTCAGACAAGTTGAATTCTCAGACAAGAGCGGCGAAACTGAAGGAAGTGTAAAAAACAATAAAGGAAGCCATAATGAGTCTGAAAACAAAAAGGAAGACTATATGAGCGAGCAGTATCCTAACGAAGAAAAGTACAAGCAACTTGAAGACCGCTTGAATGTTGTGGAGAATTAGAAAATGTTAGGGTTGAACTTTGATGATCTGAGTCTGGTTCCCAGAGTGGTAATTCCCCTCAAGTTCAAAGTCCCTACCTTTGCTAAGTATGACGGCATTTCTTGCCGGAAGCTGCATCTAAAGTTATATGTTCAGAAGATCTATCCTCATACGGAAGACAGGAAGTTATGGATACATTTCTTTCAAAAGAGTTTGTCTGGAACACAGTTGGAGTGGTATTATCAACTAGAGAATACCCACATTCATATCTGGAATGATTTGGCAGATGCTTTCTACAAAAATACCAGTACAATGCTGAATTAGCACCAACCCGTATGCAACTGCAGAACATGTCTATGAGTCGTGACAAGAAGTTCAAGTAGTATGCTCAAAATTGGAGAGATCTAGCAGGCAGAGTCCAGCCACCCTTGTCTAATAGGGAATTGGTTGACATTTTCATGGGAACGCTGACGGGACCATTCTTCAATCATTTGATTGGAAACTCCTCAGCTAGATTCACCGAGCTGATATTGACAGGCGAACATGTTGATGCTGGAATCAAGAGTTGAAATATTCAGGTCGAAACATCTTCAAATGCTGCGAAGAGATCTTTTGGTGGGAAGAAAGAGGCGAATGTTGTGTATGGTCAGAAGAACCCTGACAAAGGTGATCGCCATCAATCTGTAGGGGATGTTCTGATCTCCAATCCCACACCAGTGCAACCTCAACAAGACAACGCGCGTATGCAGAACACGCCAAAAAGATAGTTCACGAGGATCAACATGCCATTGTCTCAAGCACTACAACACATGTTGAAATTAGAGCTAATTACTTTGAGGGATCCCCCTCAACATGTCAACACTTCTTCTCCGAAGTAAAATCCCAATGCGAGGTGTGCATATCACTCCAATAGCCCAGGGCACGACACCAACAACTGTTGGGCCCTGAAGAACAAGATTCAAGACATGATTGAAGCCCAGGAAATTGAATTCAACCCTCCTGCTGAAACTCTGAATTTGATCAACGCACCAATGCTTGACCATGGTAAGAGTGCCAACGCCATTGACAGTGACTCCTATGTCTTTGATGTGAATGTGCTGACCATTCCCCTGATGACTATCAAGAAGGATTTGTTGCAAGCTGGCGTATTTCTAGGATGTCCTAACAATTGCAGCTGGTGCGCATCTGAATCTAATGGATGTGCTTGGTTGAAGAGACGTGTTCAACGCATGATGGACAACCGAGAAGTGCTATTCCTAAAAGCTCTATCTGTAGAGAGTCTATGCGAAGATGTTTCTAAAAGTATGAAGATCGAAGACGTAAGCGAAGCCATACCAGAAGTCTGGGATACCTTGGGGCAGCCAAGTGGGAAATTTAATTTCATGGTGAAGTATACCGCCCCTGAAGGCTACAAGATTGCAATCGAAAACATCAAGGCAACCAGATGGGGAGATGACTGTCCCGAAGAATTTACTGATGTAAACACAATAAGGATCACCTCTGCCGATCCTGCACATAGAGTGGCACCTCTGATTATTTCCTCGCCTAGATCAATTCCATATTCCTCTGAAAAAACTATACCTTGGAATTATGGAGCCGAAGTCTACTATCATGGCGTCAAGCAAGAGAAATTAACCATTGAAGACAGTATAGTTGAAGCTACCAGTCCTGATGTCGACAATATCACTGGATCAACCAAAGTAACTAGAACAGGAAGAGTGTTTTCTCCAAATATCTCTCCTCTAAAAGATACTACTACACCAGTTCACATTCTTGCTATTGAACCAAACAAGAAATGGAGGAAATTCTAAAGATCATTAAAAAGAGCGATTACAATGTTGTGGAGCAGTTAGGACAGACTCTGTCTAAGATTTCCATGCTAACGCTGTTGTTGTGCTCCGAGACTCATGCTAAAGCCTTGGTGAAGTTTCAGAAGAATGCTCATGTACCGCAAGACACTTCTGCTGATCAATTCGAAAGTTGTATTGCTAGCCTGACTACAACCAATGGTTTGGGCTTTTTCGATGCTTATCTGACTCCTGCCGGAAGAAAACACAACAAAGCCTTGCACATCTCAATGGAATGCAAGGGCATTACTTTGTATCATGTGTTAGTGGATACTGACTCTACTATGAATGTCCTGCCAAAAAGCGCTCTCGACTGACTTAATGCTAAAGAAGTGGTCATGAAGCCCAATGACATAATCATAAGAGCTTTTGATGGTTCGAAGAGAATAATCCTTGAAGAGCTCAACCTGCCGATCAAAGTAAGTTCCCAGACTTTTGACTCTACTTTCTTTGTGATGGACATTCGTCCAACTTATTCTTGCCTACTCGGACGCCCTTGGATACATGGGGCATGCACTATTACCTCTACCTTGCATCAGAAGTTGAAATACCCAATGAAGGGGAATATTGTTACGGTATACGGAGAAGAAGAATACATGGTAAGCCATTTGCAGTCATTCTGATACATCGAAATGGAAGGTGAATTCATCGAAACTCATTGTCAAGCTTTTGAAGTAGTTCCACGAGTCACGCCCGCCGACTCTCTTGTCACTCCTAAAGTTACTAGAGTTCCACCGAAGATGGCCTCACTAAAAGATTCCAGAGCTGTAGTTGAAGAAGGAGATTGTACTATTTGGGGTCAGCTACCCGATTTTCCATTCAAATCTAACAAGACTGGTTCAGGCTTCACTTCTAAAGGTCAGAAGATGATACGCCATGAACGTGCCGGTGGATTTACATTCTGCATCAACCAGAATGGAGTTCATATTATAGAAGACGATGATGGTGACTTTGACATCAACAATTGGATCTTCCCAACTCTTGGCGATGGACTCAACAATTGGACGGCTAAGGATGTTATGCCAATCTCCTTTAGACAGAAGTAATTGTTTTTTTGTTTTACGCTTATTTCTTTTACGTTTCGAACAATAAAATTTAGTACTAGTGCCTTTCCCAGGGCACCACGGCTCGTTTGTGAGGGTTATTATTTGTCATTCGCATATTTTCATTCAATAAATCATTGGACTGCATTCAAATATTTGTTCCCTGTCTTTCTTTTTATCTTTATCACCTCTTCAAAAACTATGTGTTCTTACACACACCCACGTAATAAACTGCAGATCCATATTGTTATACCCCAAAATTTTCCCTCTCACTTCTCAAGACATTTCACCTATCCATGCTCAAGGATTTCACAAGGGTTGACCAGATAAACCATCTCCTAAGTAATCAACCCCAAACTAGGGTTTGTCCATTCTCAAATCAAGATGGTCTCTAACACTTCAAGTGGTCATCATACCTCATCATATGCTTCAAAGAATCTCCATGTCAAGTTTCAAGTCTTACAAGTCAAGTTTTCTTAGATAAAAGTCAACAGAACTTTGACCAAGCATAACTTTCACACACTTTATCAGAAAATTTTCCACCACAGCTCATTTTGAAGAGAATTCAATTCTCTACAACTTCATGTCTCACAAGCTTGGGTAGAAAAAGCTTCATTTGAAAGTTATGGATCAAAACATTACAGCTCCTTTTAAAAGTCAACAAAAAGTCAACGTTTTGCAAAGAAGTGTTCATGAGCATGGAAACTTCAATGAAGATGAAACCAAAAAGGCTGTTTAGAGGACATCTTGAGCTTTCTAAAAAGTCCAGGAACACCCAAAAATGTTAAAAATTGAGCAAGATGCACCTTGTACAAGTTGAGCATTTTTTAGGAGGTGCACAAAGAGAAATACTTGACAAATGTAAATATTTTTCAAATGGGCTTATAATTTTTATGTCCAAAATGGATCTTAACATTATCCATGGTCTCCATACACCTTGCCACGCCTCCCTTCTAATTTATTTTGGATTTAAAGCATTAAATTCAATTTTAAATTAAATAAAATACAAAAGCAAGGTATAAGATAAGTTGGGCTTGATTTTTACCTATCTTAAGGACCAAGGAAGCCCAAATAACATGCCAAATTCGTGCAAGATGCTACAAGGAAGGAAAAAGGCAATTTTGGAAAGATTTGATAAATATTTAGAAGGGAATATTTTTGCATTCAAAGCAATATATTTTCTCATTATTTCTGATCAAATTGCATGCTCTATAAATACATGATGCATTTACAAGCACAAAGGACGAAACCCTAGCCTCAAACACCAACCCTAAAGTTCACAATTTTTTCACAAACTTGCAAAAATTCGAAATCCTTTTTCCAGTCGAAGAGATGGTCCTCATGATATGCTTCTCCAAGACATTGTGTTCGACTACAACAGCGACCTCCAGAACTATCACCGAAGATTTGTGCACGCTTGGGGCATGGTAAAGAAGACAGATACCAAGACTTTGGGGCACAAAAAATCCATTCCTTGGGAACTTTACCTCAAATGGGTGCGAGCTCGAGCTCAAAACCTCATGATGCCATTTACACCCGTGTTACCAGTGATTATGGAACCTGTTGCTATAGGTGACGAACCCTATACCGTTCTCCATCCTGACATGCCTACTGATTCCGAAGACTTGAAGAAATCCTGGATTCAACTAAAAGAAGAAAGGGATACATTCGAAGCTCAATGCTATGCAAGCGAGAAGAAGGTACTAGAGTTGACCAAGCTACTTCACGAGGAGCGAAACATTAATGCCTACTTCAACACCAAGAGGAAGCGCCCATGGGAGACTTAGAGATTTAGGAATTTGTTCTTTTATTTTTCAAAAAAAAATTATCTTTTGTACTTAAAAAGAGAAAGAAAAAAAGAAAAGCTAATAAAAGTTTGTTCGTACTTGTTTAACAAATTTAAATTCCTAAGGTCCTTGAAAACATTGCATTGCATAAACATCGCATATCATGGCATGACATTTCATAACAGGTACATTGAAGATCGATTTTCTCATTCTCTCGCTATTTATTTTAGCAGAAATGGCTCTTGAACAGACTGTCAAAGATCTCCAGGCTCGGAATGCTCAATTCCAGGAAATGTTCACCAGCTTGGTTCAAGGCCAGAAAGACTTGAAGAAGCTCATCACCAGAAAGAAGAAAGTCATCGGTGTCCTCAACATGGGAAGACGTCATAAGGGTGGACCTAGAGTGATCAGCCGGTTAGAACTCTCAAATAAGAGCGGTGAAACTGATGAAAGTGTCAAGAACAACGAAGAAAGCCAGCATGAGTCTGAAAATAGAGAAGAAGACTATGAGAATGAGCAATATTCTTTTGGGGATGACAAATACTGTAACACCCCATTTCTACCCAACGTTTATTATAAAATCAGAGTGCGGAAATTTTAAACTATAAACATGGGATGCCACATTTCAACATTAACAACACAAACAAATAAGATACATAACACTTTTTAATTCGAAGGATCTCATAAAAACTTTTTATAACTTTCAAACAAAATACTTTTTATTACTACGCAACGAAATTCATAGTTATACAACTTCATATATTTTACTAATAACAACTAGAAACATCTTGTTCGACTTTCAACATACTTAACAACTTTTTATTTCACAATATCACTTAGGATTCAACAAATTATACTAATAACAACTAGAGTCAACAATATAAACAACATAGACCAACGTCCCCCCGAGTGTTACGTATCAGAGCAAAGACACCGACTTGAACCGACATCAACTAATTCTTCCATTCTTGGATACATGCACGTTACCAATATAAAGGTAACGGCCAACAAAATAGAAAGGGTGAGATATCGAATAATATAAGCGAAAGTACGATAATTCATATGCTTAAGTAAAGAAACATACAATAATTACTACTTTAATCGATAACACATAATATCTACCAAACAACATAAAGTCAACAACATATAATATCCACCAAACAACATAGAATCAACAACATATAATATCAACCAAACAACATAGAATCAACAACATATAATATCCACCACACAACATAAAATCAGCAACAACTTAAATGCGACTCGACAAATGCAGATGCATGTGGATCCATTTGGAGCAAAACTCCCAACGTAAAATATGCCAGGTTATCGAGGCATTCAACAAGGCATAAGCCTTCAACTTACAACGTGGTGCCAATCCAGACCAACTTAATAATGCACATGCTATGTCTGATACAACGACCACAACATCAACAACAACTTAAAACAATAGCAACTTAATCATGCATTAACTGCATCAACTTAATCAACACGATCAACTTCGACTTCAACAACAATTAACAACTTTTACAACCACACAACTTATCATAAACATAATCAACTTCAACAACAATTAACAACTTCTACAACCACGCAACTTATAATAAACATAATCAACTTCAACTTCAATTAACAACATCAACAACCACACAACTTATATATACATAATCAACTTTAATTTCAATTTACAACATCTACAACCAAATTCATAATTTAATCCATTCCACTCCATTCTTCAACTTTGGCCATTTGAGCCTACGACACTTAGACCATCTAATTTGGACATAAACGACGTCATCCCGACAGTATCGGCAATTCAGCAACTAACACGAGTTAAGACGAAATAACACTATTTTAATTAACTACCCGTATACCCGAACTATCCCATAAAATTTCGTCCAATTCCGACATACTAAATTCTCCGCTTAATTCGACTGACGGTATTATTTTCTGCACTATTTTCAGTTTTCTGCAACATTATTATTATTTAAATAAATTCTTCTATACGACTCAGCCACTCCCATTATTCTTCTGCATTAAATGGATTAATTTACGGTATCGATTCTCACTGTCTAATAGCATTTTTAAAGCTGTTACAATTAAGTTATATTATTATTTAATCGTTCTACTAATTACTTCTGTCACTACCCATCAACTTCTGCATTATTTTATGGTCACTCTACCACTTAATTTACACTGCATATTCCAATATTTTGCTGCCAAAATTATTCTGCTAGTACTACTTATTACTGATACAATGTTCTTATGCTACTTGACTAATTAATTTCCCCTACTGCCATATGATTCATTCACCCCCTGATACTTCAATGTTATGATGAGGATATTGTTTTCCTATTATGTCATTCTAAGGATATACCAATGATACACTCCCTAGCCAGAAAGTCACGTGAATAAGAGTACAAGCATGCCTAAACTGAGACGCCCACCCCCTCACACATGAGGCGGCCGCCTCATCTTACACATAGTCCAAGGAGACGGTCGTCTCCTCCTCCAAGACAGACGCCTCCCTTCCTTTGCACCAGCAGGGACGGTCGCCTCCCTTAGCCTTCATCATGCCAAAATTTCACCTTACTTCTCAGTCACATGTATCGGTTCGATAGAGGTAATACAACATAATACCAATTGCCAACAACACAAATATCAGATAATTCAACACAAGATAATATATTTCATTCCAACACATAAAATTCATCACCGAAAACACGATTAGCAGTGTAATTACGTAGCCCTAAACCCCACATACAAATTATCCTACAATCGATTATAAAACCCGAACCCCACCCCTTACCTGTGGATTGACGGGAACTCGGAAATTCGATCGGAATAACGGAACTCTCGGACGGCAACGATCCCTCCTAGCACCTTGATTCCAACTTTCTTCCTTTCTCTCTTCTGTTTGCTACGGCTATGGTTTGGCTAGGTCTTCTTTTTATTTTGCAAGCAATATTTTTCTCCTTATTTCACTAGGTTAATTCAATATATAATAGCTCCTAATAAATTTGGTTTATTAAATAATATTCTCCAAAAATACTAATTTTCTCTTATAATTAATATACTACATTTAATTTATTAATTCCAAATAATAGAATAATTCTAGTATTATTTTTATTCTAACTATTAACCTTATATATCTCTTATTTATTTAAACCTAATTCCTTCTCTTATAATTAAATCCAACTAATAATACTATTATTATAATAATAAAATAGTAATAATAATAATATTTCTATTATTTCTACTTGCCTTAATTTTCACACCTCTTTTCTATACTTCTAACACCAAATAAATAACTCTATTAATTCTACACTTATTTCTAGTATTATTTTAAATAATATTCTACCACCGAATTAATTCATCACTAATTATTCTAGCTAATTAATCTCTACTCATAATAATAATTCTCCGACTAAACTGATTATTTCACTTAAATAAACTAGTCCAATAAATAAATACTATTATTCTTAATATTAATCCTCCAATTACACCAACCAAATAATCCGGCTTAAACTTAATAATCCAAATATGTCTCTTAAATAATGCCAATAAATGCAATTACTCCGATTAATTCTCAAACTTCGTCTAATTCCAATAATTAAATCTTTTAATAATTTAATTAACTAATTAATTAAATTCGGGGCGTTACAAATACAAAGAACTTGAAGACCGTCTGAATGCTGTAGAAAATCTGAGAATGTCCGGGCTGAATTTTGATGATCTGAGTCTTGTTCCTGGCGTAGTGATTCCCCGCAAGTTCAAGGTTCCTACTTTTGCCAAATATGATGGTATCTCTTGTCCGAAGCTGCATTTGAAGCCCTATGTTCAGAAGATCCATCCTCACACTGATGACAGGAAGCTATGGATCCATTACTCCCAAGAGAGTTTATCCGGAGCTCAGTTAGAGTGGTATTATCAGCTAGAGAGAACCCACATCCATACTTGGAATGACTTAGCAGATGCTTTCTACTAGCAGTACCAGTACAACACTGAATTGGCACCCACTCGCATGCAACTACAGAGCATGTCTATGGGTCGTGATGAGAAATTCAAAGAATATGCTCAGAAATGAAGAGATCTAGTAGGCAGAGTTCAACCACCCTTGTCCAATAGGGAGTTGGTTGATATGTTTATGGGAACACTGACAGGCCCATTCTTCAATCATCTGATTGGAAACTCTTCAGCCGGATTCACCGGGCTGATATTGACAGGAGAACATATCGAAGCTGGAATCAAGAGTGGAAAGATTCAAGTAGAGTCATCCTCAAATGCTGCGAAGAGATCTTTTGGTAAGAAAGAAGCCAATGCTGTGTATGGTCAGAAAAGCCGTGTCAAAGTTGATCGTACTCAATATGTGGCGACAGTTGTGATCTGCAATCCTACACCAGCGCAATCTCAACGAGACAGCGCGCGTAACCAGAACGCGCCACGAAGACAGTTTACAAAGATTAACATGCCATTGTCGCAAGCATTGCAACACATGTTGAAAGCAGAGCTGATTACCTTGAGGGATCCTCCTCAACACATCAACACTTCCTCTCCAAGATACAATCCTAATGCCAAGTGTGCATACCACTCCAACAGCCTAGGGCATGACACCGACAACTGTTGGGCTCTGAAGAACAAGATTCAAGACATGATTGAAGCCAAAGAAATTGAGTTTGATCCTCCTGTCGGAACTCCAAATGTGATCAACACACCAATGCCTAACCACGACAAAAGTTCCAATGCTATTGACAGGAACTCTTATGTTTTTGATGTGAACAACTTGACTATTCCTCTGATGACTGTTAAGAAGAATCTACTGCAAGCCGGTGCCAATCCAGGATGCCCGGAGAATTGTTGTTGGTGCCCATCTGCACCTGACGGAAGTGCTTGGTTGAGAAGGCGTATTCAATGCATGATGGATAACCGAGAAGTGATATTCCTGAAACCTTCACCTGTGGAGAATCTGTGTGAAGACATGTCTAAGAATCTGAAGATCGGGGACGAATCCATACCAGAATTCTGGGATACCTTGGGGCAGCCAAGTGGAAAGTTCGATTACATGGTGAAGTATACCGTTCCTGAAAGTTACAAGATTCCTATTGAAGATGTCAAGGCAACCGGATGGGGAGACGATTTCCCAGAAGACAATGCTGATGTTAATACAATAAGGATCTCCTCTGCCGATCCTGTGCCTAGAGTGGCACCTCTCATCATTACTTCTTCCAGACCAGTTCCATACTCCTCTGACAAAGCTATACCGCGGAACTATGGAGATGAAGTTTACTATCATGGCGTCAAGCAAGACCCTTTGACCATTGAAGACATTACAGTTGAAGCTACCATTCCCGACATTGACAACATCACCGGATCAAGCAAGGTAACCAGAACCGGAAGAGTTTTTTCTCCATATATCTCTCCTCCAAAAGACACTGCGACTCTAGCTCGCATTCCAGCTATCGAACCAATTCTCGAAGCGCGAGGGAAAGGACCAGTAACTCATCCTGCTCAGACAGAAGTACCAAAGGAAGTTGCTAAAGACACCTCCAAACAGGAAATGGAGGAAATTCTGAACATCATCAAGAAGAGTGACTACAATATTGTGGAACAGTTGGGACAAACTCTGTCCAAGATCTCCATGCTTGCTCTGCTATTGTGCTCTGAGGCTCATGCTAAAGCCTTAGTGAATTTTCTGAAGAATGCTCACATACCGCAAGACACTACTACTGATCAATTTGAAGTTTGTATTGCTAGCCTGGATGCCAACAACGGTCTAGGCTTCTCTGGTGCTAATTTGACTTATGCCGGAAGGAAACACAACAAAGCCTTGCACATTTATGTGGAATGCAAGGGCATTACATTGTCTCATGTTTTGGTAGATACCGGTTCTGCTCTGAATATCCTACCAAAGAGTGCTTTCGACCGACTTGATGTTGAAGGATTGGTCTTGAAGCCTAGCGACATAATTGTGAGAGCTTTTGATGGTTCTAATCGAACAGTACTTGGAGAGCTCATTCTACCAGTTAAAGTCGGTTCCCAGACTTTCGACTCCACTTTCTTCGTCATGGACATCCGTCCAGCTTACTCTTGCCTACTAGGATGCCCTTGGATACATGGGGCAGGCGTTGTTACCTCTACCTTGCATCAGAAGTTGAAGTACCCAGTGAAAAGGGAAGGTTGAATACATGGTAAGCCATCTGCAGTCGTTCCGATACCTCAAAATGGAAGGTGAATTCTTTGAAACTCCCTGTCAAGCTTTTGAAACAGTTCCAAGAGTCATGCCTGTTGACTCTCTAGTCGTTCCTGAAGTTACACAAGTTCCTCCTAGGATGGCCTCGCTGAAGGATGCTCAAGCTGCAGTTGAAGAAGGAGGTCGTACTATTTGGGGTCAGCTCCCTGATCTTCCTTTCAAATCTGACAAGACTGGTTTAGGCTTCACCACCAAAGGTTAGAAAATGATACGCCGCGAACGTGCCGGCCAACTTCCCTTCCACATCAGCAAGAATGGAGTCCATGCTATAGAAGACGACGACAGCGACTTCGACATCAGCGATTGGATCTTCCCAACTCCCAACAACAGACTCAGCAATTGGAAGACCGAAGACGTCATACCAATCTCCTTTAGACAGGAGTAATTACTTTTGTTTTCTGTTATGCTTTTCATTCTTTATTTACGTTCAGACAATAAAACTTTAAAGCCTAATGCCTTGCCCGGGGCATCACGGCTCATTTGTGAGGGTTATTATCTGTCATTTGCATATTTTCATTCAATAAAATCATTGGACTTTTGCATTTAAGTGTCGTTCTTTTCTTTTACTTTACTACCCCTTCAAAAGCTATGTGTTCTTACACACACCCACGTGATACACTGTAGATTCACTCCAAATCTCATTGATAACAACTTTGCTATTGCTAAATATGACTTCGATAATCCGATCTACCAAGCCGAAGACGAAGGTGAGGAAGATTGTGAAGTGCCAGGAGAACTTGTCAAACTACTACAACAAGAAGAATGGGTTATACAGCCACACGAAGAGCCAGTCGAGGTTGTGAATCTAGGTACTGACGAAGACAGAAACAAAATCAAGATAGGAGTAGGCCTTGAGAACAATATCAAAGAAAGATTAGTCCAGATGTTTTTGCTTGGTCATACGAAGACATGCCAGGTCTAGACATTGACATTGTGGTGCACCGATTATCGACGAAAGAAGGTTTTCTCCCTGTGAAACAGAAGGTCCGTCGCATGCGTCCTGAGATGTGTGAGAAAATGAAAGACGAAGTTATGAAGCAGTTCAATGTCGGTTTCCTAGCCGTTACCTCTTATCCATAGTGGGTTGCAAATGTAGTACCCGTACCTAAGAAGGATGGCAAAGTGCGAATGTGTGTAAATTACAGAGATTTGAACAGAGCGAGTCTGAAAGACGATTTTCCACTTCCTCATATTGATGTTCTAGTTGACAACACCGCTCAACATAAGGTTTTCTCCTTTATGGATGGTTTCTCCGGTTACAATCAGATCAAATTGGCTCCTGAAGATATAATGTTGTGACATTACCCTCGAAATCTCATATCTGATAACAGAATTTCCGTAAAGACTGTGGAGAGATCATTCCATTGCAAAAAGAATGAGATCATAAAGCTTCCTATATTGTTCGCCCTGTTGATTTAAAGTAGACCATTTGAGAATGAGATTTTCCCACGATCAAAAGTTTGGAACTTGGTTAATTCGAATTACAAGCCAAATTAGCATGTGTTTTCAACTCTAATCAAGTTTAGCAACATTCCAGAGATATTTTGATCATTAAAATCGTTTGAAATTCCTGGAAATAGATACTTGATGTCACAGAGAATGTTATGACACAGTATCTGACACTATGTTAACAATTCACACGAATATGAAGCGATAAATGACACAATAAGTTGTTCACCCGTTCGGTTCAACAAACCTACATCCGGGGCTACCAAGCCGGGAGGAAATTCACTATTAGTAGAATTAATTCAGGAATAAACCACGTTTATCTCCTTCACTTAAAACCTACCCAATGCAACTTCAACCTAAGTCCTACTTAGATCCAGTACCCTCACTCCCCTCAATCACGCAGTGATATCAACCTATTGACTAATTGAATGTGAAGACACACTTCAATAAAATATCTTGATCTTGCTTCACGATTCAATCAAGAGACAAACACTCGTGCTTTAAAGCTTTGAGTGATAAACTACCCGAAATCCTAGTCAATGCACTTATCAATTGATAGTTGCTTGGCTCACAAGAGAAACTAGAATTACACAATACCAATGTTACAAATCCTAACAACACAAACACAAGTCGCTATCTCTTCAATACATTCAAAGGGCGCCACGGTTGTAAGGGTTCTTTTCCTTTTATAGAAGC
The DNA here is from genome assembly GCA_021764765.1 of Vicia sativa. Taxonomy (NCBI): domain Eukaryota; kingdom Viridiplantae; phylum Streptophyta; class Magnoliopsida; order Fabales; family Fabaceae; genus Vicia; species Vicia sativa. The sequence goes on from CM038793.1 coordinate 247,295,485, forward strand.
GGTCCTAAAACTTGATTTTGGGCTTCCATAAAGATAGCTAGGGTTCACTTAATTTAATCCTAAAAACATGGTCTTTTCAACAACCAATTTAGGTTTAATTAAGATTAACCTAGCAACCACGTAAGCATGCTTTCTAATAACAGACAAAACAATATTTAGCACTCAACAAACTTCACGAAAAATCTAGAACAAAGTTATTCGCAGAATGTCTGTCCGAATGTCATAACATCGTTATAACATCGGCTGCTTTTCCGTAAAGTGTCTTTTAACATCCTTAGCGGTAGGATTTATCTTCAATCTATGTCATGACATCTATCATGACATTGCTAAAGCCTAGTTTTACCAAACATAATGCCAACTTAAAAACACTAACAAACTCCCCCTTTGGCACATTTTTGGCTAAAACTACCTAACACATCAGAGAACCTATGCAGCAGAAGACAATAAACTAGTTCTAAGCTTTCCTAAGCTTTCCTAAGCTTCAAGTAACTAGAACTTAGAGAAGATAAATTCTACCCATACAAAAATCCCACAATTCCCACAATTGCCCCACAAACAAAAATTTAAACAGTCCATACAATTTCCCCAAAGTCCCAAGTCCCATACTACTGTCATACAGTAGTTCTTCTCCCCCTTTTTAGCCATAAAGGGCCAAAGGAAACCATACAATTGCCCCAAGCATTTCAAGCTTTTAAACAATCAGTACCAGAAGAAAAACAAATAATACCGGTAGTATACAAGGGTACATTTACAACACAATGATTACAATCATCCAAAATGAAGTAAAAAAAATGCAGAACAAGAAAAGAAGACAATTGACAGAACAAACAAAACAGATAAATGGAAGCAACACAGCAACTTAATCAGTTGCTCTCCTCTGCTGAAGAGACATCTTCATTGTTAGCAGCACATCGCCTTACCGAGCTTGATCGAGACTTTGCAGTTCGGAGCTTTCCTTTTCTTGGCCATTGGTGTCCTTTGCATTTTGAGACCAAAATTTAGCTCTATACTTCTTTGAAGAAGTTCGATTACAGTTATTTGCTCATCTTGAGAACCGAAATACCATCTTTGCTTTGTGAAATCGGAAGAATCGGGGTCCACATGAGTTGCACAGGCGTGATCATCGGATGTCATGACATCCTTTGAGACATCTAGATAATCTGCTAAACTAGGACTAGCGGCCTTTGATTAAGGGGAAGAAATTCCGAGAGCAGTGTGATTTTCGTCTAGGATTAGTGACTATCCTAGCAATGGCTTCTTCTACATGCTTGGTACCTTCCTATTTCTTATCTCGGAGAAAGATGAGGATGAGGCGAAGTTTTACGGGTGATGAATCTTGATCATTCCGTGCATCTTGATTCGAGAGTTGCCATTGAGCGCAGGGGAGACCTTCACGGGTTCAACATTCATGGGCAGCGATGCCTAATCTCACCATGGTGGGAGATGAAGTGAGTCTTGGGATGAAGAAGATGAAGAAGACATATTTCTCTCGAGATATATTGAGGCGAGAGAATTTGAAAGTATCTTGTGGGTGGAGAGGAAATGATACTTTCAATAAGAGAGGTTATTATATGGAGGTGTCTCTTGATATTCTTGAAACCTTTAAAAATAAGAGAAATAAAGAAATGACCCATTCATATTTATTTGAAGTACACGGTTTCTTCTCCTCTTTGTAAGCAATTTTAATTGCTACAATTCCTCATATTGACAAATGCCCGTTTGCTCCTTAAATTCTCAAATTGACTAGCATCAAGATCTTTAGTAAAATGTCACCGATTCGATTCGGTGATTACATGGTCGGTTTAATCACTTTCTCCTCCACAAGGTCTCGATGAAGTGATGTCTTATGTCAATGTGCTTAGTCCTCTTGTGTTGTATAGGATTCTTTGAAATATTAATAGCACTTAGATTGTCACGGTACAATGTCATGACATCACATGTGACATTGTACTCGACAACATCGCTTCATCCGGACCATTTGAGAACAAGCGCTACCGGTACTATGTATTGACTTGATGGACAAGGACACAGTTTTGCTTCTTTTGAACCAAGAAACCGATTGTTTCCCAAGAAGAAGCATCCTCGGTACTTTTACATCATCGACTACCGGTCGACATCACAATAACGGACAAAATGGGTTCACATCCATGGGAATAGAATACCATAAGCTGCGGGTTCCACTTACATACTTGGATTCTTTTCACTGGTTAATGTGACTCACTTTAGGTCGACTTGGTATCTTGCACATACCCAACAACAAATGCAATGTCGGTCTTTGGTGTTAGATACAACAAGCTCCCTATCATGCTTCTATACAAACTTTGATCTACCTTTTCACCATTTGAGTCCTTGGATAACTTCACATGTGTGGGAGGGAGTCCTTTTATGGTGGCATTCTCCATTCCAAACTTTTGACAATATTCCTTGCATATTTGCTTTGTGAAAGGAATGTTGAGTCTTCCATCTGTGTGACTTGCGGTCAAGGAAGTAGGTCAACTCTCCCATAAGACTCATTTCAAACTCGACTTGCATTTGATTGGCAAAATGTTTCACCATTGAGTCGACATTCCACCAAATACTATGTCGTCCACATAAATTTGAGCAACCATTATCTTTCCTCCTTCATTCTTGACAAAGAGAGTTTTATCCAAGCCTCCTTTTACGTAGCCTTTGTATGTAAGGAACTTGGTTAGCCTTTCATACCAGCCCTAGGGCTTACTTTAGTCCATATAGGGCTTTCCTTAATTTGTAGACATGATCGGAAACTTGGATCCACAAAACCTTTAGTTCTACATATACTTCTTCATTTAAGTAGCCATTTAGGAAGGCACTTTTCACATCCATCTCGAAATAGTTTGAATTTGAATGCAAGCAACCCTAGAAGAAGCTGATTGATTCCGGTCTAGCCTTTGGTGCAAAAGTCTCATCAAAGTCAATCCCTTCAACTTTGAGTGTAACCACGAGCAACAAGTCTAGCTTTATTTCGGTGAGTCCATACGCATCGGACTTGTTCTTGTAGATCCATTTTGTGCCAATGATGTTTGTTCCTTACGGTCTAGGAACTAATTCCCATACTTCATGTTGCTTGGCTGGTTCAATTCATCGGCATTGCTCCAATCCAGAATTCATCACTTAGAGCTTCTTTGACATTTTTTGGCTCTATTTTTGACACAAAGCAAGAGTTTGAGACAGTTTCTCTAGATCTTGTAACGACACCCTTGGTTGGATCCCCAATGATGAGATCCTTTGGATGATCTTTCTGAATTCTGATGGAAGGATCTTTGTTAACTTCCTCTAGTTCAGATTTTGGAGGAGAAGGATCAGGTACATCTTCCTTTTCAGGTACTTGAGGTGATGTCTCAAACCATGTCTCAACATCATATGGGACATTGTTTTCCTGATGATGATCATCAACAATGACATTAATAGACTCCATCATAACACGGGTTACGGGTTGAATACCCTATATGCTCTGTTAGTGGAGTATCCCGAAAAATGCCTTCATCACTCTTGGAATCCATTTTCTCCTTTGATCATGATCTGTCAGAATATAGCATTTACTGCCAAATACATGGAAATATTTCACAGTTGGTTTTCTTCCCTTCCATAGTTCATATAGGGTGGAGGAAGATCCCTTTCTTAGGGTGACCCTGTTGTGAACATAGCAAGTTGTATTCATAGCTTCAGCCCAAAAATGAATAGGAAGTTTCTTAGCATGAATCATTGCTCTGGCAGATTCCTGTATAGTCCTATTCTTTCTTTCCACCACCCCATTTTGTTGAGGTGTTATAGGAGAAGAAAACTCATGATTAATTCCCTCTGAGGAGCAAAATTCATCAAATTTGTTGTTCTCAAACTCCTTTCCATGATCACTTCTTATTCTGACAATACAACTTTCCTTCTCTCTTTGAAGTCTTTTGCATAGCTCCTTAAAGACATCAAACACATCAGATTTTTCCTTGATGAAGTTTATCCAGGTAAATCTGGAGAAGTCATCCAACACAACATAGGCATATCTTCTTCCACCAAGGCTTTCAACTGCATAGGCCCCATCAAATCCATACGTGGCCCGGACTGGAAGTGGTCGGATGTCTAGACATTGGGTGTGACATTACGGTTTGCTTTCCAACTTGACATTCACCATGGACTCTTACTTCATCAATATGGGTTTTGGTATCCCTCGACACCTCCATAGTGATGATCTTTTCATCCCTCCGAGATCGATTTCCAAGTTTTGATGCCATAGTTTTACCTCCTTTTCATCCTTGTCTAGAGCACACGAGAGAGGTTGGTGTTCTCGATTCCCACATGTAGCTTGTCCTTTGATCGACTCCTCTCATAACCACTTCTTGTTTATCATTGATTACAAGACATTCAAACTGGTGAAGTTGACTTTAAATCCCATATCACATAGTGACTTATGCTTATGAGATTAGCGATCAAGCTTTTACCAAGAACTCCATTTAGATTTGGAACTCGGAGGGTCAAGTTTCCAACACCTTTGATTTCTCCTTTAGCTCCATCTCCAAAAGTAACAAATTGGTAGAGTGAGGCTTGACATTATTCGAAGGTTTTTATACGGTCATATGCTTGGAACACCCTTTGTCAAAGTACCAATCTTCCTTGGCGGACACTCGAGAGAGGTATGTGCTATTAATCTTGCGATCCTCTTCTTCCTTTGTTGAGTGTAGGGTACTTTGATGTTCTTAGGCTTAACATAGGAGTCGATTAGGGTACCCATGTAACCTATAGCGAAGGGTTTTATGTGTCCAAACCTTCCACAATGGTGACATCTCCATCTTTGAAACTTCTTATTCATGTTTCTATGATCCCGATGTTGGCCCCAATGTTGTGACATCCGCTTTGACATTGGCCTATTAGGTCGGTCTTCTTCACTGTTATCGCAAATTTCTTTGCATCTACATGTCTGAGCCAGAACATTTCCGTTTTTTGTGACATGCCGGCTTTGGTTTCCCATGCCTATTCTTTTTCTTGTCACTAACGGGTTCCTTTTCATACATATCCTAGACCACACTTATTTCTAGCATTTTGTCCAAGTGAAGAATTTCTTCCACTTATCGGTCCCATTTGTCAACATCTTGAGACTTAGTCATGTGATCAAGCTTGGAATTCAACACTAATCTCTCACCGTTGAGATGACTTATAGTGATTGTATTTTCCTTCTTCTCGACTTCCAACTTCACATTTTACGCCTCCAACTTCTCAATCGACTTTTTACATTTTTCATTTTGTTGACATACTTCACCACTTCGACACGGTTTCTTGTAAGTATCGCAAGTTCTTCAAAGGTCACTTCCTCATCACTAGAGTCATTATCGGATTGCCACTTTGGAAGATGCGGTGACAAGTTTGGTTGATTCCTCTTGAATCATTACTTGATTCACCATCGGACCAAGTAACATTCATTCCTCTCTTTTGTTTCTTAAGAAAGGTAGGACATTCGACTTTAATATGTCCAAATCCTTCACATCCATGACATTGGATTCTGCCTAGACTTCCTTTTCTTGACTTGGATCTTCTTTGAGTCATAAGATCGCTAATGTCGATGGAATGTCCTTGACATTTGACCTTGACTTTGGATCAACCTCCGATCGGTTTGTTGAACTGTCTTCCAAGCATGGCTATAGCTTCGTATATCTCTTCATCTTCCACCTTGCATCCTTCTTGATGTTGGATACAAGTGCTATGCTCTTGTTTTTCTTGTCAGCAGTTTCACCGATTCCCATCTCAAAGTCATAAGGGATCCAATAAGTTCTTCAACCTTCAAGGTGCGATGTCTTGAGCCTCCTCTATTGCGGTGACTTTCATTGCAAATCTCTTAGGCAAGGATCGAGAATCTTTCTCACTGACTTCTCTTGACATCTTTTCACCAAGTGCTCCCGAGGCATTGGCAATTTCCAAAATATTCATGTGAAATTCATGAATATTCTCATCTTCCTTCATCCTCAAATTCTCAAATTTGGTAGTGAGCATCTGAAGTCTTGACATCTTCACCTTGGATGTTCCCTCATGAGTAGTTCTGAGAGTGTCCCAAACATCCTTGGCCAGTTCACACTGATGGACCAATCTGAAGATACTTCTGTCAATGCCATTGAATAGGGAATTCAATGCTTTAGAGTTCCCCAGAGCTAGCTCATCTTCCTCTTTGCTCCATTCTTCCTCAGGTTTCAAGACAGTAGTTCCATCTTTCTCAAGCTTGGTGAGATGTTTCCATCCTTTGTCAGCAGCTCTCCAAGCCTTAATGTCCACTGATCTTAAGAAGGCAACCATACGAGGCTTCCAGTAATCATAATTAGACCCATCCATAATAGGTGGTCTACCTCCAAATCCTCCTTCCTTATCCATTATGCGTAAACTATTATCCTAGATCTCACCCGTAAATAACAGGTGGTGCCCGCTCGATGCCAATTGAAATTCCTGGCAGATCGTGATGCAGAGAATGTTATGACACACTATCTCGACACTCTAACAATTCACACAATAAATGTAAGCAAAGAAGAACATAAGTTGTTTACCCGGTGTCTAACTACACCTACATCTGGGGGCTACCAAGCCAGGGAGGAAATTCACTATTAGTAGAATTAATTCAGGAATAAACCAACCAGTTTATCTCCTTCACTTAAGACCTACCCAATGCAACTTCAACCTAAGTCCTACTTAGATCGAGTTCTACTCACTCCCCTCAATCACGCGGTGATATCAACCTATTGAATAATTGAATTGTGAAGACACACTTAAATAAACTATCTTGATCTCGCTTCAAAGCTTTCAATCAAGAGACAAACACTTGTGCTTTAAAGCTTTGAGTGATAAACTACCCTTACAACAAATCCTAGTCCAAGACACTTATCAATTGATAGTTGCATGGCTCACAAGAGAAACTAGAATTACAATACAACGTTAACTTTCCTAACGATTACACAAAACAATGCTATCTCTTCAATAAATTACGGAGGCGCACGGTTGTAAGGATTGAATTCCTTTTATAGAAGCGTCCTGAAACTTGTTTTGGCTTCCATAAAGATAGCTAGGTTCACTTAATTTAATCCTAAAAACATGGTCTTTTCAACAACCAATTTAGGTTTAATTAAGATTAACCTAGCAGCCACGTGAGCATGCTTTCTAATAACGGAAAAACAATATTTAGCGACTCAACAAACTTCACGAAAAGTCTTAGGAAAAGCAGTTACGAGCAGAACACCTGAATGTCATAACATCTATTATGACATGATTGTCTAGAATTTCCAGTGACTTTAGCTTCCGTTACATTGTCTTTTAACATCCTTAGCAGGTAGGATTTATCTTCAATCTCTGAATGTCATGACATTTATCATGACATTGCTAAAGCCTAGTTTTACCAAAATTAATGCCAACTTAAAAACACTAACATCGTTATTTGAGTGAGTTTCTCCATGTGAAAGTCACACTTTTTGCAATCATCGGGCTAGCTTGGTGTTCACAGTGATTTCTGGTGAAACAATTGCTAGTCCTCCAAACTATCGAATAAGCTTTATGATTGTTATTCAATTCCTCTGGTAACTTGCAGGATGGACTAGATTGATCCTATGGGGTATTGGTCGTTTGGATATATTTAATAACTAAACTAGTATTAATGTTTAAGATTTGTATTTAGAGTGTTTTATGTATGTCCAATGTATTCCGATTGCAGTGTTAAATAACTTGATGCCATGATTAAATAAAGAAACATAATATTGACTTGAATGAGTAAATAAATAAAGATTCGATTTACAAAGAAAAGTGTGAGTGCAGGAATACTTAAATGACTTTTAAATGTAAAAGACTTTTAAAGTAAGAGCATGAAATGTAAAAGACATCTGGAATGTAAAAGACATGAATGTAAAAGATTTCTGAAATGTAAAGGACTTCGAAATAGAAGAAAACGTTTAAATGCAGAAAGTAGTTAAATAGCTTTGAATATAAAGATATGTAAAAGACATTGATGCGAAGATAAAGGATAAACTGGAAAGATAAAGATTCTTTTACTGAATTATAAAGGTTTTGGTGCAATCATATGTACATTGTTCGAGCATTCGTTTCCCTAGCCATGTGGTATTTTGAATGTTTACTGAATTTTGTAAAATAGATATGACACACGAAATCCTAACACTAAGACTTCTATTTATACTACTTCGACCATAACAGTCTAACTTATGCGATCATGCCACGTTCAGAACATGCAGAACACTATGCTTCTCTAGCTTCCACGCGTCTTCGAACCGTCTCCAGCGCATATATTCTAACTTCCAATTATCCCGCTCGCGTTTGAATTTCAAATGCTTTGGCCACTTCGTTTCGAACTCACTTCTCAGACACAACCCTACTACCACTTCGAAGCTTCTTTTACATATCTCATCATAACTACCATTCGAAGCTCTGAGCTTCAGTATGTCCATTCAAAAAGCTATTTCTCCCGTTCCGAACTGTGACATTTACTTTGTTCCAACGAACACTAACATCATTCCTTTTCGAGCTCAATGATCCCATTTCGAATCATATATATATATATCAAAATCTTCAGCCAACAAAATGCCCCTTTAAAATAGGTATTTCGAACCTCTTTCTGAGAAATACTTATTTTAAACATATTCACAAGATTTTGATGTGACTTTGAGTAATCATGATACTGTGTATGACTTCCACTACGTCAGTCACGACGTCTCTTGGATTTCCGAACCGCTTCAAAACAGTTGCCACAGCATGGTGCGGTTATTAAAGACAATGATTATCTTTAATCACGCTGGTTACCAATGTTCACTTTACGCCACCTCATACTATATCCAACCCACGACCTACACGTACCTTGGTTTTAGTTGATGAGTGCTTCAACTTCCTCACTATAAAACTAAACACCTTTAGTCTTTTATTCTTTTTCCACGTTCTGAACTCCTTTCTTCTTCTCTTCTCGCTAAAAACCCTAAAGACTCTCAACAACTTCCAACAATGTCTTCAACAACATCCCAAATGAAGAAGATCTTCAAGAAGAAAAGTAAGAACGCAAGCACGATTATGGAGAGCAAAGTTGGTATTCACCAAGGTCAATCTGTACTCACCCCCCAAGGAATCTCCAAGGAACAAGAACTTCTATACTCTTCTCAGATACTCATTCCTACTAATGCCGCTGGAAAGATGTTTGCCCTAATGGGCTCGCTTACGATTTTGAAATTACGAAGATACGGAACCCTCTTTGTTTGTTATGACTTTAAACCTACATTTAATAAGATGGAAATCCCTAGGTTAGGAGCGAGAATATGGTGAATCCTCCGCTTGAAAACTATAGAAACCCACGATGTTCCCCAAAGATCCTTTTGAAATTCTGGCGAGATACGTGATGTCACGAGAGAATGTTATGACACACTATCGACACTCATTAACAATTCACACAATAAATGTAAGCGATAAAGAACACAATAAGTTGTTTATTCGGTGTCTAACTACACCTACATCCGGGGCTACCAAGCCAGGAGGAAATTCACTATTAGTAGAATTAATTCGGAATAAACCAACCGTTTATCTCCTTCACTTAAGACCTACCCAATGCAACTTCAACCTAAGTCCTACTTAGATCGAGTTCCTACTCACTCCCCTCAATCACGGTGATATCAACCTATTGAATAATTGAATTGTGAAGACACACTTCAATAAACTATCTTGATCTCGCTTCAAAGCTTTCAATCAAGAGACAAACACTCGTGCTTTAAAGCTTTGAGTGATAAACTACCCTTACAACAAATCCTAGTCCAAGACACTTATCAATTGATAGTTGCTTGGCTCACAAGAGAAACTAGAATTACACAATACAACTGTTAACTTTCCTAACAGTACACAAAAACAATCTGCTATCTCTTCAATAAATTTTGGAGGCGCAACACAGTTGTAAGGATTGAATTCCTTTTATAGAAGCAGTCCTGAAACTTCAGTTTTGGGCTTCCATAAAGATAGCTAGGGTTCACTTAATTTAATCCTAAAAACATGGTCTTTTCAACAACCAATTTAGGTTTAATTAAGATTAACCTAGCTTCCACGTGAGCTTTTAATAACGGAAAAACAATATTTAGTAGCTCAACAAACTTCACGAAAGTCTCGGGAAAAAGTTCTCAGCAGAATGTCACATCGAATGTCATAACATCATTATGACATCGAATTTCTATAATTTCCAAGATTTTAGCTTCCGTTCGGAAATGCTTTAACATCCTTAGCGGTGGATTTATCTTCAATCTCTGAATGTCATGACATTTATCATGACATTGCTAAAGCCTACTTTTACCAAAATTAGTGCCAACTTAAAACACTAACAAACTCCCCCTTTGGCACATTTTTGGCTAAAACTACTTAACCTATTAGAGAACCTATGCAGCAGAAGACAAACTAGTTCTAAGCTTAAAAAAAAACTAGAACCTAGAGATAAGATAAATTCTACCCATACAGAAATCCCACAATTCCCATAGTTGCCCACGTACAAAATTTTAAAAATCCATACAGTTTCCCAAAACCCCAATGCTACTATTACTCAGTAGTTCTTCTCCCCCTTTTTAGCCATAAAGGGCCAAAGGAAACAATACAAGTACCCCAAGCATTCAAGCAAATAATTAAAGAAGGTACCAACAATTAGTAGGAGTACAATGCTGTCAATAGTAAGTTACAATCATCCAAACAAAATTGGGGAAATACAAGAATCAAAACAAGAACAAAAAAACAATTGACAGAACAACAAGTCAGAGGCAACAGGGGCAAAAGCTCAAGTGCTTTCTTCTCCAGAAGAAGCACTATGGAATGAAACATCTTCAGAATCATCTTCATCGATGGCGCCATCGGACATCCTTATCACCATGACCTCATCGACTATCCCTTCATCCTCAACCTCTGTGTCCTGCTCCAGGTTGGTGATCAGCTCTTCAAGACTTTATTTCTTGCTTCAAGTTCCCTCTGGTCTCTTTCGGCATCAATGACATCTCCTTACGAGAATTTGTCTTGATTTTGATGTCTCGTGAGATGTCATGACAAAGTCGAACATGCCTTGAAATAGCTTGTAGTGGAAGCCAAGGGCGAGCTCTTTACTTATTGTATCTCCATCAACCAGGATGTCGGTATTGATCGGTCATTATACCACCACGGTAGGAAGGAAAGGCTATTGGTCCTTTGATAGCATAGTCACGATGCTTGAGTGTCGATAAAAATGTAGGATCCATAGTTAAATGTAGCACGAGTGCCCTCGCATATATGAATCTTCCATCCATTAGAAATGGTGGATTTGTGATTGGTTGGGACCCATTTGCAGCACCAATCTTATGCGGGATGGCAAATTTGACACTCAACTTGCTTTCGAGAGTTTTCCTTTAGAGGCCATTGCCTTACTTGTTTGGCGATGGTTTGACAAATCTTGTTGTCGATTTCCTCCAACTCTGGTGAGCATTTAGATCTACCGAGAATCTGATCACATTTGAAACTTGACTTTCCTCCCCTCACATATCTGATCGGTAGTCGTGAGTTCCTATCCCCATGACCATGTGATGATTGACTATAAACTCTTTCACCAAAACTTCATAGTTGGAGAAACTCACCATTGTTTTCATCACCTCTTTAATCAAGTCATCAATTTCCTTGCAATCAAGAGCACTTTTACTTAACTCTCTCTCGAGCCACCTCTTTAAGCAAACATACGTCCATTTTCCGGCATTTTCGGGATGATGGAAAGAAATATTATCAATGGCCACTTGGGCACCTTGATCGGTTCCCAAGAGTTTGCTTCTTTGGGATGAATATACGTGACATTCTCTTCAACATAAAAATCGAGTCTTGATCGACTCACGAGGATTCGAGTTCTTTCCTCTTTTCTGGCGGTGTTCTCTTTGGTCTAGAGTCACCACCAGTTTTACTCTACTTCTCCTTGTAGATGGTCCGCCTTGTGATACTTCTCGTCTTGTACACATCTTGATATCCTTCTCTTTAGCGGGACTACTGTGGAACCGTTTTCCCTTTCTTTTCATCATTCTCTTTGCAATGCTTGGATTGACATTGGCAATAAGATCATTGTCGAGAACATTTCATCTAAGTCAATGGCGGAGGTTCGATTAAATGATCAGGTTCTTGAACAGGAGACTCTTCCAAAATACTGTCAGAAATGTAGTCATCAGGGACGTTACCAAAGGCACACTTTGCTGGTGATGCTTCAAGAATACTATCAGAAATATAGTCAGCAAGGGCTTTATCAGAGGCAAATCTTGCTGGGGATTCCTCAAGGATACTATCAGAAATCACATCTTCCTTATCAGCAGGGGTTTCATTACAGACATCATCAACACGTACTTCAGAATCTTTAATTGAAGAATCTACATTATTTTTAGCAGGGGAAGTATCATGATCACCAGATGTCTCAACATCCTTAGAGACATCGGATCAAGCTACTAAACTAGGGCTATGCGCAGCGATAGTTTAGAGGATTGAGACCCAGTGCGACCGATCCTCATTTAGAATGCTGGTTACTAATCTAGCTATGGCTATATGCACAGACCTTGACCCCTCTCTGTTTATTGTTTCTGGGGGGACTGAAGATGATGGTACAGAAGTCTTACCAGAAGGAGATGCTTGTGACTTTCTTGCATTCCTTGTGCGTAATTTCTTGACTCTTTCGGATCGAGCAATAGCACGCAGCGGAGTTACCCTCAGTGCTTCAGTATGCATGACTTCAGCATTTTCCCTAGCTTCAGTCATAGAGGGAGATGAAGAGCCTGATTCTAGAGAGGATGAGGATGAGGATGATGAAGACATTTTTCACTGATGGTCTTTGAGAGGGTGAAAGCAAAAATGACAGAGAGTTTCTGAGTTTCTTTTGGGAGAAGAAGGAGTGATACTACTTTCAAAAGAAGAAACTATTATATGCGAATGTCTCTTCCTATTCTTGGACCTTTTAAAATAGGGATGAAAATACCCAAATAACCCTCTTAAAATTAATTGACATAAAGAGTTCCTTTCATCCCTTGTTGTAGCCACAATTAATTGCTACAACTCCTCATATTGACAAGTACCCAATTTGTCCCTTGCAGTCTTAAATTGACCAGCCTCAAGAGTTCTAATAACAATGTCACAGTATAATGTCATGACATCCTGGATGACATTGTACTCAGTCAGCATTTGCTTGATCCAGATCATCTTAAAGCAGTTTCTCCCAGCTGCTATGTATTCAACTTTAACATTGTATAAAGTTAAACAGTTTTGCTTCTTGCTGATCCAAAACATGAGATTGTTTCTCAAGAAGGAACATCCATCAACAGGGCTTTTACCCAAGTTTTGATCAAAACTTGCTACACTAGTTTTCTTGGACAACTTCAAATGTGGAGGGGTAAGAGTCCTAGTATGGCTGCCATTATCCAGTCCAAGCTTCTTGACACAATTCCTGGCATACTTGCTCTGTGAAAGAAGTGTTGAGTCTTTCATCAATGTGTCTGACATTCCTCCAGATACTATGTTATTAACATAGATGAATGCCACCGTGATCTTTTCTCCTTTGACCAAGAGGGTTTCATCCAAGACTCTCTCTCTGTATTCTTTGTGATAAGATACTTGGTTATCCTTTCATGCCAGATCCTAGTACTTTGCTTTAGTACTTTAACAGTGATCATATGTCTAGACATTGAGTGTGACATTCTGATTTCCTGTCCAACTTTATTCTTACCACTGATTCTCCCTTTGTCTGTGAAAGATCTTGGTATCCTTCTGACTCCCTCTAAGGAACTCATCCTTCTCATTCCTTTGAGATGTGGATGACCAGGTTCTTGCTGCCACAACTTTACTTCCTCTTCATCTTTGTCTGTAGAACACATAGAGGACAGAGTGGTGTTCTCAGATTCCCACATGTAGCAATTGTCCTTTGATCTGACTCCTCTCATAATCACTACTTGTTCATCATTGATTACAAGACATTCAACCTTAGAGAAGTTGACTGTGAATCCCATATCACATAGCTGACTTATGCTAATGAGATTTACATTCAGACCTTTACGGTGACACTCCATTTAGGTTTGGAACTCCAGGCCAGTTTGAGTTTCCAACACCTTTGATTTCTCCTTTAGCTCCATCTCCAAAGGTAACAAAGCTAGTAGAATGATGCTTAACATCATTGAGAAGATTCCTGTCTCCATCATGTGCTTGGAACACCTTTGTCAAAGTACCAATCTTTCTTGGTAGACATCTTTGAGAGAAGTGTTAGCTACGAGCAATCTTCTTCTTCCACCGATGAGAGTATGATACCCTGTTGGTTTTAGGCTTCACATAAGACCCTTGATTAGGATATCCATGTAGCCTGTAGCAAAAAGATTTTATGTGACCAAACCTTCCACAATAATGACATCTCCATCTTTAAAACTTTTTGTTCATGTTTCTATGATTTTGATGTTGCACCCAATGTTGTGACATCTGTTTTAACATTGGTTTATTAGGTCTGTTGTTCCTTTTGTCATTGACAAACTTCTTAGTCTCCACATATCTTGAGGCAGACCTATTTCCTGTTTTGTGGTATTACATCTTCTTTGTCATAGACTTGCCAGGTTTGTTCCTTTCCTGGTTATTGACAGATCTCTTTGCAGCCACATATCCTAAGCCAGACACATTTCCTGTTTTATGTTGTGACAACTGTTTCGACATTGGTTTCCCATGTCTCTTCTTCTTAATGTCACCAATGGTTCTTTTCACCACATATCCCGACCATGCTTATTTCCTGCATTTTGTCAGTGAAGAATTTCTTCCAACTTATCGATGCGGATGTCAACATTTTGTGATTTAGACATCGATCAAGTTTGGAGTTCAACATTACAATATCACTATTGAGGTGATTTATAGTGTTGTTTTTCCTTTCTCACTTCACATTCTCGACTTCCAACTTCTCAATCGACTTTTTACATTCCACATGTTGTTGACAAACTTCACCATTTTTTATACATAGCTTCCTGTAGGTTTCAGCAAGCTCTTCAAATGTCACTTCCTCATCACTAGAGTCCATATCAGAATTGTACACTCCAAAGAGAAGCGTTGACAAGTTTGGCACCTTCTTCCCTGATTCACTTCGAATCACCATCGGACCAAGTGACGACCATTCCTTTCTTTTGTTTCTTTAGAAAGGTAGGACATTCAGCTCTAAGATGTCCAAATCCTTCACATCCATGACATTGGATTCCACTGCCTTGACTTCCTTTCTCCTCTGACTTGGATCTTCTGCTGGAGTCATAGGATCTGTTGATGTCAGATGAAGTGTCCTTGACATTTGACCTTGACTTTGGATCAATCCTCTTGATGAGCTTGTTGAACTGTCTTCCAAGCATAGCTATAGCTTCAGATATATTCTCTTCATCTTCCACCTTGCATCCTTCTTCAGTATTAGATACAAGTGCTATGCTTTTGTTCTTTTTGTCAGCAGTTTCATGATTCCCATCTCAAAGGTCATGAGAGATCCTATAAGTTCTTCAACCTTCAAGGTGCTGATGTCCGAGCCTCCTCTATTGGTCACTTTCATTGCAAACCTCTTAGGCAAGGATCGAGAATCTTTCTCACCGACTTTTCTTGACATCTTTTCACCAAGTGCTCTGAGGCATTGGCAATTTCCAAAATATTCATGTGAAATTCATGAATAGTCGCATCTTCCTTCATCTTCAAATTCTCAAATTTGGTAGTGAGTATCTGAAGTCTTGACATCTTCACCTTGGATGTTCCCTCATGAGTAGTTCTGAGAGTGTCCCAAACATCCTTGGCCAGTTCACACTGATGGACCAATTTGAAGATACTTCTGTCAATGCCATTGAATAGGGCATTCAATGCTTTAGAGTTCCCCAGAGCTAGCTCCTCTTCCTCTTTGCTCCATTCTTCCTCAGGTTTCAAGACAGTAGTTCCATCTTTCTCAAGCTTGGTGGGATGTTTCCATACTTTGTCAGCAGCTCTCCAAGCCTTAATGTCCACTGATCTTAAGAAGGCAACCATACGAGGCTTCCAGTAGTCATAATTAGACCCATCCAGAATAGGTGGTCTACCTCCAAATCCTCCTTCCTTATCCATTACGCGAAACTATTATCCTAGATCTCACCCAAATAGCAGCGGGGTGCACGCTGATGCCAATTGAAATTCTGGCAGCGGATCGTGATGTCACGAGAGAATGTTATGACACACTATCGACACTCATTAACAATTCACACAATAAATGTAAGCAGTAAAGAACACAATAATTTGTTTACCAGTTCGGGTCTAACTACACCTACATCAGGGGCTACCAAGCCGGGAGGAAATTCACTATTAGTAGAATTAATTCGGAATAAACCAACCAGTTTATCTCCTTCACTTAAGACTACCCAATGCAACTTCAACCTAAGTCCTACTTAGATCCGAGTTCCTACTCACTCCCCTCAATCACAGCAGTGATATCAACCTATTGAATAATTGAATTGTGAAGACACACTTCAATAAATTATCTTGATCTCGCTTCAAAGCTTTCAATCAAGAGACAAACACTCGTGCTTTAAAGCTTTGAGTGATAAACTACCCTTACAACAAATCCTAGTCCAAGACACTTATCAATTGATAGTTGCTTGGCTCACAAGAGAAACTAGAATTACACAATACAACTGTTAACTTTCCTAACAGTACACAAAAACAATCTGCTATCTCTTCAATAAATTCTGGAGGCGCGACAGGTTGTAAGATTGAATTCCTTTTATAGAAGCGATCCACGAAAATTCAGTTTTGGGCTTCCATAAAGATAGCTAGGGTTCACTTAATTTAATCCTAAAAACGTGGCCTTTTCAACAACCAATTTAGGTTTAATTAAGATTAACCTAGCAGCCACGTGAGCATGCTTTCTAATAACAGAAAAACAATATTTAGCACTCAACAAACTTCTGAAAAGTCTCGGGAAAAAGCATTCGAGCAGAATGTCTGCTTGAATGTCATAACATCTCATTATGACATCGATATTTTGAAATTTCTGCGCTGACTTTAGCTTCCGATTCTGTTGTCTTTTAACATCCTTAGCGGGTAGGATTTATCTTCAATCTCTGAATGTCATGACATTTATCATGACATTGCTAAAGCCTAGTTTTACCAAAATTAATGCCAACTTAAAACACTAACACTTTTGTTTTGGATTATGTTAAAAGCAACTTTAAGCCGTTTCGTTTGCCCTATCACGGCGTAGCTTACCGAAGCGGTTTGGTAAGGAAGTTAAGAAATCCCATCGATTGGGAAGAACTAGGGATCTATAATTTGATTAAGTTATCGAAAGGGCCACCCACACCATCCCTATTATTTGCATCCTTGTATTTTTGGGATAGTACTTATAACACTTTTCACCTTCACGGAGGGATGATCACACCACCTTCTTCAATATAGCGACTATCACGGGCTTATCACGGTGAGAGACTTATATTCGACTCGAAGAACATTCAAGTATCATTGACTTGACGTCAAGTTGGCCGCTTCTCAAAGTTTATCGGTCATTATCAGGTGAAGTAGTGTATCAGATGTAGAGCATATTGCCTTCCTCACCCTATGGTTATCGAGATATGTGTTTTGCAGTAGGTCCCTACAAGTAGCCATTAGGTTCATCCCTCTAGCCAGAGACCTACATGAAAATAGGAGAGTTTGTTTGAGTGAGCTCTTACTTGTTGATCTCTATGAAAGCTTGAGATCAGCTGTTTCAAGTCTAAAATCTCACACTCCTAAGAACATCTTGCTAGCTGGCCCCTTCTGGTTACTCCAGTTAAGGCTTAATGCCATGTTCGAATCTTCATTATCCACTATTGACACCATTGTTGAGCAAGATCCAGAGGTAGTGGATCGAATTGTTGAAACACAAGGTGAAGACGACTCAAATGATGATAAGGTGACTTCCAAGTTCTATCTCACGATACATCATGATCTTCTCTAAAAGGCATAAATTTGAAGAGACTATGGCAACTTTGCTTGAGGACTCATGGACCATCATGGTTCACCATGTCCCTTCGAGGTGCTAAGAGTAAAGAGATCCAAGACATCTGGAAAGCCTTCTTGCTCCCAAGACTAATCTCCTCAAGAATCACTCCAACCAAGAACCAAATCCTTCTGTTTGCCTATCAACCCAATTTCGTTTCAAGACAATTCGGTTTATGTCAGTTAATTCCTGAACCCCTTTTTCAAACCCAGAGTGCCATTACTTCTGGTTGAACTTTCAAGGCCAGAGAAGCTAAACTGCAGCAGGAACAATACCAAGATTTCGCTCAGTTTGAATTAATTTCTTTTGAACCAACCTATTTTTCATCGAAGGGTTTTCTGGATTGGTGGACTAAATTCTACCAGTCTTATATGTTCGATACTATCACCATTCAAAAGAAACTAACTGCTGCGTTCGATGTGCAGGTACACAAAAAGAAAGGTATGTTCACTCATGCTCAAGAGATTAAGGCTTTTCAGAATTATTTCGAGACTACCTATGATCCCACGCGCTTGGAAACCACTGTATATCGAGCGTCCGAAACTTTGAAGGAAAAATTTAAAGAAAAAGTCTCTACGTCGGACTTCCTTCAGTTGTCACACGAGGATAGGTATAGGTTGGCACTCAAATGCATCCACCTAAATTTCCTAGATTACCTACCTCAGGCGGCTCTGCTTGGTTTCCCCATACCCTTGGTGGTTAACTTGCAAAGAGATGTTCAAATACAAATCTCAAAGGAAACTAAAGCCATCGAGAGCGTGACATGGGCTCGACATTGGCTCCATAATTTCCAGGGCATCTTTGCTATGACCTTTACGCCATGTCGATTGTTTGAATGAAAAGTGCGAATGCTTGGAAATCCCAAATAAATCTTACTTTCTTCATTTTAACATTTCGTCTTAATTGTTCGATTTTCAGCCATCGGGATAAAAGGCCTGCGTCGAAGACCAAGGAAGGAAGTAGTTCCCAACAAACTATAAAATGATGACAATGTGCCCCAAACAACTCCAGCAAGTTACTCTCGCAACAACAACAACCATCGCTCCAACTCCAACAATTGCTCCAAGTTGCTCAACTCCAAAGGTAATCAATTTATCCGACGCTTGAATGGACTACCTTATGATTGAAGTTTTAACTCATGTTTTATCTTTGTAACACGGTGAACTGACTTTGTAGGATTTTGTATCGCAAATGTGCGGATAGCAAGAGTCGCCACCGACTTTTCTTTTATCCAATTAAGGAAGGTAAAAAGTACGAAAAAGACATTCTTTAGATTACGAGTAAGGGAGAAGGTTATGAAAAGGGAAGGTATTAGCACTTTCCATCCGTAGTTATCTCGGGCTCTTAGTTGCTCTTAGATCACTTTAAAATTGCTTCGTGTGTTTGACAAAATGTTTTGAAAAGGAATTTCGCTTTGACTTTGTAATGATTCATGTAGGAATGTATACAAAGTGTTTGGAAATGTTTCGTTTTTGAAAAGAGTTTGAATTTTGACAAACGTGTAAGGTGTGAAAAGTATTTTTATAGAGCAAGCAACTAAAAGTCTTATTACCTACTCAGAATTAGTCGTTTTCGTATTGTTTTACTGTCCTTTCAAATAGCGCTATCCATACCATTAGTTGATAGGTAACTCTATTTGTTGGATGTAAGCGGGACATTCGAAGGGACATCGGATGGTCATAGAAAGCAACTTGTAGGAAGTATCCTAGCACATTCGAAGGGACTATCATCATTTTTCGTAGGCGACAATCGAGGGTCAATATCATGTACTCGGAGGCGACATCGTGGGTCTTATGATCTTTGTATCGAAGGGACTATGATGATTTGTTTGAAGGCGACGGTGCTAGAATACCTCTACGTTCGAGGGACATGACTATTTGAATTCGTAAGGCAACGAGAGAGAATTACCCTAAGGGGTACGTGTGTGAAAGGAGTGTGTTGATTTCAGATACATGTTATCTTGAAATTAGAGTGAGCTATGTCCAATTTATCTTGCCATACACGCCTAATTACTAACAGTTTATATGGTGCGGAAATTAAAATGCGGAAGTGTAAAGATGCGGAAAGATAAATCCTACGCTATTACATGGCTTTGGGGCAGATACATAATTTAATCGTGCCGAAAATAAAAGTCCTAATTAAAACTATTACATCCCATAAGCAGTTACATTATTGAAAAAGAAAAGCGAAAAAAGAAATCGTAAGCAGGATAACTGTGAAAAGATGAGAAAATCGGAAAATACGAGGAAATCGAATAAGAGGCAAATGTTAGTAAAAATGCAAATTTTTAGATGAGAAAAATATTTCATGCTGGAAATAACATTAACATGCTAAAATAATTTTTTGGGATTTTTTGGATGCAATTTAAAAATTAAAAACTAATTAAATGTGATTTAAATGATAAATTAGCAATTAAATTAAATATGCATGCAAAATAATATTTTTTAATTTTATAAATTAAATAAACAGTTTCTGAAAATAATGCAAAAAGAAAAATATTTTTTGGTATTTTTAAATGCATGATAAAAATTATTGAAATAAATTAAAATGCATGTAAAATATTAAATAAAGAAAATATGAAAATATAAAAAAATGTGAAGTTTGTAAAAAGAAGAGGAAAACCGGTCCTGGTGGGAGTTGAACCCATGACCTCTTGGAGCATCTTTTCAAAACTAAGCCTTAACCGCTGCGCCACTTGACACTTGGTGTTTGAAAGTTGAAACGCGATCGTTTTAAGCAAACTCGATTCCTGGAAACCAAGAACACGCGCGAAGATCTTCATCTTCTCCATTTGAATTTTTGAAAAGTTTGCGTCGGCTTCCTTCGACGCTATGACCCCTGCAAATTCTAAAATCCAGCACAAGCAATATAAATTCAATTCAAAGGCATGGTTCGATTGGATTCATCATTCTAAACATGATGGTGGTATTCGTTTTGTCCAATTTATCCTATTTCGTGAGATCCCAATTCGGACCATGGAACCCTAGCTATGGCAAGTTTCGATTTCGGTCATGAAAATTCAATCAAACTATGCAGAAAGCTTGCAAACTTCCATCTAAACACAAAACAAACCACAAAACATGTTAAAAGTGCATGAATGATAGAAATCGAATTTTGAAAAAGAAGAACAAACTGAATTCTGGTTTTCGTGTTTCTTGATGGTTTTGGATGATGTAAGGGTCTGGACTGATTGTAAACAACCCAAGGAACAAGCTGGAATGCTCAAAATTGCTTGAAAAAAACTAGAACCAAGGCTGCCAGTTGCTTGTAAGCCACGGATTTTTTGAGCTTGAATAGGGTTTCTCCAGCCAGTTTTTCTACCCTAATTTGTGTGGCATGTGTTGTATATATATAGTAGATGGATTCAGAGTTGATTTGAGAAAGAATCAATCATCAATCAATGCACAAAATATTTGATTTTGTTCCAAATCAAATTTCCATCTTTTTGATCAATTTTCAATCAAATCTTGCCATATCCAACCAAATTTCGAAATTTGCTGGCTTTATTGAGTTGCTTGGATCTCAAGGAAGAGAGAAAAATCAAATTTGCATTTAATTTTGATTTTATACTTTATTTTTGAATTTAATTTGCATTTAAATGAATAAAATACAAATTAAATAGAAAAATAAAATAAAAATTCATGGCATTGGGCTTGGATATTCCTAATTGCATAAGGAACAAGTTTGGATGAAGAAAAAGTAAGCCCATTTGCAAAATTTGATTTTTAGAAGTATTTCTCTTTGTGCACTTCTTCAAAATTGCCCAACTTGTGAATGGTGTATCTTGCTCAATTTTCCACATTTTTGAGTGTTCTTGGACTTTTTGGAAAGCTCTAAGACTCCTCTAACCAACATTTTTGGTCTCATCTCAATTGGAGTTTCCATGCTCAATATATCTTCAAAACAAAATGTTGACTTTTTGTTGACTTTTGAAAAGGACCTGTAATATTTTGATCCATACCTCTCAAATGAAGCATTTTTTGAACATTTTTGTGAGACATGAAGTGGTAGGGAATGGAATTTCCTTCAAAACAAGAGGTGGTGGAAAAATTTCTGAGAAAGTATGAAGAAGTTATGCTCAGTCAAAGTTTGGTTGACTTTTCTCAAAGAAACCCTAATTTAGAAAGTTTGACTTTTGAGCAAATCTTGAGTTTTCTTGATGAATCATGATCAACCCTTGATCAAATGATGAACATAACTTCAAAATGAGGATGTTGACCAAAAGTCATGAAGTTTGACTGTATGTTGACCACAGTTGACTTTTTGTCCAATACAATTGATTTTCAATCATCTGAGCAATTGTTTGAGGAAACTTGACTTGTGAAGCTTGAAACTTGACATGGAGAACATTTGAAGCATATGAGGAGGCATGATGAACATTGGAGATGTTGTAAATCCATTTTGATCTGAGAATCACCAAACCCTAGTTTGGGTTGATTGTCTAGGAGATGGTTTATCTGATCAACCCTTGAGGAATCCTTGAGTATGGATGTATGGAATGTCTTGAGAAGATGGAGGGCAAATTTTGGGGTATGACAGCTGCCCCTATTCAATCTTCTTGTACTGGAAGGGTTATATTGGCATGCGTGCCTTCGTGACTGGAGGTAGAAGATGATTGAACACTCAGTACACGAAAATTTGCACCGGTGATGCGGGAATGGGCTTACAGATGCCATTTGGAGAAGGTAGAGACTTCGTCGGGGAATGAGTCGCATGCTAGACTCGAGAATGTCGTCTGAATAGGAAAGTTGATGGGGATGGGCTTAAGATGCCATCTGGAAAGATCGATGCTGGGGAGTGAGCCGTACGCTAGGCTCTATAGATGTTCTTGATAGCGGAAAGGGCATGGAGATGGGCTTAAGATGCCATCCGGAGGGAGTCGTATGTTAGACTTCGTGCTCATCTTTGAATGAAGTTATTGGTTTGTATTGGTTTTTAACCAAATATGCGAGATTCGAAAGTGGAGAAATGTTGACAAGTAGTGGGAGATGGGCTTAAGATGCCATCCAAGGCAAGAGTCGTCGCCGAGACTACATATTCTTATTGATAATAAGAAGGAGTCAGAATAGTTCTTCGTGCTGATTACTCTAAGGGGTAGTAGTTGGCAAAATGTGGATATCTTCCCTGTTGTGCATCGGGTGCTGATCCACTGCCTGTTATCGGAGGATAACTTGTGTTCGTTCGGATGAGGTTTCCCGTCTGGCTTCGGGTATTAATCATGGATCTGTTGTCGGAGGACAACGAGGGCGGTCTTTCAGATAGTTTTCCCGTCTGGATTCGGGTCTTAATCCTGGACCAGTTGTCGGAGGACAACTAGGGGCGGTCTTTCAGATAGTTTTCCCGTCTGGATTCGGGTCTTAATCCTGGACCTATTTGCGTCAGAAGTGACTTTCACCTGTTTTGGAGAAAACAAGAGAAACTTTGATAGAATATTGTTAGTCTTATGCAAAGTATGATGCATGATGATGTGTATGAGTGACATATGCATATGACTTTTTCATGAATAATGTATGAATGATAGATGTCGTGGTATTTCAAAACATATCCATCTTGAAGAAGAGGCAGATGTTCTGTTTGAGGATTTCTGACTTCTGTTTGGGGATGAAACGGATGGAGATCCTGAGAAGAAAGATAACTTTGATTCCTCCGATGCACTATCTGACCAAGTCTTGGGCCTAGATTTTGTTGAGGATGGTAGAAGATCGGAAACGTTGTTGAGGATCTCATATATAGACCTATTTGGGAGAGTGGGAGGTACTCTGTGGGGATCTTGCGTTTAAATCTCTTTGGGAGTATTTGATAGTTGTTGGGAGGCCGGGTTAGAAGGATCTGGAGCCGTTGGAATCTGGTGGGGAATAGAAGATGTAGGTTTCCTCCAGGTGCACTATCGACCAGGATTGAGGTTCGGACACTTCTTTGCTTGGAGAAAAGGGTGTTGAGAGACATCCGGGGATAAGTACCTCGGCGGGGATGTGGCGATTAAGTTAAGTGGAATCCTTTGCTTGGGATCCTCCTCTTCTTTGTTGGGGAAGATTTTGTGGTGAGTGACATTTCTGTGGGGATCACGCTCTGTGGGGGGAAATGCATTGGTGACCTTCGTCGTCATCTCAATTCCTGAAGTCTGTAGCAATTACTTTCGTATGTTCTTTTCGCACGTTTGTAAATAGACTTTTATTGGCAAATGCATATAATCATTCAAAGCAAACGTTGGACTTTATGCAAACAACAACAAAAACAAATTGTAAAGAGAAAGAAACTTGTATTTATTTGAAATGTGGCGTATGGCCAAGTAGTTTGTACACAAGAAAAATAAAAAGCTATGCGGAAACAATCTCATTAAGTTCCAACTATGCTAGTACTCATATATTTCAACTATCTCATCTCCTTCTTTGTCGATGAAAGTGAGTGAATTAATCTTCGCCATTTGAATCTTGAATCGATAGTAGTGGAAGTAGGCGATCTAGAAGAGACATAGTAAATGCGCTTAAATCTAACTTTTGCCTAGACCGCCCTTCGGTTTCGACCTACCGGGATACCTTTTTGCCCAAGCCGCCTTTTCAGGTTTTCGACTTGCGGTGTACATGTTTGCATATATCCTTAACTTTTGCCGAACCCTTTTGGTTAGCGGGATGTATTTTTGCCTAGGTCGGTCGACCTAGCGGGTCTCTTTATCGTAGTATTTTTTGACTATCTGCGTTCACGGTGTGGAAGTCTTCGCCATCCATGGTGCTAAGTATCATTTCTGCAGGAAAATCTTGTCTTGACTCCAAGCGGTCCCTCGTGGGTGGGAGTCCATTTGCCCCTGGGATCACCTTGTGGGAGAATGATGCGCTTGACTACTAGATCACCGACTTGGTAAACTCGGTGCTTGACCCTCTTGTTAAATGCTCTGATCATTCGCTTCTGATAGATCTGTCCATGGCAGATGGATGCGAGTCGTTTCTCATCAATCAAATTAATCGGTCAGGCGGGCGGACCCGATCGTCTTCGCCTAACTCTGCGTCTGGAGGACTACGGTTGAGGGTATCGAACCTCGATTGGTAGGACTGCCTCCATACCGTATACAAGAGAGAAGGGGGTTGCCCCTGTTGATGTTCGTATTGTAGTGCGATAACCATGAAGAGCAAATGGTAACATCTCATGCCAATCTTTGTAAGTCACTGTCATCTTCTGTATAATCTTCTTAATGTTCTTGTTGGCGGCTTCCACGCCGTTCATCTTAGGCCGATAAGGAGAAGAGTTGTGATGCTTGATCTTGAGCTGGTGCGAGTTCGGTGATCATCTTGTTGTTGAGATTAGAGCCATTATACGTGATAATCCTTTCGGGAGTGCCATACCGGCGAGATAAGATTATGTTTGATGAACGAGCCACAACATTCTTGGTAACGAGATCTGACAGTGCCTCTACCCACTTGGTAAAATAGTCAATTGCCACAAGGATGAAGCGATGTCCGTTGGGCGGTGGGCTTGATTTCTCGATCATGTCAATGCCCACATTGCAAAAGGCCAAGGCATTAAAACATTGAGTCTTTGGAGTACGTGTACTTTGTCGCATAAATCGGCATTTGTGACAAGATCGGCGTGCGGTGACAATCGCTTCCATGGTGGACCAATAGTAACTTTGTTCTCAAAATCTTCTTAGCCATCGTATGTCCGGAATGGGTACCAAATGCGCCTTCGTGTAACTCTTCCATGATCGTTCCATTTTTTCGGTCTACAGTGGAGTAAGCACAAGTCGTGGTTGCGCTTGTATAAGATGTCGTTCTTTGAGGAAGAATTTGGATGCAAATCTTCTCAAAAACTTCTTATCGTTGACGGATGCCCTGCGGGATATTCACAGTCTCAGATACCTCTTCACGTCATAGTACCAAGGTTTCTCTTACGTATCAAGCTCATAACAATCTGTTGGTTCGTCAAACTTCTCAATGATGATCAGGGGAGCCTCGTTGTCCCATCGACCTTGAACATAGATGACATAGTAGCCAATCGTCCTTGTGATTCTCTTCTCGTGGAATGTGATTGAAAGTGATCTCTTGAGTAGGGGATCAAACTTAGAACATGCTCTCGATATGGAATGAGATTCGGATGCTTGTATCCACTCGCCTTAATCGGTGATCACCAAAGTGAGTCTCCATACACTTGCAAGAATTTGATTCTTAAGTCAATAGCGACTTTGATACCCATGATGCACGCTTCGTATTCGGCCATGTTGTTAGTGCGAAACATAATCTGGTGGTGGCGTATGTCCGCTGTGGGGATGTAATGATGGCGCCAATGCCATTGCCAAGTGCGTTTGAGGCTCCATCAAAGACCATAGTCCATCGGGATCCTTGTTCGGGTCCTTAAATGGGCATGGTTCTTCTGATCGATGACTAGTAAAACATCTTCATCGGAAATTCGAGCGCATGGCGATAGTCATCTACGGCTTGATGAGCCAAATGATCGCTACTACACTTCCTTTGATCGCTTTACGAGAAGTGTCTTGGATGTCATATTCGGTCAGGATCATTTGCCATCTTGCTATTCTTCAAGAGCTGGTTTCTCAAATATGTATTTTATCGGATCCATCTTGAAATCAACAAGGTAGTGTGAGTCAACATATCTTTGTCTTAGTCGGCGAGCAACCCAAAAGCGTTGCAAGTTTTCTCATTTGTGAGTATCTTGTTTCACGATCGGTAAACTTTTGCTAAGGTAGTATATTGCATGCTCTTTTCGACCGGACTCGTCATGTTGCCCCAACACACACCCATTGAGTTCTCTAACTTGCAAGTACATGATAAGAGGTCTTCCTTGGCGGCATCGGATAGGAGGATTACGTAGGTATTCCTTGATTTTTCAAAAGCGATCGGCAATCGTCATTCCATTCTACCACTTGATCTTTCTTAAGTAACTTGAAGATTGGCTCACAAGTAGCGATTAGGTGTGCAATGAATCGGCATATAGTTCAATCGGCCCAAGAAACCTCGACTTCCTTCTCGGTCGGGGCGGCATCTCTTGAATAGCTTTAACCTTGGCGGGATCAACTTCAATACCTTTACCAGCGACAACAAACCCTAGGAGTTTTCGGATCTAACTCCAAAGTGCACTTGTTAGGATTAAGTCTCGATCAGCTTCTTCAACCTATCAAGCAGTTTCTACAAATGATCAAGATGTTCTTCTTGATCGTGATCGAGCTATCATGTCGGCGTAGACCTCTATCTCGTGATGAATCATGTCATGAAATAATCACCATAGCATCGCGATAAGTGGCGCCGCGTTCTTCGATCGAGCGGCATAACCTTGTAGCGAAAGTGCCCTTGTGTAACAAAGTAGTCTTCTCCATGTCTTGAGGAGCCATTTTGATCGATTATAGGCAGAAACCATCCATAAGGAGAAAACCTTATCTGGCGGTGTTGTCAACCAGAACATCAATATGAGGAAGTGGAAAATCGTCTTTCGGACTCGCTTTGTTCAGATCTCTGTAATCCACACACATTCGTACCTTACCATCCTTCTTAGGCACAGGAACCACATTAGCAACCCATTGTGGATAGGAAGTAACTGCTAAGAAGCCGGCGTTGAACTGTTTCATAACTTCGGCTTTGATTTTCTCGACATCTCGGGGACGTCTGACGAACCTTCTTTCAGGAGAAAACCTTCTTTTATCGGCAATCGGTGTACCACAATATCAATGTCAACGGCATGTCTTATGACCAAGCAAAACCTCAATATAGTCTCGTAGCATCTGAATCAATCTTTCTTTAACACTGTTCTCAAGACCCGCTCCTATCTTGATCTCTTTTCTGTCTTCATCAGTACCCAAATTCACAACCTCAACTTGCTCTTCGTGTGGCTGTATAACTCGTTCTTCTTGCTGTAGCAATCGGACAAGTTCTCCTGGCACTTCACAATCTTCCTCACTTTCGTCTTCGACTTGGTAGATCGGATTATCGAAGTCATATTTAGCAATAGCATAGTTGTTATCAACGAGATTCGGAGTGATTCTGCAGTGTATCACGTGGGTGTGTGTAAGAAACACATAGCTTTTTGAAGGGGTGATAAAGTAAAAGAAAGAAAGCAACAATTGAATGCAAAAGTCAACGATTTTATTGAATGAAAATATGCAAATGACGGATAATAACCTCACAAGCGAGCCATGATGCCGGGCAAGGCACTAGGCTTTAGAGTTTATTGTTCAAAACATAATCTGACAAAACAAAACAAAAGCAATTACTCACTAAAGGAGATTGGTATGGCGTCTTGATCTTCCAATTCTTGAGCCCATGCAGTTGGGAAGATCCATTCTTGATGTCGAAGTCGTTGTCGTCGTCTTATAGCATGGATTCCACTCGGGCGATGCGAAAGGAAGTTGGTTGGCGTTCGCGGTATCATCGACCCTTGATGGTGAAGCCTAAACCCGTCTTGTCAAATTTGAAAGGAAGATCGGGAGCTGTCCCAAATAGCACTACCTCCTTCTTCAGCAGCTTGAGCATCTTTGTTGAGCCCATCCTGGCGGAACTTGTGTAACCGGGGTAGCGGGGAGAGTCGATAGGCATGACTGGGTATTGTTTCAAAAGCTTGATAGGGAGTCTCAAGAATTCACCTTCCATCTCGAGATATCGGAATAGCAGATGATGACCATATATTCCTCTTCACCACATCTTGTGACACCTTCCCTTTCCTTGGGTACTTGACTTGATGTAAGAATGGCCTTTGCCCATGTATAAGAGGTCCAAGTAAAGTGGCGGACGGATGTCCATGACAAAAGTGGAGTCAAAAGTGAACCGACTTTAGCAGAATAAGCTCTCCAACCTTTGTTGGCTTAGAACCATCAAAAGCTCTCACAATAATGTCACGGTCTCGAGAACCAACCCTTCGACATCAAGTCGATCAAAAGTCTTGGAAGGATATTCAAAGCGAACCGGTATCACAAAACATGAGATAATGTAGTGCCTTGCATTCAACGAGAGATGTGCAAGGCTTTGTTGTGTTTTCTTTTAAGTCAAATCGACATCGAGCCTAGGCGTTGTTGGCCCGGCTAGTACAAACTTCAAGCGGTCGGTGGTAGTGTCTTGCGGTGCGTGGGCATTCTTGAAACTTCACCAAGGCATTAGCATGAGCCTCGAGCACAAGGCGAGCAAGCATGGATATCTTGGGCGAGATCTGTCAAGTTCCCAACATTGTAGTCACTCTTCTTGATAATCTTAATTTCCTCCATTTCTTGTTTGGAGGTGTCTTGACAACTTCCTTTGGTACCGGTGAGCGGGATGAGTCAGGTTCTTTCCCTCTAGCTTGGGGAATGGGTTGAATGGCTGGAATCGAGTTTGGAGTCGCAGGTGTCTTTTGGAGAGAGATTTTGGAGAGAATACTCTTCGGTTACAGTCACCTTACTTGATCGGTGATGTTGTCATGTCGGGAATGGTAGCTTCAAGCTGTAAGATCTTCAATGGTCGAGGTTGCTCGGACCCCATAATTCCAAGGAATAGCTTTGTCGAGGAATATGGTGGTCTTGGAGAAGTAATGATAGGTGCCACTAGGCACGGAGGATCGTGAGGAAATCCTTATTGTGTTAACATCGGCATAGTCTTGGGAAATCGTCACCCCATCCGGTTGCCTAACATCTTCAATAGGAATCTTGTAGCTCTCGGAACAGTGTACTTCACCATGTAATCATACTTTCCTTGGCGCCCCAGGTATCCCACAGATGGTGCGGTTTCATTCACATCTTTGATCTTCAACTTAGACATATCTTCACACTTCGCACGGGTGGTTTGAAATAGTATCTCACGGTTATCCATCATGCCTTGAACACGTCTTCTCGACCAAGCACAACCATCAGTGCGGATGGGCACCAGCGACAATTCTCTGGGCATCTGGATTGACACCGGCTGCGACAAATTCTTCTTAACGATCATCGGAGGAATGGTCAAGTCATCTATGTTGAAAACATAAGTATCTTCACCAACAGCATTGGAACTTTTGTCATGGTTAGGCATAGGCGCGTTGATCACATTCGGTCTCAGCGGGAGGGTCAAACTCAATGCTGCTTGCGATCATATCTTGAATCTTGTTCTTGAGCCGACAATCATCGATTACTATGTCACAGGCTATTGGAATGGTAAGCACACTTAGCATTAGGATTGTATCTCGGAGAGGAAGTGTTGACATTCGAGGAGGATCCCTCGAGGTGTCGACTCTGCTTTCAACATGTGTTGCAAGGCTTGCGACAATGGCATGTTGATCTTAAATGCTTGTCTTGATGGCGTTAAGCTCTGCGCGTTGTCTCGTGGCGATGTAGGATTGGAGATCTGGCCTTTACAGTTGGCGGTCGGTCTTGGCTCGGCTTTTCGACCATACACACGACATGGCTTTTTCTTACCACCAAAAGATCTCTTCACGGCATTGAAGATGTCTCTACAGAATCTTTCCACTCTTGATACCGCTTCAACGCTCGCTTTGTCAATATCAACTCGGTGAATCGGTGAAGAGTTTCAATCGGATGATTGAAGAATGGGCTGTCGGTGTTCCATAAACATATCAACCAACTCCATTGGACAAGGGTGGGTGAACTACTGCACGCTAGATCTCTCCATTTGAGCATACTCCTTGAACTTCTCATCACGACCCATAGACATGCTTTGTAGTTGCATGCGGTGGGTGTCAATTCGACATTATACTCATGCTTAGAAAGCATCGCTAAGTCACTCCAATGCGGATCGGTCATTCTCTAGTGATAATACCATTCAATTGAGTTCGGACAAACTCTCTTGAAAATAATGCATCCACAACTTTCGATCATCGGTGTGAGGATTGATCTTACGGCATAGGACTTCAAATGCAACTTGGACAAGACATGCCATCATACTTAGCAAAGTTGGAACTTTGAACTTGGGAGGAATCAAACACGAGGACAAGACTCGGATCATCAAAATTCAGCCGGACATCTTGGTTTTCCTGACATTGACGGTCTTCAAGTTGCTTGTACTTGTCATCTTCATGAGTATTGGCCATTATCATAGTCTTTCTGGGCTCATGCTGACTACCTTCGCCATCACCCTTGTCACTTTGCTCATCCTCCTTCTTGACACTTCCTTGAGGCTCAATCAGACTAACCACTTTAGGACCACCTTTGTAGCGTCACGCCCATGTTGAGAAGACCAACAACCTTCTTCTTCTGTTGATGAGCTTCTTGGATCTTCTTGGCCTTGGACCGGTGGTAAACATTCTTTGGCCCAGCATTACGAGCAGGAGATCTTTGACGGTGTTCAAGAGCCATTTACCTAAAATAAATAGCGAGCAAATGAGAAAACCAATCTTCAATGTACATGATGCAATGTTATGCTATGATATGCAATGTTTATGCGAATGCAATGCAATGTTTTCAAGGACCTTAGAGATTTAAATTTGTTAAACAAGCAATGAACAAACATTTATTAGTACTCTTTTTATTATTCTTTTTCTTTTTAAGTACAAAAGATAGTTCAAACAATAAAAGAAAACATATAAATCCTAAAGCTCTAAGTCTCCCATGGGCGCTTCCTCTTGGTGCCGAGGTAGGCGTTGATGCTTCGCTCCTCGTGAAGTAGCTTGGTCAACTCTAGCACTTTCTTCTCACTTGCATAACACGAGCTTCAAGGTATCCCTTTCTTCTTTAAGTGAATCCGGATCTCTTCAAGTCTTCAAAATCGGTAGGCATGTCGGGATGGAGAACGATTATAGGATTCGTCACCTATAGCAACGAGTTCCATAATTCTTGGTAAAGCAGGCGTGAATGGCATCATGAGGTTTTGAGCTCGATCGCACCCATTTGAGGTAAGGTTCCCAAGGAATGGAGTTGGTGCCCCAAAGTCTTGGTATCGGTCTTCTTTACCATGCCCCAGCGTGTATGAACCTTAAATCGGTAATGCGGAGATCGTGGTTGTAGTCGAACACAATATCTTGGAGAAGCATATCATGTGGACCATCTCTTGAGCAAAACCAAACGGCGTAGAGCTAGAGAAGGGTTGTAAGTAATACCTCCCTTATACCAAGTAGTGGTACATTAGGAATTCTCCACGCTCAATGAATGTGAAGTCCTTTTGAGAGAAAAGATTCCAACGGATATCTGAATGAGAGAGTGACATTAACCTTTGAGACCATCTCAACCTTTGTTCGTTCTTCAAAGATGGAGGAAGGTGCGAAATAAACCACACGGAAAGTAACGTATACAACACATGAGGTTCCTTGTCTCTTAGTAATGCAGTGTGGAGAATGTAGAATATCTCCAGTAAAGTAGGCGCGGGATTACGGGTGAAAACAACTTGATGGCGTTGACATCTATGAATTGATCCGAGTTAGGAATAGAACCAAACCATAGATTAGCAAGGCCACAATGTCTTGAATGCATGGAAACTCATAACTTTGAGGAATTTCGGGCTTTCTTAATTAGGAACTTGGAAAGTAAACCCTTAACTCCTTGGTTTCCCAATTGGCTTCAATGTCGGCTTAAGATGTAAGGTGGATGCGATGTCTTATGTAGGAACCTTTTCAAACGGTGAATGGCATTTGGTCAAGAATAGGTACCCAAGTAGCTTAGAGAACTCTTCCAAAGTAGGAACCAAGCGATAATCAGAGAATGTAAAGCAATGGTGTTTGGATCGAAGAGCGGAATAGGACATGCATCATATCTTCTTCAAAACCGGAGATAACCAAGTCAAGAGATAACCATGTCT
Organism: Vicia sativa; assembly: GCA_021764765.1. Lineage (NCBI taxonomy): Eukaryota > Viridiplantae > Streptophyta > Magnoliopsida > Fabales > Fabaceae > Vicia > Vicia sativa. Next base: position 247,328,161 of record CM038793.1, read on the forward strand.
TTTGATGAACTGAGCATGATCGGAATTTACGAAACCAATTCTTTGAGTGAGAAGGTATACCCATGAAGTTGATTCGGATAGTCTTTCTAGAAGCCATAATCCTACAAAGCAGAGCAAAGATAAATCCTAGGTCCTTGAAATAGTTAGAAATGATATGCAATGCAAATGATGTCATGATGTCATGTTTAGCACACAAACAATTCACACAATGAGCCTAGGTTTAAGGCTTGCAAGAGGTATGGTGATTACCCACCAAAAGTTTGAGTTGGTTCATCTGTCCTATAATAATAACGGGTTCTAGGAATCTCACATCATTGATCTTTCTCGTAGGCGTTTATTTCAATCGACTACCAAGTGGTCGACGAAAATATCCCAAAAGTCGATCTTAATGGCGTAGCATCGGTATCAACCAACCTTAGTCTGCACCAAAGCCGGCCATCTCACTACCAATGGCCAAGATGGGTCAATTAAGGTTCTAAAAGTTTAGTTAGCGCTTGATGACACCGCAGAAGCCAAATACTATCCTCGACTTGGGAATGAAGAGTATCGGGACATCAAAGTGTCACTAACGTAGCCATCATGTTGACCGTTTCGATATCGTCTAGCAGTCGCGACGATTTATTGCTACTTACCTAAAAACCGGATCGGTGTAGGATCCCACAATATAATACCCAAGCAACCCTTAAAGATAAAGCAAGCAAGTCAAACAAGCAATAAAGGTGATCTAAAAATCCCTAAGGCATTCTCTCTTTAGGGTGTCTCAGTCGCCGGGATTACGTAACACGGTGAACCGACTTTGTAGGATTTTGTATCGAAATGCGGATAGCGAGTCGCCACCGACTTTTCTTTTATCCATTAAGGGTAAAAATACGAAAAAGACCCGTTAGATTACGAGTAAGAGAGGTTATGAAAAGGGAAGGTATTAGCACCTTTCCATCCGTAGTTATCTACAGACTCTTAGTTGCTCTTAGATCACTTTAAAATTGCTTTACATGTGTTTGACAAAATGTTTTGAAAAGGCATTTCGCTTTGACTTTGTAATGATTCATGTAGGAATGTATACAAAGTGTTTGGAAATGTTCGTTTTGAAAGAGTTTGAACTTTGACAAAAGTGTGAGGTGTGAAAAGTATTTTGATAGAGCAAGCAACTAAAAGTCTTATTACCTACTCGGAATTGGTCGTTTTCGTGTTTTACTTTCCTTTAGAATAGCGTATCCATACCATTAGTTGGTAGGTAACTCTATTTGTTGGATGTAAGCGGGACATTCGAAGGACATCGGATGGTCATAGAAAGCAACTTGTAGGAAGTATCCTAGCACATTCGAAGGGACTATCATCATTTTCGTGGCGATCGAGGTCAAGATCATGTATTCGGAGGCGACATCGTGGGTCTTATGATCTTTGTATCGAAGGGACTATGATGATTTGTTTGAAGCAACGGTGCTAGAATACCTCGTTCGAGGACATGACCATTTGAATTCGTAAAGGCAACGAGAGAATTACCTAAGGGGTGCGTGAAAGAGTGTGTTGATTTCAATATATGTTATCTTGAAATTAGAGTGAGCTATGTCCAATTTATCTTGCCATACGCCTAATTACTAGCAGTTTATAAGTGCGGAAATTAAAATGCGGAATGTAAAGATGCGGAAAGATAAATCTCTATTACATGGCTTTGAGAGATACATAATTTAAACTTGCGGAAAATAAAATCCTAATTAAAATTACATCCCATAGCGGTTACATTATTGAAAAAAAGAAAGCGATAAAAGAAATCGTCGAAGCAGGATAACTTTGTGAAAGATGAGAAATCGGAAATACGATCGAATAAGAGGAAAATGTTAGTAAAAATGCAAATTTTTAGATGAGAAAATATTTCATCTGGAAATAACATTAATATGCTAAAATAATTTTTGGGATTTTTGGATGCAATTTAATAATTAAAACTAATTAAAAGTGATTTAAATGATAAATTAGAATAAAATTAAATATGCATGCAAAATAATATTTTTTAATTTTATAAATTAAATAAACATTTTCTGAAAATAATGCAAAAGAAAAATATTTTTGGTATTTTAAATGCATGATAAAAATATTGAAATAAATTAAAATGCATGTAAAATATTAAATAAAGAAAATATGAAAATAAAAAAATAAAGTTTGTAAAGAAAGAGGAAAACCGGTCCTGGTGGAGTTGAACCCATGACCTCTTGGAGCATCTTTTTACAAACTAAGCCTTAACAAGCTAGCCATGACGCATGGTGTTTGAAAGTTGAAAGCGATCGTTTAAGCAAACTCGATTCACGGAAACCAAGAACAGCGAAGATCTTCATCTTCTCCATTTGAATTTTTGAAAAGTTTGCGTCGGCTTCCTTCGACGCTATGACCCTGTAAATTAAAAAGCCTGAAGCAATATAAATTCAATTCAAAGCATGGTTCGATTGGATTCATCATTAGCGTGATGGTGGTATTCGTTTTGTCAATTTATCCTATTTATTGAGATCCCAATTCGGACCATGGAACCCTAGCTATGGCATAGTTTCAATTACGGTCATGAAAATTCAATCAAACTATGCGAGCTTGCAAATTTCCATCTAAACACAAAACAAACCCAAAACATGTTAAAATGCATGAATAATGAAATCGAATTTTGAAAAGAAGAACAAACCGAATTAGTTTTGATGTTTCTTGATGGTTTGGATGATGTAAAGTGCGGATGATTCAAACAACCCAGGAACAACATGGAATGCTCAAAATTGCTTGAAAAAACTAGAACCAAGTGCCGGTTGTAAGCCACAGTTTTTGAGCTTGAATAGGGTTTCTCGGCCAGGTTTTTCTACCCTAATTCGTGTGGCATGTGTTGTATATATATAGTAGATGGATTCAAAGTTGATTTGAGAAAGAATCAATCATCAATCAATGCACAAAATATTTGATTTTGTTCCAAATCAAATTTCCATCTTTTTGATCAATTTTCAATCAAATCTTGCCATATCCAACCAAATTTCGAAATTTGCTGGCTTTATTGAGTTGCTTGGATCTCAAGGAAGAGAAAAATCAAATTTGCATTTAATTTTGATTTTATACTTTATTTTTAATTTAATTTGCATTTAAATGAATAAAATACAAATTAAATAGAAATAAAATAAAAATTCGTGGCATTGGGCTTGGATATTCCTAATTGCATAAGGAACAAGTTTGGATGAAGAAAAAGTAAGCCCATTTGCAAAATTTTGATTTTTAAGTATTTCTCTTTGTCACTTCTTCAAATTGCCCAACTTGTGAATGGTGTATCTTGCTCAATTTTCCACATTTTGAGTGTTCTTGGACTTTTGGAAAGCTCTAAGGTCCTCTAACCAACCTTTTGGTCTCATCTCAATTGGAGTTTCCATGCTCAATATATCTTCAAAACAAAATGTTGACTTTTTGTTGACTTTTGAAAAGGACCTGTAATGTTTTGATCCATACCTCTCAAATGAAGCATTTTTTGAACATTCTTGTGAGACATGAAGTTGTAGAGAATGAATTTCCTTCAAAACAGAGGTGGTGGAAAATTTCTTAGAAAGTATGAAGAAGTTATGATCGGTCAAAGTTTGGTTGACTTTTCTCAGAGAAACCCTAATTTAGAAAGTTTGACTTTTGAGCAAATCTTGAGTTTTCTTGATGAATCATGATCAACCCTTGATCAAATGATGAATGTAACTTCAAAATGAGGATGTTGACCAAAAATCATGAAGTTTGTATATGTTGACCACGATTGACTTTTTGTCCAATCTTGATTTTCAACCATCGAGCAATTGTCGAGGAAACTTGACTTGTGAAGCTTGAAACTTGACATGGAGAATTTGAAGCATATGAGGAGCATGATGAACATTGGAGATGTTGGAAATCCATTTGATCGAGAATCCCAAACCCTAGTTTGGGTTGATTGTCTAGGAGAGGTTTGTCGATCGACCCTTGAGGAATCATAGTATGGATGTATGGAATGTCTTGAGAAGATGGAGGGCAAATTTTGGGGTATGACTATACCTTTCAGACTAATAAACTCCCACCAACCACTCCAAAGTGAAAGCCTAGTACCGATGGGAAGAATCAGTGAGAAAATTTACCAATGTGACGAAAGATGTTTCAAAGGACACTAATGTCTACGGACTCGATTCAGGATGTTGCTCCTTACCAAAATCAAAAATCACCTTAGACCTCCTAACGTAATGTTGGAACATATAGATAGCAATATCTCTTTAGATAATCCACGGGTAAATTGCATTAATTTTTCCTTTTTTTTAAACAGGTTATTAGTACCTTAGTGCAAGTTTAATCTTTCTTTGCTTGTGTGGCGATTCAAATCAATCCCCTACCATACGACTCCTCCATCAAAGGTACTCAATCCATTCTTCTCCTCATGGGGATTGAGTAATAAGTGCGAACAAAGGTCCTCCATATGGCGGTTCGATTGGGGCTTAGAACAACGATGACCAAGGCACTTCTCCTCCTCTCAAGGAAACAAATGAAACAATGCACGGAGATGCTGAAGTGCCTCCGAAACTTCTCATCAAAAATCTCCTCTCGAGATTCCTCAAGTGAAAAGGTCACCCAGTTGAAGGAAAAGAACGCCTCTCAAGAGAGTAAGAAGATCTAGTGTTGAAGGATGCGAGGAAGAAGGAGATGCTCAAGGTGGTTCGGCGAAGGAGCGGAGTTTGATGCTCACGATAATGAAGATAATGACATCAGTGGTGGACCTGGTTGGTGATGAAGAAGATGATGAGGAAGAACATAATGAAGGTGATGGTGTCCTACCAATGAGCCAATGGAGTCGAGATGGATGTTACTCCATTCGCATGGAACTTCGAGTCTTCTCAACCTCAAGCGGTGAAGAGGTTATCCCTCTTAAAACAAATGACCTATTGGGTATATGAAGCTAAGCTAGCTCGGAAGGACACTCCTCTTCCTAAGGTTGGTCTTGGTTCGACTCGATTCAATGCCTTCGATGATAGGGTTGTACTTCTTCACAAAATTAGGAAGACAATCCTTGATGTGGATCTATCAAGTGCTCAAGAAGGCGATGCGTGCTATATTATGAAGAACTTCAAGTTGACCTAACCACCTACTCTGGAAGTTAGTACCATCCTATTTGAACTTGAATCTTTGCTAGACAACGTGTTGGATGTCTCCTTGAGATAATTTGCTACCAATAAAGTCCAAGAGGCGCTATGGATGCCGCTTATAAGCATGCTTGACTTTCTAAAGAAGTTGAAGAGCAAACCATGCATATCAAGCAAGCTAAAAGCGATTATGAGCTTGAGCTCGGTCCATCCTTCTACAGGAAAAGCAGTTCAAGAACTTCAACAAAAGTTAAGGAGGCCCAAAACAACAAATGGCATATAGCGTCAACACTGGCAACAATTCGAAGAACTCCTTAATAAAGGACTTGCAGTAGAGCGGTGAGCAACAAAGGTGAAGTTGCCACCTTAGAAGGCGGCGCTTTACTCGGCAAAGGCTTGAGTCCTGGTATCTTCGACAAATTAAGGAACAATGCCCATTTCTAGATTTTGTTTGTTTATTTTGCTTGGAATATTAATTTAACTTTAATGTAATTACCCGAACAATGCCATTTTGGCAATTTTAACTTACCATTTGGCATATCTTCACTATATTTGATTACGCTATTATTATTGAATCTCCTGCGGCGTGGCTTATATTTCTTTAAATATTTCCCATTAACCTTTAAGATTAGTTTATCATCATTCACTTCTTCAATTTCATATGCATTGTTTGAAAATGTTTTACTACTCGAAGGGTCCTTCGATGAGGTGACCACTTACCTAATGCTTTATTCTTCTTGTCCATGGGCAATATAACTTTCAAACTAAGTCATTAATCTTGAATGTTTTACCTTTCACCCTTTTGTTATATACAGCTACTCTTTCCTTTTGCCTCATTAGGATTTCCAATGCATGCAATCTAACCTCGTCTAACTCAACTAACCGTTCATCATCATCTCCCAATACAGCATTTGGGATTTCGTTTGTCTTTGAATTGACGATTGTAGATGAATTTCTCTTGGTAGAAGCGCATCATGACCAAATGTTAGTTGAAGGCGTGGTGATTATAGCTTCCTTAGGAGATGTTCTCTGGGCCCATAGTATTTGGTCTAAAGTCTTGTGCCAATTCTTTGGCTTTTTACCAACATGTTTCTTAATTAAACCTATTATCACTTTATTGGTACGCCGACTTGACCATTTGCTTGAGCATAATATGGCGTTGATGTTAGTAATTTGAACCTATCTCTTGGGCAAATTCTTGCATCTTCCTACCGATAAACACAAAACCTTGAGTACGTGGTTATGCTCTGGCAATCGAACCTATAGATAATTTGTTTACATGAACTCAATAATAGCCTCTTGATCTGACTATTAATGGTATTGCTTGATCCACTTGGTAAAATAGTCTATTCCTACCAAGATATATTTACGACCTTTAGAAGCGGATTGATTTCTCCTATTAAATCTAATGCCCGTCCTCGAAGGGCCATGGCTTAATGATCGAATGCAACTCACTTGCGGGGCATGTTGAATCCTGCATGTTTCGACATTCTTCACATCCTTTAGCGAAATCTATACAATCTTTGAGCATCTTTGGGCAGTCACATACCATATCGAAATAGCAACCATTTCATTTATGGCACATGATGTACCCAACATGCCCCATTGTGGACTTCGTGATGCTAAGTATGCCTCACTTTCTCCTAGGCACTTGAGCAAGGCCTTCTTGGGTCTTTTGAACAATTCATTCCCCATAAGGACATATGATAATGCTCTATATTTTATCTTCCTATCTACATTAAATGTTGGGTTTTTAAATAACTCACGGTGGACTTAAGCAATCTGTATCGATAAGGTATCTATGGCTAGTATTGAATCTATCTTTATCACCACAACCTAATTTGATATTTTCCAAATCGAGAATTGTGAGTCTAGTAGCCATGACCCTTCCTCTTATTTCGACCAATTCTTCAAAGTTTTTGGTAGAAACTTTGTACCAAACCAAGCGTGCTAAGTCATTTGCTTCTTGATCATAATTTATATGTTGATGTTATGCATTATGAATTCATAGCATTAGGATGTTGATTCGCCATGTTGATAGGACATAATCTAGTGTTGTTAGGATGTTGATGCGTGTTGGCCTCAACCCCATTGTATGGAGTGAGTGCGTTTATGTGCTCGGTTCTGGGGAATCGATCCTATGGTGGGGATCTTTGGAGGTGATGACCTAGTGTTAGTCAAAAAGAATTGGTACCACCATTAGTGTATGTTGTTGAATTTCATTCTAATTGACATTGAATGAATAACTTGTTGGTTATATGGTGTTGTATGTGTTGTTGATGGAGGTTGATGATTCATTGCGGATTAAAGGATGTATGTGATTATATGAAGAAGTTGTAATTATATTGTAATAATCTGAAGGTGTGATTATAATATGCGACGTGTGATAATATATAGATTGTATGATGATTTTGTGTGAACTAATATGTATATAATGTATATCTTTTATAATGAATATGATTACTCACCCTTTACATTTTGAATGTTGCCTCACGTGGGTAATGTGCATGTGATCAAGAGTAGTTAGATTTGAAGCTTAAAGGATAAATTCGGTTGTGTCGTTTAGTCATTTTATTGGATTTTATTTAAATATTAAATCTAATCCAATATTTCAACATAACCCCACAATCCAAGTTGTCGAACCGTTAATTATAGTTCGATCTAAATTATTCCTAATTTCTTTCTCAAATTTCGAAATTTGTCGATCTTTAATCCTTTGGTGAAGATGTCGACCAATTGTGTTTCATGAGCAATACCTAACTTAAAGTTTTCCTCTATTACCTTTTCCCTCAAGAAGTGAAACCAAAGCTTCAATATGTTTACTTCTTCCATGCAGAACGGATTCTTCGCGGATATATGGTTGACTTATTATCGATTTGCAACACTAGAGGTTTCTTCAATTTGACCTCCATTTCTTCAAGTACAAATATGATCCAAATTGCTTGACATGCAACATAGGATCATACTATATATCAGATTCACACGATGGCAATACCACAACATGTTGCTTCATCAAACACCATGAGTTTGAGGCATAAAATAATTGAAAAGAAATATCCAGTTGTGCTTCTTGATCTTCCTTATATCCACACTAATAAGCATTTGAAAACAATTAATTAGCTTCTTTTCTTCGAGAATCTTGTCTAAATATTATTCTAAGTTTATCAATACTTTTAAGTATATAAAGGATTCTTCTTGCGGCCTTTATGTGTGCCAATTGGTTCAACATGTATCTTCTCACTAATCCCACTATGAAACCTATATCGGGGCCATTGTTGCATACATACCTCGAGATCCCACAATTTTCTTGAACAAAGATACATCAACTTTATCTTCCTCTCCATTCTTCTCCAACCACATTTGGTTCGACAAGGCGGGATGCATGATTCAAATCATCCATTCTAAATCTCTTGAGTGTCTCTTTAATATAATTCCTTTAATGTAGCACCATGCCTTGCTTCAACATTTGAAATTCTATGCATAAGTAAGACAACTTTCCCGGATCCGACATTTCAAATTCCTTCATCACCATCTCTTTGAACTTGACAAATTCTCCAAGTTGTTTCTGTTCTTGAGAAAAAAACTTATTAAAGATATTTTAGGGTTTAGAAGCTCAGTGTCGTAACTCAGTTCCAAGCTTATGATTGTCTTGCTTATCGTGGCGGGAAACCCTATTATATCAATCCTTCCATGGAGCTACTTCTTCCCTTTATTAGCCTTAGCGCATTAACCATGGCGAAAGCGAGGGGCTATTTATTCTGACTTATGTAATGATGGTTCGATAACGTCTCATAAAGACTCTTGGAACTCTTCATCTTCATAGTTGATAACGTTTACTCAAACCTCCATCACAGATTGCCGAGCTACACCTCGGATCGGACCGACCTTATGCCCTTCCCGAGATCCGTGTCGGATAAGGACCTCATCCTTGAGCCGAGACCTATCCGGACCCCGCAATCTTCCCTCCAACATCCAGTCGGTGAGGATTTTATGCACGATCATAAGCCCCTTGGTCGCGGGTTTTAAGCTCCTTGAATCGTGTCGACCAAATGGTTATGAACCCTTAATCCTTAGCGAGATGCATATATATTTTAAACCTTTAAAGGTATGTGCGTGACCCATGTGCCACCATTAATGGTCCTTTGTATCTAGCATGATTGCCCTATAAATAGGGAAAACTGATTTCACACCTTTTTCCCTCTTAATCATTATATTACATTTATTTGCTCTCGAGGAAACTCTCCTACATATTTTCAAACCTCACTCTTGCCGTCGGTTGCTTCAAAACCCTCTTCGGTCGATCGATCATCGACTCGGTATCCTCTTTTCTTTACATTGCTTTTGTTTTAATCCAAGCATGGTCGTTATTAGAATCGATGACTTTGGTGTAAAATCCACTTAGGAAGCGAGGCGTAAAATGTTTGAGGAATGCATGCGAGATGAGTGATGCCTGAGAGAATGCCGACCTAAAGAGTTCTGACGGTTTCTTGTTGAAGTTTTGCCGATGGTGATTCGACCACGACTCTTGGGTTGGTGGGTGATAATGGAAACCAACGATTGATCAAGGCATGGGCTTTAAGCGATCGTCACGGGATGAAATCGTGCTTTCTGCGCTCTCTCTAGAATGTCGTCTCGGAAGCGAGGATGGCGTGATTAGGTCTTGTGAATCCGGGAGAGTGTTTGTATGATTAGTCTAAGGAGTCGAATCGAATGGTTCTTCTACCTTTGGAGTGATCGAGGTTTGACATTCAATTCCCACTCTCCGACTTCAAAGCGATATTCTCAGACCATTAACTGGCCCCTCGACTCGATCAAATAGCGGGGTTTCATCCGGGCCTTGATAATTTCTTAGAACCACATCAATAACCCCCACATTGGATTATTCTTTTCTTTTGAAATAAAAAGCGGGTTTGCCATCGGTGGCATCCCAAAAGTTTCCTTCAATTACACCTCGACTTTAAAGGCTACAAGGCGTTTTATTAGTGAGATGTGGGTCTCGGTGCCCTCGAGTTATTTATGGGCGATGGACATCATAAATTCCCTTTATCTTGGACTTGTGACCCACTTCCTATTTAGAAACTTTGATTATGACGGTTTGGTGATTGAGATCCTTTCTTTAGAAATCTTGGCCTCGCCCGAATGGGTCGAGTCAGTTGCCTTATCTCAGGAAGTCCTGGACTTCTAGGTAAGATTTTCAATTAGCTTTACTCTATTGCTCTTTATGTGTATGCTTAATCTCTTTCCTTTGTCTTATTTCCAGAGACAAAATGGTGACGTAATAGTGAGAAGCGGAGGAAGCTAATGGTGAAGCTTCGTGCTGCGAATGGGTGACGGTGGCCCTCGAGACCAAGTCCAACTTGGTAGGGCTGGAAGTCATCCAGAAGAAAAGAAGAGCGTCACGATCCGTGACCCTACTCGAGACAAACATCATCACTTCCTTTGAAGCGCCTTGCCGAAACTGAACCAGACCCGAGTCTATCCCAAAGTGAAGACCGTCATGGGAAGCGAGTCGACTCGTGATTGGTATCTCAATTTGCTAAAGGAGGTAGCGATAGTTACGGCCGAGCATCTATAGAATCGGTTACAGTGGCGGCTTTGATGGCCTTAAGTTTTGTATGATCATCTGCGCCACCACCGATGTGAACAAGCCCGACAAATCTAGGTTCTGACGGATCCTGGCGGTGAGTTCGTACGATGAGGTGTGTTGTACTCACCGGTTTGTTCGACTGCGGTGATCACGTGGAGAAGAAGACCGGTTTGGGCGGGTCAAGCTAGCCGACAACGGCGATTCCTTCTCAATGCCAACAGCGTGTTGAAGGCTTTGAGCGCGATGACATTACAAATCTTGAAAGAAGAATTGAAGCTAGTAGCGGATAAAGACTTTAGAAGGCGAGCTTGCCCGGATGTCAACCAAGTTTCAAGATTACGAAAGTCATATTCGAGCTAAAGGGCGCTGAAGAAATCCCGGATGGGTATCTTTGGATCGGGGATTTAGCTTTAGGGCCAAAGCTCAAGTCGATTGCCTATACCCGACATAGACATCTGGAGGTTGACTTCTTCAAGACCATCGTAGATGGGTGGTGGAGGTCGATGAGGATGATAGCGAGACCCGCGATTAGCGGCGCTAATGTGGATGCCGACTCTGCCAACCTGACCCTTGAACTCTTCGCTTTTCCTTTTTTTCGTTTGTGTTTTAGAATTTATGCGATTAGTCATCCCTTTTGGCGGATGCATTTGTACTATGAATATTAGCCTGCGGGCTATTTTAATTGCTTTTTGCTTTTGAAGTTTTATTTTCTTTGTTGACATCAATGCTCTCTTGAATGTTTATTGCGTGCATAGTTGTGAACTTTTATGTAGCACTACTAGCCCCGAACCATAGGATGCGGCGAGCAATCCTAATGGTTTAAGATAGTCACATAACAATTGTTAGCGACTAGCATATGCCTCCACATGTCATTGCCGTGCTTTGAAGGTTTTAGAACAAAGCCTTAGAGGTTGAGCCTCTAGGGATGATCAAGACAGATTGAGCCAATCGAGGTTGACACGAAGGTTGAGCCTCTTCGAGTTGACCTGAGGTTGAGCCTCTTCCATTGACGAGGGTTCGAGCCTCTTCCGAGGTTGAGGGTTGAGCCTCTTCCGGGGTTGACGAGGTTGTTCCCAGCGAAGCGAGCCTTTTGAGAGAGGGTTTTTGCCGTGGTGGTGATCCTAGACCCGAGCTCAACGATGCGTACCTAATGATTCTCGCCATTTGCTTCAAAAGATCGGATGTTCTTTGCAATACAATTTTATTATATGGGTGCCTCATTAAAACCGGCCCTTGCCTGGGGAGTGGACCATTTATTTTTACATAAATATGCTTAACTAAAATAAAATTTAAGATTGGCAATGTTCCGGTCCTCGGCACTCGGTCAGTCAATGTTTCCAACTTGTAGGCCCGTTTGTAACTCCTTGAGGACCTGAGCGGTCCTTTAATTGGGATCAACTTACCCTTCTTGGTAGGATCGGTCACTTTTTAAGTATCAGTCTCCGACCTTGAACCCACGTTGCTTCACGTAAGTTAAGCGTCGGTCATTCTACCTTCGCCGCCATTTCCACGATGGCCGTGTCCCTTATCTCATCAACAAATTGCCTCCTCGTTCAAAGCACCTTATTGGATTCTTCTTCAAAGTTCTCGGCCAAGAGGCAAAACTACCTCCACGGTATCATGGCATCGGCTCAAAACCATCTGAAGGGAGTCTCTTGGGTCGTGGAATGGATTGTAGTATGGTATGCCCACAGACTTCATGTAAATATTGTGCAACCCCTTGGCGAATCGACTTCTTCTTTATAGCATTCAATATGACCTTGTTAGCCATTTCGGCTGTCCATTTACTGTAGATGCTCCATAGATATAAAATTGTTTTGAATTCGAGTTCCTGCAGAATTCCACCACGAGCACTTGCAAATTGTGCTCCGTTGTGCGAGACAATGACCGAGGTAACCCAATGGCAAATGATACTTCTCGAATGAAACGCCGAACTCGATCCGCCGGATCAGCGACTACCTCTGCTTCCACCCATAGTAGTAGTCCACGCGACAATCGGAGACTGGCGTCCGGGCCGAGGCAGCCCCAGATGTCGGCCCGCGATAAAACCCGCGGGGCGAGCGGTGTCAGGAACTCCGGATGGAGTGTGAATGGAGCGAAAGTTTGACACTTTGAGCACATGCCGCGTACTCTGAGCAATCCTTCGTTAGAGTAGGCGATACGGCCCTTAATGTCAAACCATCGAGCTCTTCCCCTCCATGATTTCCACAAACTCCTTCATGAACCTCCTTCACCATTGACATATCCTTCTTTGCCACAGTATAGCATACGCCCATAGCCGGTATAGTTTCCGGACTCCACAAACCTAGATGAAACTTTCTTGATTCGTTTGGCCTTCTCTTGATCCTCGGAGTAGCGCATCATTGCAGGATAGCAATGATCGGACTCATCCACCGTCATCCCTTCATGAATAGCTAGAGACTCTTCCTTTTCAATCTTGGGCAGGAAGCACTTCTCGTATGACCGATTGTTTATCCGGAATCCTTGGAACTAGCCAACCAGAAAGATATTTCGGGCATTCTCTTCTCAGACTACTGACATATTCGAAGACATCGAACCTTGAGCTTAAGCGAAGCGACTTGTTGTAAATACTTTGCTAAAGTAGGATCCTTTGCTGAGGCGCCGATCCACCACCTGCTGCGGTCAGTGCGAACTAGCGGTGAGTTACTCCGACCTCCAAAGCTAGCCTCGGACCAGCGAGCTTACCGTATTACGCACGATTGTTACTTGTTGAAACCCAGCGCAGGAATATTCTTTGCCATTCCCAGGGCCTTCAGAACCACCCTGCGCCCTTTGCCTTTAAGATTAGAGGAACCATCAACAGGCAGAATCCACTTGGTAGGGACCTCTCCGGCGAAGCAAGCTCCACCATGAAATCGGCCGGATTGGGTTTGATCTTTGATGTTGGCCGATCTCGTGCGATAGTTCCACGGCCGGACACCATGCGAAGTCGGGCTGAACTACTTCAACGGAAAATTGGTCTTCACTTGGGCCCCGGGATGCAGGAAATAATGCACGAGCTTTAGATGCGGTTACAAGCGTCGGTGCTAATTTCTCAATCTTCGGTACACGATTTACGCTCCTTTTAGCACTTTGCTACAAAGTAAGCCGATCGCTCCCCTTCTTAGTGTCTTGGACTAATCACAGACTGATTACCATCGATTCATAGAGTATAATGTCGCGAGAACCTTCTTTGGAGTGCGATCGCACTTAGGAGGTCTAACAATAGTTACTTTAACCGTTGAATGCTTCTTCGCATGCTTCCATCCATTGATTGAGCTCTCTTCAATTCTTGAGAAGAAGTGGATGGACTTGTCTGCACAAGATAAGCGAGACAATGGCAATAGGATTCATTTCTTTGTACTTCGTCTTGGTCGAACCATGTCGATGATCTCTTGACACTTATACGGGTTGGCCTCGTACCACGATTTGTAAGCATGAAACCGGGAACTGGCGGCCCGACCGAACATACACTTGTCGGGTTCACGCATATTGAACTCCGCCTTGCGAGGTCTCTCAATGTCTGTCACATGATCTGCTCTGATGGTTTTGATCAACAGGTCATCTTGTCATACCCCAAAATTTTCCCTCCATTTACTCAAGAGATTTCATACATCCATACTCGGATTCCTCGAGTTGATCGGACAAACTCTCTCTAGACAATCAACCCAAACTAGGGTTTGACAATTCAGTCAAGATGGACTCCCAACATCTCCAATGGTCTTCATGCCTCCTCATATGTTTCAAAGATTCTCCATGTCAATTTCAAGCCTCACATGTCAATTTCAAGCCTCCAATTACTTGCATCGGATTTCTCTAAACGGTTGTAATGGACAAAAAGTCAATTGTGATCAACATCGGTCAAACTTCATGATTTTTGTCAACATCCTCATTTGAAGTAACATTCATCATTTGATCAAGGGTTGATCATGATTCATCAAGAAAACTCAAGATTACTCAAAGTCGAACTTTCTAAATTAGGGTTTCGGTGAAAAGTCAACGAACTTTGTTGATCATAACTTTCTCATACTTTCTGAAAAAATTTTCCACCACCTCTTGTTTTGAAGGAAATCCAATTCTCTACAACTTCATGTCTCATGTCCAAAATGCTTCATTTGAGAGGTATAGCTCAAAACATTCTGAGTCATTTTCAAAGTCAACAAAAGTCAACTTTTGTTTTGAAGATATATTGAGCATGGAAACTCCAATTGAGATGAGACCAAAAGTTTGGTTAGAGGACTCTTAGGCTTTCTAAAAAGTCCAAGAACTTTCAATAATGTGGAAAATTGAGCAAGATACACTAATAGAGTTGGGATTTTGAATGATTGCACAAAAGGACATTTTGGTCAAAATGCAAAATTTCCAAATGGGCCTAAAATCTTTTGATCAAACTTGTTCATGACATTATTCTTGACCCATAAATGCTTGGCCATGGTAATTTTCTATTTTTATGATTTATATTTGAATTTTAAAACATTTAATTCAAAATTAAATCATGTAAAATATGAAAATAAGATTTTTCAAAAAGGATTGGTTTATATTTTCCTTGAAGTCCAAGAAAGCCCATGATTCATACCAAATTAGGTACTAGCCTTTGCATTCATGAGAAAATAAAAATTTCAAAGATTTGATTTATTTTTAATGGAAAATATTTGCACATTGATGGAGCAATCTTTTTCACTCCTTTTGCCATCCAAACTTTCTCTATAACTCGAGGCAGGATCCAAGCCACAAGACGAAATACAACCATTGACCCTTATTCTTGCAAAATTTTCTCAAAATTGTCAAAATTCAAATTCCATTGTGAGCCAAACTTTCAGCCCTTAAAACCACTCCATTTGTCTTGAAGGTAAGCTTGAGTAAGTACACACCCTTGCGATGGTTAAAGCAAGTTGAATCGATGCATATACATACATACATATTCAAAACTTTTTATTTTTGCATTTTATTATCATTGGTTTCAATTGATTTTAGCGATTTGGTTGTGTTCATGAGGTTGCATATGATGGATCGGGCCATCGTTTCAAAGCATCTAGCGAGAATCACGATTTGCCATGACTAGGGCTTACGGCACTATTTCGATCGAGCGGCCTATCTGAGCACTTCGGGAGAAACTAAGGCCACCATTAGAATCGCGAATCGATTTAGGGGTAGGGTATTCCTTTGTCATTTATCTTCGTGTTTTGCGGGTTTTGGATTTTGCTTAATCGGAGAAGGCAATAGGAGCTAGGGCTCGCGTCGTTGACCGATATTGAATCCGTGAAGCATGCGTGGCAAGCGATCCCATTAATCCATCCATCGATTGGGGTCCCCCAGCGTCTTGACTTGTTTTCAAAACTCATCACGGCGTCATCACTTATATGCCATTGTTTTCACTTTTCGACACCAGAGTGTCAAGTGGCGTGTGGTAGAGGCAAGCAATCTCAAGGTTTCACTCCATGGTCTCGATTCGAGCCTCGAGGGGACTGGTTTTGCTTTTCTTTTACAAACTTGCATTATTTTCCTATTTTTCTAATTATTTTAATATTTGCATCATTTAATTTAATTTCACAATTTTATTTCGCATTAAAAATCATCAAACATTAATTTTCTTTTGCATTTATTTTCAGAAAATCTTTATTTAATTTATAAAATAAAAAATACAATTTTGCATGCATATTTATTTTATTCATATTTTGCATTTAATCACTTTTAATTCATTTTAAATTATTAAATTGCATCCAAAAAATCAAAAATTTATTTTAGCATATTTATATTATTCCCAGCATGTAATAATTTTCTCATATAAAATTTGCATTTTCTAACATTTTTCTCTTGTTCGATTAAATATCGCATTTTAGATTTCTCATTCTCTTGCGGGTTGATTCGATTGATTAATTTTCTTTATCATTTTATTTTTCAATAATGTAGCGTATATGGGATGTAATAGTTTAAATTAGGACTTTATTTTCCGCATTTTAAATTATATATCTTCCCCAAGCCTTGTAATAGCGTAGGATTTACCATTCGCATTTACTTTCACCTTATCGATTGCTAGTAACTAGGTGTATGGCAAGATAATAATGAACTTAGCCCACTAATGCCAAGATAAAATATACGAAATCAACACACTTCTTTCACATGCACCCCTAGGGTAATTCTCTCTCGTTGCCTTTAATTCAAAATGGTCATGTCCTCCGAGCGTAGAGGTATTCTAGCAGTTGCCTTCGAACAAATCATCGTAGTCCCCGATACAAAGATCATAAGACCCGATGTAAGCCTCGAATAAATGATCTTGATCCTCGATTGTAAGCCTCTGATGATAGTCCGCCGAATGTGCTAGGATACTTCCTCTAGTTGCCTTGATGACCATCGATGTCCGCCAGATGTCCAGCTTCACATCCAGAATGGAGCTACCTACTAACTAATGGTATGGTTAAGCTATTCTAAAGACGTAACAATACAAAAAAATGACCAATTACGGTAGGTAAATAATTCTTTTAGTTGCTTGCTCTAAACCAAATACTTTTCACACCTCGCACTTTGTCAAAGTTCAAACTTTTTCAACAAAACATTTCCAAACACTTTGTATACACTCCTACATGAGTCATTACAAAGTCAAAGCGAAATGCCTTTCAAAACATTTTGTCAAACACACGAAAGCAATTTTAAAAAGTGATCTGGAAGCGACTAAGGCAAGTAGAATAAGCTGCGGATGGAAAGGGTCTAATACCTTCTTTTCATAACCTTCTCCCTTACTCGAGAATCTAAGCGAAGGTCTTTTACGTACTTTTACCTTCCCTTAATTGGATAAAAATAAAAGTCGGTGGCGACTCTTGCTATCCGCACATTTGCGATACAAAAACACTAAAAGTCGGGTTCACGTGTTACACATCTACATACACCTCGATATTAGGCAATGCGAGGAAGCAAACACCATATCCATCGACCTCGTCGCCGTTCTTCAAGCCGACGACATAACCTAAAAATTCTTCGCTCACATCATGAAGGCGGTCTTTGATGCATCTTGGGTTCATTCGATTTGGTTGTGCGAATGCGCATCGAGAAACTTCGAGAGGAGAAACAGGACGAAATGTCGATGTTGGAATCAATCCGAGGGAGGGATAAGGATCCTTTAGGCATGCTTTGTTCGGTCGATGAAGTCTACACATTCTCCACTTGCCATTCTTCTTCTTCACCATGACCATGTTGGATAGCGAGTTGGATCGCACCTCCACGGCCAAGCCGACTTATGACTTTCTACCTCCTTTGAGGCTTGTCCTCTTTCTTCTCCCGTCTTGACTTCCTCTGTGATAAAAACTTGCCCGGATCAATTGACAAATGGTAGCACATGATCTGCAGGTCTACGGCATATCAGGTCAACTGGCGAAAAGGTCTAGATTACGCCTAACCGCAGGACTATCTCGGTCTCTTCCTCCTTTGAATGATTAGGTCCCCGGATGGGTGACACAGCAGGGTAACGGCCCGATCGAATGTCTTTGACCTCCTCACGAGGGTGAGTCCATCCTCGCTTGAGCCGCTTCTCTCGGATCGATATCGACCATGCCGACTTAGATGTTTCGGAGAGGCCTCACGATGGTCACGACTTCTTCTTGGCTTTCAAACTATCTTTATAGCACCTCCGGGCGGACCTGGTCTCCACGGACAACCAAGCACCGTTGCCAGGGGATACTTCATGGTCAAGAACAACGTTGATATCTTTCGAAGTGCATTAAGCGATGGACGTCAGGTGATAATGTTATAGGGGATGACGCATTAACCACAGTACCTAACACGAAGCGGTTTGGCACTTTCTCCTCTCAGAAAGTAGTTAGGCGCGGGGAGGTACCCCGAACACCTTTGTTTCACGGAAGAACCAAACAAGGTCCGTGAAAGGTATTTCGTTTGGCTCAAAACCCATTCCTTGAAAGCTTCGATGGGGGCGTCCGGAACTTCGGATCGATCAACAGCGCTTAACGCCCAGACCGGTTGCACCTCAATCACCATGGGATCATTTTCATGTGTGAGAACTTCTTTGGCGTCTTCACAGAAGGTTATCACCGGGGATCAACCTCGAGGTTCGATCTGATACTGCCGGACCCGTGGGCATACCTTTTCTGGGTGAACTAGAGGGCCGCCTCCGCCAAGCCCACGAGATAGTGTTGAGGTGTGTCGGTCGATCTCGCCTCTTTCACTTCTTCCACGGTACCACTTTTTCTTGGGCCAGGAATCGAGGCGAGTCCCTCCTCGAGGATGAATCACGTTCTTGGTCCGTCCGGGATCTTCCTTTACGTATGTTGTGACTTACCTCTTTGTACTAACTTTTCAATCTCTCTTCATGGCTGTGTCAGGATTGCATGGTATGCCTTGGGAAGATGAAACTCGTACCATGCTCTGGTCGCTCCCGAGCCGTATGCGGTCCACACTCATGTAAGGAGGGGTAAGTAGTTTCAAATGGTTAATGTCACGAGAGGATGTCTTTCCCACGGTGTTAAGGCGTGATGTCTCCACAGGGTCTAAAGTCGACCCCGGGCGTGGCGGCGACCGCTATCCGGGCTCGTTCACGAGGGTGGCGGCATCTAGGTGGTCGAGATGCGTTAAATCGCGCCGACCCACATCTTTAGAATCTAGACGCGGCTCCATGTTGCTTTCCTCCTTCCGCCTTTTCGGCCGAATAATGATCTCATCCATGCTCTTGGCGGGCTTTTGGGCTAAAGACTCATTGATGACCGGCCTTAAGGCCATGTTGGAATCTTGCTACAAATATCTCTGATTGGGGTGTGAGACTTTGATGGTCTCCTCGTTGAACCTGGCATGAAGTCCGGAGTGACTCGGAAGGCGCTTCACGCGTTGAAGAGGAGGTGTTGGCCACCTTGCGATGTCGATTAGGCGAGGCTGCTGAATGATCTTTCGGTTTAAGTCTTGTTAGCACTACAGACAATAGGGAAGTCCCTATATGCGCCAAGGCCAATTCTCTAAAGTGCAGACCATCGACTTGCACTTAAGGGTCGGTTGCTCGATAAGCGCCATTGTTGTTAACCTTGATGATGTGTTCACGGTCCGTCTTGCCATCATACGATGCGATCAGGGTTTGAAATTATCGGGCGACATCCTCCCGGTTACTGAGATAAAGGTTGCGGCTCGGGGCTCCACACCGCATTCTTGCCGTCCAGCTCTTGGTGAAGGGCTTGAACATTGTCTGAAGTGTTTCGTTATCTTGGCGGGTCATCGATCATGGCCCAACAAGGTGAGATCGGTGGATCATTGGTGAAACTTGAGACATTGTCGTCATGTGCGTTTATGTGTTTGTGCGGCTGGGATTGATTTCCAGGGCCCAGCGGTGGGCGTAATGTTCTTGCGGAAAAACCTTATTAAAGATATTTTGAGGATTTGGAAGCTCAGTGTCGCTCGAGTTCCAAGCTTATGATTGTCTTGCTTATCCATGTTGGCGAAACCTATTATATCGATCCTTCCATGGAGCTACTTCTTCCCTTCGTGCTTGCCTTAGTGCATTAACCATGGCTTGAAAGCGGGGAGCTAGTTATTCTGACTTGTAATGATTGTTCGATGCGTCTCATAAAGACTCTTGGAACTCTTCATCTTCATAGTTGATAACGTTTACTCGAACCTCCATCACAGATTAACTTCGAGCTACACCTCGGATCGGGACCAAACCTTATGCCCTTCCAGGATCCGTCGGATAAGGACCTCATCCTTGAGCGAGACCTATCCGGACCCTGATCTTCCTCAGGACATCCATCTCGGTGAGGGATTTTATGCACGATCATTTCAAGTACTAGAAAGTCATCGACATATAAGCAAATGATTGTTATATATTATGCTACTGACTTGAACATAGACAACATACTACGATTTTTCATTTTACTAATCCTAATTTGACTAATTAAGAGTCGATCTTCTTGTTGCATGCCTTATGTATGCCTTGAGGCCATAGGCGCTTTGTGCAACTTATATACTTTCGCTTCATACAAATCACAACCCATGAGGTTGTGTAACATGAACCTCTTCGTATAAATGAACATTTAGAAATGCTAATTTCACATCTAAATGAAATATCGACCAACCTTGGTTACATGCCAATGCTACCACTAGTCGGACAATCTTGAATCTTACTCTTTGGAGAAAATACTTCATAGTAGTCGAGTCCTGCTCTTTGAAGAAAACTTAGTGCTACTAATCTTGCTTTATGCCTTGCTATCGACCCATCAACATTATGTTTGACTTGAACACTCTCTTTACTTTTATATATTGTATATCTTTGGTAATTCAACTAACTCTCATGTGTAATTCTCCATACGGTGCTACTTCATCATCACCATTCCTTCAAAATCCACGAAGTCTTGTTGGAAGAACTCTAGTTCTTTGAGGTCTATGGCTTGTTAGTAGCCAAACCTTCCGACTTCGACATTGTCGGGAATGCCAACAACTTCTTTACTTTGTTGGAATATTTGTAATTTCTTCGACTTGACTTCATCAATTTCTTCATCAATTCATATTTCATCGATTGTCTTGTTAATTGCATCATTAGAATTTTGATCCCATGTAAATTTTCATCAATCACTGATATCTCGACTCAACCTGATCTTCTCATTAATTGGAATTATAGCTTTGTATGCAGGTTTATGATATCTACCATAATCATAAGTTCACTCTTGTTATCAAGCTTCTTCTTCGCATCGGAACATGCTTCTAACACATAGACCTAGACACCTTCAAATGACTTATTGATGGTCGTTTGTCACTCCAAACTTCTTTATGAACCTTGTTCTTTAATATCTTGGTAGGAATTTGTTGGTGATATAATTTGCGATCAAAATAGCTTCACCCTTTATAAGATTTTGTCAAATTCTTCTAATTCAAAATGAATCTCGCCATATTCATAAGGTTTTGTTTCTTCTTTACGCAATTTCACTATGTCGAGGTGTATCACGAGAAGTTACCTCATGATCGACACCATGTTACTGCGAAAATCTTCAAACTTCTTGGATGTGTATTCCATCTCCATACATTACGCAGAACTTTGATCTTCTTTTCACTCTAGTTTTCAACAAGTATCTTGAATATTTCAAATACTTTGTCATTTATTTTGATCACATAGATCCATAACTTTCGGTTGTACTCATCGACAAACAAAAAAATGTTTCCACCAATGGTACATTCTTTGAGCGGTCCACGTACATACGAATATACCACTTGAGAATGCGGGATGATCTCATTGGCATAGTCGAAATGAAAGAATTTTGGATTGCTTTCCGACTAAACAACCTTCACAAAGATTTGGGCATCTCAAGACTTAGAATACGGTAACCAATCTTGAGTAATCGGTTGATTGAGTGATCAAAAATTCAAATGTCCATACCTCGATTACCCTGACCAGCTATCCTTGTGGTGAAACGCGGTTTTTAGACATTGCACTTGATCAAACTAATTATCATCTTAAATGTCCCATTCTTTGGCAATTAAGATTTTAAGACTAAATTGTACTTGGTGTTGAACAATTTCAAAGATCCATCTTTCATAACAAGGAAACCTTTTTGACCAATTTTCCAACACTTAGCGGGTTGTATTTTATTCGGTACATAGAGCACATCTTTAATCATAGCTTTCCCTCCATTACTCATTTGAAAACTATGTTGCTAGTACATACGCTTGCAACGAACTATTATCAACAAGTTTTACCTTGCTCTTCTTGACTCGTCGAAGTTTGCTCATTCCTTCGACCCGGTCATGTGATTCAAGCATCGACTCGAGTCGGATCTTGAATTCGACATGTTATCTACGTCTAGGGTGAAAGGTTCGTTATTTCGTCTTTGCTTTTTGATCCCTTGTCTTTCATGTACCAATTCTTGGCGAAGTGTTTTCATAGTTAAAAATGTATACCTTTCTTATCTTCTTCTTTCGATGGTTTCCTCGTCCTCTTTTTGAGGATTCATAAACTCTATCTTTGACTGATGTTTATAGGGATTTGACCAAGACTTATTTCCATAAGCCTTATCGAAATTGCCTTTGAATTCTTTGAAACCACCATTCTTTTTCCATGGTGAACTCATGGGAGTTTGTATCGATTTTGAACTTATTTCTTTCGACAATCCTAATCTCGCATGCTTCCAGCAGACCAACCAAATCTTCCGGTTTTAGGGTTTCAAGTTGATTGGATTCTTGAATAACCCGATAACGTGATCCAGTGAGAGGTCATGTTCGCATACCTACCGACTATCTTTATCGATTATAGTTTCACCATAACCTTCATGAAATAGGCGCGTTTTGAACTTTCGTCACATATTACGTTTTTTTCGTCCTCTTCCATCAACAATGACTCATATTGTTGACATAAGGTTTGTAACTTGACAATCTTGACTTCCTCGCCTCCCCGTAATACTTCACGAATACCCATGTCTCCTTCTTCGCTTGACGCGAGAGATTATGTTGAAGTTAGCGCGCCGACCACCGTCACGAATACAATAAACAACCTTGTAATCTTTCTTCTTGACTTCGTTGCGAGCAATTTTTTGCTTGATTGCATTTCTTTGTCGGTAGAAACAAGCGTCGATAATCACTTTAGGGTTTCATGGAAGCCAAACAAGGATTGCATCTTTTTTCCATCGGATCCAATTTTTATCGTCAAGCATTTAAAGAGAATTTGAAATTCCCTTATCACTAGCCATCTTTGTAGCAGTTGATTCATTTGCCATAGAAACATGATCTACGGCGTGAAATTCTTGATAACTCGATCAAGAATAATATTGGGAAGCTCTGGATATCAATAATTTATTAGTGTGTGGACACTTTTAATGATGAGAGAAAGCAAGAATAATAAGGAAATAAGGATTTTATTATTCACTTGAATTATATTATAAAAACAAGAATACATATTATGACTATTTGTATACCATCCTAATTGAGTTTGGACATACACAACTTAAATTATATTTAAATATTAAATCAAATCTAATATAATATTTCAACCGTTTTGATATTGATCATTTGTTCCTCGTTTTGTCATCCCTAATGCTTGCGTTTAATATAATTTTATTGCTTAAAAATATAAAAAGAACCAATATTGAGTCACTTAACATGAGGATGGCATGCCATTTTTTTTCAAAAATAGTCATTGTTGTGCCTATTTATAAATAGGGATAACAAATACATCAATCAAAAACACAACCCATATGCACGATTCATGCTAGTATCACACAAAGCCAGTGGGTTGTACTTCTAGGGGTGTGACCACACAAGAAAATTGGATCCATAAGTAGGAATCCAGCACTAAGTAGTTCACATATCCTTACACCGCTATAATAATTGCTTTCTTCACGGGCCACCGTTGTAATTAGGTCTTTGAAATAAGTACATAAATTATTATGTAATTAATCTTATTTTCCTTAAATTCCACACTAAGGTTGGGAGACTAAGATTTAGGTTTATGTGGGGATACATAGCCTATCACATTCAGTAATAGATGGATCATGATAGGGTCCTAACTCTATTAAATTGCATATATACCCTCCCAAATTCATGAACCAAAATATGAGTATCACTATCAAAGGGTCATGATAGGGTCTTGTTAATTTGCCACTTGTTTGATAGCTACGTAGGGTTTCTATTTTTAAAAATCCTACTAAAATAAACTTTCCATTTTAAGTGAGTCTAGCTACTATTGTCTAATTAAAACTTACTATAATTGGCGGGAAAATGTACTAAAACTGGACATAGAAAGACACCCAAGTCCATGATATTAAAAAATAAATGTTGATATTCTGAGTACTGCGTACTAACTATATTGTGAATAGAAGTACTACTTGTAAATTTTGGGTTATAAGCATGGTTCTTTGATCAGCAACACAACAGAACTCTTTGCTCAATGATGGAGGATGATACTAACTCTCATTGTTAATCTCCTTCTAAAACTATCATGATATTGCATGGATGTTCAGTAAAAAAGTTTAATTGAAAAGTAAAATATGTTATTACAAATAGATTAATTTAATTTTGTGAACAATTTATTTAGCAAATTTTTTTCGTTGTGTGTGCGGAAGATATATTATAGGAAGAACTAAGAGTTCTCAAACACGAATACACAACACGGGTGAATACAAAATCCGAAAAAAGAGAAATTATTTACAATTACATCTTCATAAGAAAAAGCAAATGATCTTTGTTAAAATCATAAAAATTATAATTGGGATGGATAATCTCTTTATATATCGTTTCCAAATCAAAATTTTAATATATCGTATTATCCACTTTCATCTAGAAAGCAAATGTCATTCCTCAAAGGCAATTGATCATAATGTGGTCAATCAAACAACACTCGATTTGCTATCTCTCACCTTTTTATCTTTACAAAATATCAATCCCAAAAATTTTAAAGACCTAACATCTTCACTATCTTTCAGTTTACCAATCCAAAAGTTATATCTTCCCAAATTCTCAAAATCACACTACACTTGAAAAGATGTGATCTAAGATTCCATATTAATGCCACAAAAAGCACAATAACTCCTCCATTTATTTAGAAGTGCCAAATTAAAATCGGAAGAAAATTCACAGACCCCCAACTCAATCAGAACACTTTCTTCAACTCAACTAATGAATCTTCCTCCTCCTTCCACCTTATCCCATAAAATTGCCTTGGATACTCATAAACTCATTGACTACCTTTGAAGGCATCTTGTAAAAGATATCATGAAGATGGAAATGGAACAAAGCATAGATCTCAAAGAGTAATTCTCCCTCCCAATTAGGGAACCTATTCGCCACCTAGAGTCTCCTTTTCAACTTAAGAATCAAGCGAATCCATAGCGAATATTTTCTCGGACGGACCCTAATGGAATTAAGAAAAGTGAATTAACAAATTATTACAACTATGTTTTATGTTTGAGAAAATATTCTTACCCTCAATTGATGTACTACCTCATATTTAAGATTCATCAATACGGTGAATACTAAAATATTATAATATTAAAATAATTATTTTTGAAAAATTTTATTTATTTATTTTAATTTTTTGTTTTTAAATTGAAATATATTAATATAAAATTATATGATTAACCAAATTTCTAATTTCATTAACCAATATTTTATGCTTTATTAATCAACTTTGTCTTATTATTAAAAATTATTTTAATATTTAAGCATTATTAATCAACTTTATCACTTCATTAATTAATTTTTACATTTTATTAACCAACTTTATTTTCTTAATTAAACATCATTATTCATATACTATTCACGAATATTATTTACCAATACTATTTATATTACTGTTCATGTTATTATTTATATCACTGTTTACAATTTTTATTTAAAAAAAATTTTACCGTATAAATCGATAAATATTATTTGAAGTAAATATTTGATGTACATTTTAGGTATTGGAATAGTATATATATATATTTTATACAAGATCTCTCAACTATTATTGAGATATCCATTATGAAACATTTTGTGTCGGCTTTTTATTATTATTACATAAATGATATATGGACACTAAAAATAATTGACCTACGGTGTCCTTTGTAAATTCCATCTATTTTGAATGTAAGTGTATTTTGGGATTATAATTAAAAGCAATTGAAAAGTGTAGTAGTGATCTACAGTGTGCATACAGTGTATATAAAATGGATATTCAAATAACACCTCTCTTATTACTATTATGGGCTATGTTTTCGTTTAGGAAGACTTATTTTATTCATTTAAATTTAATTTTAAATTAGAAATTGTTTACTGTAGATTAAATTAATGTGTTTTGGAAAATTTTCGTTGAAATAAATTTAACTGAATTTGCTTTAAATAAAAGATTTAATTATTTGCATTCATGAAAATTTGATTTGCTAAAGATTTCATTTAGTTTGAATTTATGGAGTATATAAGATTTTAATTGAGTATTTTGTATTGTATTTTGTAAATTATGTCTATGCATGTTTGGTTCATTTCTACAAGATTCATAATCAATTCAAATTTAGAGATGTAGAATTGATTATGAGTGATTTTAAAATGTTTGGTTTGTTAAAAGTAGAATTGATTACATCTTGAATTAATTTTCTTGAGATTAAATTATA
Organism: Vicia sativa; assembly: GCA_021764765.1. NCBI lineage: Eukaryota > Viridiplantae > Streptophyta > Magnoliopsida > Fabales > Fabaceae > Vicia > Vicia sativa. The sequence goes on from CM038793.1 coordinate 247,354,908, forward strand.
ACTTCTAAAATTGATTTTGAATAATTTTACAATTTATTATTCAACTCACTACATAAATATATCCAACATAAATTAATTCTATTAGGCGTAGTTATGTTAAAATTAATTTTATCAAACTCAATTTATTGGTATTAATTCTTTCTACCCCATCCAAACATACTATATCTTTGTTAGATATTTATAATAAAGATATAGTATTGGTCTATATTTGAAAGTGTTTCACATAAACAATTGGTTCTTACAAGCACTTGTGAAAGTGTTTAAGTGAAAGTGAAGAATCTTAAATTCACGAAATCGAATTAAATTTATGGATAATAATAAAACAACCTTCAGAGAACATTGTGTACTATTGACTACTTATAATTAATGAATATTCTTTCTATGAGATCTAACCTCCAATATATATTACCTTTAATTGGGTTACAAATTACTTGTATCTTTGACTTTTTATTTATTTTGAACATGCATAATCCTAAGCGAGTTATAAAAAGAATGCAATACCAGTATACAACAAGCATAAAAACAGCCCCATACAAACACCGGTCAAAATAAATAAAATATAACATATAATCCATATCATATAACAAACATTAATCCAGCAAAACTCTAAAAACACCACCACCTTAAATTTAGCAATGGAATTAAAATTTATTTATTAAATTGCATTATTATGTATTTATAAGTTGATTTATTAATGAATTATCAAAAGTTAAAATAATATATTAAATATATTAAAAATATTAAATTATAATATTATTATTATTATTATTATTATTATTATTAATTTAATTATAAAACCTATAAATGGAAAATTAATTAAATAAATGAATTTATTATTAAAAATTACTTAAACAATTTAAATGTAAAAGTAAAATAAAAGCATTATTTATTAATTATAAATATGAATTATTAAAAATAATTATTATATATAAAATAAAATTTTATACATGAAAAAGGAATGAAAAGAAGACAAATGAAGAATAAAATACACAGCCAAACAAAAAGTTATTCGTGAATTCTATTACCATCATTATATATTAACGCAGACATGCCATTATGGGCCCATTATGTTGTATTATTGTCGTTGAAAACCAAAAGCCGTATGCCATGCTTATATTATAAAAAACGAGCATGAAACAAAACCGGCAAACCCAAAACCAATGCGCGCGCCACCGGTAACCGTAAACTTTCATACCAAATGAAAGAAACGACGATCCCGGTCCACCACCACCCATTTATGCCATTTATATTATTTTAGGCCGTACAATTTGGTAACATAACATACTTACCCTAATATTAAATGTGATTAAATTGGAATTGGAATAATAAAAACACTATCACTATAACATCTGATTTAATACGTAAAAATGCGACAATAATGTTAGATAATGGCGAATGTTAATTATAGTAGAATGGAAATGAAATTAACATTAATAATAATGTGTTCATTAAATTGGCCATTAATTAATAACATGGTTGATAGTGCATTCATAATAATTACGATACCATTTAATAATACCGTTTAGTAAAAATTACGATACTAGTTTAAGGAAAATTTATATATTTTATAATTATGATTATTTTATTTGTGTGTATTATTTGTAAAATTAGAGATGAATATGTATGTTGAATTATGTGATTGCCATGTAAATTACCTGATTATTGGTAATAATAGTGAGATAGCGTGGCCATTATGTTGTTACATGCCACACGCAATACATTGGTGGTTGCCGCCAACATATACCCGCACTACCACCCCATTTAGTGAAATTTACTCACACCGCACATACATGGCCACGTCGCCGTGTATTGTTCGTTGTTGTTACACATAATGTTACATTATTAATTGTATGTTGTAATTATTTATTGTTAATATATTATTGCATCACCGCCAATAAATTATCTCCACCCACTTTTGTTGGTATTACCTTTATATTGTTGCGTGCATGTAAAAGTAACATTTAGTAGCTTAAATAAGCTGCGATACGTAGCACTTTCGGGGAATTAAATGCATATTTGATTTATATTACTTTCCGTTGCATTATTGATGTTAATACTTTAGGAATTTGTTCATTGAGTTAAGTTGTTATGAAAGATGCTATATTAGTTTGGAGTTTTGAAATATTATAAATCCATTGCGTAGTTTTGAATAAACATGAAGTAATTTTGAAGACTAATTAATTGTTATAATTTAGTTGGATTAAAATGTGCTATGTATCCATTATGACATGCTTTTATGATAGCGGTTTTGAATGATGAATGTAATGCCTCGATTGTTGTAATTTTTGAACTACGATTTTCATATAAGCGTTGGGTAGAATTGGGGTGTTATAGTAGATACATACGTTACATAGGGAGTAAAGATGGAGGCGTGAGCGTTACTTGTCTTAAAAGCATCATTCGTGAATGTAGAAGTCCATGGCTGAATACTTTGGTGACAAGATTAGTGGATACATATAAATAGGGCTCACGGTAGATGAAAGACATTGATAGCTTGAGTTCAAGATACTTTGCTTGAGCCTCCAATCCCTAAACATATTCATAGAGTTTTCTAGCAAGAAAGATTTTATTGTTCATCAATTATCTTTTAGGTAATCTTGTCTCGCACGTGGTTTCAACATTGTGTGAGACATTTTGTCTTGATCAAACAAAATTTCAATTGGCATTTGGTATACCTACTCTTGTTGGGTGTGTTCCAAAGTATCTATTTTATTTAAGATGGACAATATTAAAGAATGAGGGTCTATTAAAGGCACACAATTCTAATGGTACTTATTATGACTATTGGAATGCCGTATTCTCGTTTCTTAAGTCCATGGATAAAAAATTTAGAAAGTGATCATTAAGGGATAGACTATTACCATGACTAAAGCGATAATGATTCTAATTACGTGAGCTCGAAAAATATTGTACACTTGCTAAAGATGAAGAAGCACTTAAGAATTCGTGTTCTTAATGCTACTTACAATGGATTTTACAAAAATATACTCGAATTATTAAGACATACATTAATGCTCAAAAGGCAGGAAACTCTTGAAATTTCTCATAAGAGAACTCTTAAAGTTTGTATGTCGAAGACTTTAGCTCCCTATCAATAAATTCGAAAACTTGAAGATGTTGAAGATGAAACTATTATGATCGATTTTGAAGTTGGTTTTAGAGGGTTTTGGAGGAAGGCTTTGGAGGGTTGCATCTATATCTTGAAATGTGTTTGCTATTTTTAAAAAGTTCAAATAAATATGATTTATATGCCAATGGAGTATATTTTTTTCTTAGAAATATCACACGTATTTTAAGATATAGTAGACCCTCAATCCTTCTCCTCAAAACCCTCAAAATCAACTCCTAAATGGACCCTTAGTGAATTCAATGTTTGCCTTTATGATATTGCTCATACAAAGTTTGTAAGAAAAATTGAGATCCTTGTTAATGAGGCTTGACAAGAAGGTTACAACTATTTGAGGAAGCTCAAAATATTTACATAATGAAAGTTGGTGAATTAATTTACCCACTTACTCACCTTTGAGCGACCATTGATGACAAATTTGGAAAAAAGGAAAATGTGTGAATTTTAAATTTACCTTTATTAGTCGTGAAGACTATGTATCCATGACACATATGATAATTTAACTTGATCAATTTCCATGCTTGCTAAGAACTTCACGAAGTTCATCGGAAGACTTGTTAGAATATTTGAAAATGATGTCTCTTTTAATGTGAAAGACAATTAAAAGAGCTCAAAAGTGGTAACTTTCAACATAGAGGAAAAAGGGTGAAAATAAAACAAAGGAAAGACTTGGGCAAATGTACCTGCGAGTGAAGTCGGAAACAATCTCTAATAAATAGATTTGTCCAATCAAGTGAAATATCCTTACCGCCTTCTTGGTTGAAATCGACTTTGTTGTCATGTTTTGAAATATGTTGTAAATAGAATTGATGCATGTGAAACAAGTTTAGCGACTTTAACAATATCTATGCTCGATGAGATAACCTAAGAATGAAAGGAAGCATGAACATTGACCTCGGAAGAAGGATTGATCCACATCACAACCAATATAAACGAAGAAGATCGTCTAGGTTTGATTCAACGATAGAACAAAATGCTCTCAAGAAGCAATAATAGAGGAACAAAACACTTTCTTCATAGATAGCTCACAACAAAAGGCAAAAGAATACTTTGATAAATCCTTTTTACTATATTGACACTTAGACTCATGTGATCAACAATGAACTACCAATGCGAGATCTTCTAAAAAACAACCAAGAGCACTCGAGCATTCCTAAGAAGGAGTAACATTTGCAGCTAGTTGGTAAAGACATGTCATTCTCTCCTTGTACGTTACAACTTGAAAGAAACACTTAAAGCTCGTTCCAGGAAAACAATGTCCCATCTATGGCCTTAATCAAGTAATTTCATGACTAAATAGCAATGTATGTCACAAGTTCTCAAATGTTATGGGTTGGTACGAGGCTCGAAAGTGGAAGGCCCGATAACGAAGTAAAAGCTACCACGAAAATAGGTAAGCTCATTTCCTAACGTCGTAGAGTATCCATCACGAGGACATCATGTCACTCTGCCAGTCATCCAATGGTTATTTGCATCTCTCGATGCTATTTTTCTATTTAAAGAAAAAGTGTGTCACTTTCGGATATCAAATTATTCTCATTTAAATTTCACTTTTCACTATCTTATTGATATTAGCATTGAAATTCTAAAATTGCAAGTGGCGATATTTCCACGATATCAAAATTCTTGAACCACCACAATAAACCATAGCGCATCCTCTTGATATCTATGATTTCAAAGAATATAACAAAAATTAACAACACACAATTTGTTATCTTGCTTCTTTCATTCCTTGTAAATTTTCTAATAAAACGTTATTTAGACATTGACATAAAAAAATATAAAAAATATGAAAAAATGGTTGATACATCGACAATGTAATATAATTTTACTTGTCAACCAATTATATCCAATTAAATTACTATTTTATTTTATTTTTGAATGACATTACAAAATATTTATTTTCAATTGGACGAGAGTGTAACACTATTTTATAGGGACAATACATTACTTTTTAAGTCAAAATATATTGTGATTACATAAAATCAGTTGATAATGTAGTGGAAAGAAATGTCTATGATAGAATAAAATGTTAAAGAAATGATGAGAAATTGGAGTTTTCAAATATGATTCTTGTAATGGCAAATATCTACCAGGATTGAGTGAATATTTGTTGAGTGAATATATAGAAAGAAGAAAAACCCTCTCACCCTCATAATTGAGTTTTCTGAACACCATGTGCATCCTTAAAATCTCTATCTCTTTGTCTGGCACCATATTCCTTCTATCCCCACACAAGTACCCCAAGCTTATCCTCTTTCTTCACCCCTATATTTCTTCAACTACAATTATTAAAATTAAAATACAAAACAAAGTATTGACCAAAATCAGTTTAATTTTTCACCAGATAAGAACTCTGTAAAGGGTAAACTCGTCATAAAATTCAAACTATTCAACTCTGTAAAGGGTAAACTCGTCATAAAATTCAAACTATTCAACACTATATAATAACTACATTGTCAGAAGAACCCAAACAAACACAATTCCATGCATGAAACTTTTCTTCCCTACACATCATAATTCATTTCATATCTTAGAGCATAGCATAAGCATATCATATATCATATGTCATTTATCATATAGTATATAAACTATATACTAAAATTAAATTTTCATATTTCTACTTCAACCACCACAATGAGAATCAATAAGTTTTTCAAGCAATAACACTGATATTAATACTATCACTCACCACCACCGTCCGCATGTCCACCGTCAGACAGGGCGGCGCTACTCGCCTTCAAAGCCGCTCTCCACGATCCCTATCTCGGCATCTTCAACTCATGGACCGGCACCGACTGTTGCCACAAATGGTACGGCGTAAGCTGCGACAGAGGCTCCCGTCGCGTCGCGGACATCAACCTCCGCGGCGAGTCGGAAGATCCCATCTTCGAAAAAGCACACCGCACTGGCCTCATGACCGGTTACATCTCACCAGCCATCTGTAAACTCAACCGCCTCTCAAGCATAACCGTCGCCGACTGGAAAAACATCTCCGGCGAAATCCCCCGCTGTATAACCTCCCTCCCTTTCCTCCGCATCATTGACTTAATCGGAAACCGTATCTCCGGTCCTATCCCCTACACCATCGGAAAACTCCAGCGTCTCACCGTTCTAAACATCGCCGATAACACCATCTCCGGTAACCTCCACCATCCCTAACCAACCTAAAAGCCTAATGCATCTCGACATCCGTAACAAACAGATCACCGGGCCTATACCTAAAGACATCGGCAGGCTTCCAATGCTGAGCCGGGCTCTACTCAGCGGCAACAAAATCAGTGGGCCGATACCCGAATCAATTGCGCATATCTACCGTCTGGCCGATCTAGATCTATCTAGAAACCAAGTTTCCGGCCCATACCGGAATCATTAGGTAAAATGGCGGTTTTGTCCACTCTTAATTTAGATATGAATCATATCTCTGGGATTATTCAATAAGTCTTTTAACTCAGGAATAAGTGATTTAAATTTAAGCAGAAACAGTTTGGAAGGTAATATACCTGATGTGTTTGGCGTTAGATCTTATTTTACGGTTTTGGTTTGTCTTATAATAGACTTAAAGGGAGTATTCCGAAATCTATGGCTTCTGCTTCTTATATTGGACATTTGGATTTGAGTTATAATCATTTGTGTGGGAAGATTCCTGATGGAGTTCCGTTTGATCATTTGGAGGCTTCTTCTTTTGTTTACAACGATTGTCTTTGTGGGAAGCCACTTAAAGCTTGTGTTAATTAAACAAAGTTAGTTTCTTATTTCATGAAATTATATGTGATTTGTAATAGGAACAAGAGTCTTGTGTTTATTACTATAGTAGTTGTGTAGATTTCCATGTATTTGTGTTTCAAAGTTTGATTATCATGATATTATTACAATATAAATATCAATGGGCCAATGCTAAATAATTGAGATAGATACGAGGTTATTTTATTTGTTCCTATTTTGTATCAAGAAATGAGTAACATTATAAAGTCCAGCATTATTAGATTCTTCAATGGTTTCATCCATCACATGATAAGCTTTGTAAATAAAACCTTTCTTTTTGTTTGATGTTCAAATCTTCACCTTCTTGTGATATACTTGAATGGAAAATATAACACTTGGATTTAAGTATAAAAATTAGAGAGAGAAATTTTCAAATTAATGATCACTTCTTCTAAGACAAATATTAAAACACCCGTTTTCAAATTTTCAAATAAGCAATTGTAGTTGTAAGAAGTTACAGACTCAAATAAAAATACATTTGAAATAAATAAAAGGTGTAAAAGAAGCTTCAAAACGATTAAGAGTTATCTCGGACGCATGTAATATGATTGAGATTAGTTATTCAGTTAGTTTTTCTCTATTTTTAATTACAATGAGGGCCAAAGGCCATGAAAAACAAAAAAAATAAAAACACACCAATTGAAGAGGACACCTAACATTCTCGTCAAAAGTCTCAATAAAAATTCCAGTGCCGAATTAAAACCACAATATCTAGAATAGTTATACAACTAACACTAGCAAGAGCAACACATTTGTTTGTCTCCTTAAAAAAAATAATCACACAAATTTTCTCATGTTTGTCAATAAACTTTTGAATCTGATTAATAATAGGTTAACACTACTACAAAATGCATCAACAATTTCAAATTTACAACAGATTCATATATCTTTGTGTAATTGGTTGAAATTTATGATGAAAGTAGTTGGATTTATAACTTGATAATTGCCAGTTGTCTTAAAATACCATAGTAATAAATAATGTGTAGACATTCCCAACAACTATATTTTTTATTTTAGAGTACTTTAAACATGTGCCCTTAAGTACATTATTTAAAAATAAATTGTAAATGATTTAACAACAATGGAGTAGATCATTATTAGAGGACTTAAATTTCCACTACGATTCGTTGTCCAACCAAATTAAAGGGTTTCGATAAATTAAATAAAACTTATTATATTTCTTTCATAAGGCATACTGGATGAACAAGTGATTCGAGAGATACAACGGTGGCGTAATCTTTACCCTCTTAAATCCATTTATTTGGAGCTCAAATCTTCACCCTCTTCGTTAATTTGATTCTTGACTTCAAAATCGGTACTCTTCAACATCTTCATTTTTCTTGGTCTATGTTGTATATGCTCAAATCTTCACCCTCTTCATTCATTTTATCCTTGACTTAATCAATTTTCTTTAACATCTTCATTCCTTACATGCATAAGATTCTCCATCTTTGAAGTGCAGTATTCTTCAACATCTTAATTCCTTTATTCTTTGTTTATTTTGTATATAAAGTCATTATGAAGTACATTTTCATATGCTTTAGGTTTAGTTTTGCATATGCATATGCTTTAGTTTTTGGATCATTATAAATTTGAAGGTTATTATGGATTATAGTTGGATGAAAAGTAAGGTTAGGTGCGATTTATGAGAATAAAGTTCTTAAATTCCTTGAATACAATAAACATCTTCCCAAAAATAATGGTATCTTTTATTATCCTTGTGTTGTTTGTGTAGTATCAATAAGGGTTCAAAAGAAAAATATTCAATCACCTTTGTTATAATGGTATATGTCAAAATTATATAATATGGACGTGGCATGGTGAGGTGGATAAAGAGGAAAGTCGAATATAAGGGATGCACATATTTTACGATTTCGGTGGTGTTAAAGTTGTTTAATTTGAAGGCAAAAAATGGATAGTCGGACAAAACTTTCACGGAAATTACTTGAATTGCTAAAGAAAATGTTACCAAAAGATAACAAATTCTTGGATAGTTTCTATGAGGCCAAGAATATATTATGTCCAATGGGTCTAAAGTATATTAACATACATGTTTCCATAATGATTGTCTATTATACAAGAAAAGTATGAGACTTGTATCAATGTCAAAATATGGTGTGTCACGTTATTTGAAGGCCAACAATGGTGATGACAATGACTATGAAATTTTTAGTAGGAAACATCCTACATTAAAGTGTTATGGTACTTTCAATAATGTCATGATTTAAGAGATGTTTTCTAATTCTAATGACTCGAAAGAATCTTAGATGGCATGTAGATGAAAGGACTCATGATGGAAACATTGACATATGGTGATTCGTTGCAATAGAAAGAAAATTGATTCGTTGTTTTGGATTTTGGATTTGATCCAAGAAACCTTAGGCTTGGGCTTTCCACCAATGGAATGAACCCCTTTGGTAATATGAGCACTAATAATTCTTGGTGGCTTGTTCTTCTCTCTATTTATAACCCATCTCTTTGGTTGTGCATGAAGCACAAGTATATATTATTAAGTAGGATGATTTACGGACCACGACAACTGGTAATGACATGGGTGTTTATCTAAGTCCATTAATTGGTGATTTATGACTCTTGTGGGATGAAGGCGTTGAAGTTGATGATGCATATTATAGGGAAAAGTTTAAGATCGTGCAATGTTATTTTGCAATGATGATATTTCCTACATAGTAACTTAGATGGATATAGTTTCTAAGGACATAGAATGTTTCCTATATGTGAAGATGATACTTGTTATCACCAACTTGAGTTTGGAAAAAGACTATTTGCCTTGTGTATGAAAATTTCTAAAACCGATCATCCTTATATAGATGGAGAAGGCTTTAATGGAGATCAAGAATTTGGCGAGGTTCATGAACCTTTAGCGGGGATGAAGTTTATCAACGACATGAACAAATTAGTGTTGTCTTTATAGAAAAAGAAAAGGGCATTGTAGAAAATATATGGAAAAAGAGGTTCATCTTACATGTCTTCCATATTGGTCAAGCTTGATGTGATGTGCATGGAGAAAATGTGTGTGATAATTTGATTGGCACACTTATAAATATTCTAGGCAAGACTAAAGATATTAAACTTCCTTTCTTGATATGGAGGCAATGGGTATACAAAAACAATTTGCTCGAATAGAAAGTAAAGAACTTATATGCACATGTTACCGCTCTATCTAAAAAGGAAAAAAATTTTTACGCAAAGTGTTTGCAATATTAGAAGCTTCCTTGGTTGTCTTACCTTTCTCCTTTTCAATGTCGATTTCTAGCCAGTTAGGTGAATTTACCATAGAGGATCTGACTCCTTTTCGGAGTAGATGGCCTCCACATCAATTTATTTAGTTTGGCGCAGATATATCGGTCATTTTATGCGCAAAATTAAAACACAAAAAATGGCATGAATACTTTTAAAAGTCAAAACCGACTATCAAGTAAAGGAAATCTAGGATTTGTTTGTCGATTAAAGGTACCAAATCTTTGACCTAAATCATTCGGAAGAATTCAAGTACAGCGAGAGCTTAGATCTCAAGGTTACTCAACTTCTCAAGGTAGCCGGAGATCGAGAAATTGATCATTGGTCAATGATGGGGATAACGTATACGCCCGTATAAAGCATATAACACGAGGGTATCTACGGCCCTTGACCCAGGAATCGGTTCTGCACCGTGTAGTTCATAGTGTGCGTGAAGGAAACATCAACAAGGAATGTCAGCGATGCGAATCCACCCACTTTTATAAACCACTTTCACCCCAAAAGAAATAAAGAATAGACCTTTGTGGGGCGATTTTCATCGCCTCCCAAACTATTTCAAAAAGCTTTTATAAAACCCCACTATTTGGGCGAAGTTGAGGCGGCACTATATTCACGGTCTTCGGTATATCTACGAAAGTCCAATAAAGGGAAATGGATCTTGAAATCTCTAGTACCCGACATAGAAGTAGAAAAACTCATATTTTAAGCCTTTTGGTATATGCATACTTGTTCTCAGACACATGACTCCAAGAAGGGCGTCACCCTAATTCGATTGAGGAAAAATCAATCAGGCAATTTTTGCAATCTCCTCGTCATCGTTAAAGCTATTTTATTACATGACTTTAAAGTCATTGGTGATCGTTTCCATCAAAATTTCTCTGAGAACACGAGGATGAAAGTTGAGTCAATCAATTAAAGAGGCAAAAATGTCACCATAAACTTTTCTAGATGAATCCAAACTCCTCGACTTAAAGCACCTTAATCTCACGCATGCATTGTCCCCACAATACTTTTCTCTCTTCATCATTTTGGGTTTTTGATGTTTCC